>JARHVA010001089.1:110000-710000 GCA_037957365.1 Torreya grandis | reverse complement strand
GTCAGCCTTATCTGAAGGTTTAACCCCATTACAGTATACCCATAGTCTGGGATTGTTCCAATATTATGGCTAGGAGTGGAAGAGCCTAAATAACTCTCCCATAAGGGTGAAATTCTATTCCATAATAGTTTTTGGCATGCCTGGTGGGACCACTTTCAAATTGGATTGGTCAAGTTTGATGTTAGTTTGATTAATTTGTAGTAGTTATAACTTTCATGCAACAATATCTGGCAACTCTAAAGAACACTCAATATTTTGGTGTAGAGTAGTAGCTATCTTTCATGCCAAAAGTGACTACAAGATCAACTTCTATAGGTATTCCTTTGAATTTATTGAATTACCTTTAAACTCAGTAAAAAGGTTAAGATTTGATAATACACATCCGTATAAAGGAATCTTTCCTCCTAAACCAATTTCTAAATCTACCTTTGCAAGAAGATCTTTGTTAGCCCCTTTCACTACCATGGCAGCCCTTAGAGATTTTCCCTTTATTTCTTTTAATGGTTAGAGTCCTTAAGATCTCCAAAAATATGATCCTATTCCAGTGACATCTCTCAAAAGTGTCCCTTACTTCATGGGAGACCAATCTACAACCCCTTCTAAACACCTCAAAGATATAACTAACTTTTGCAATATTCATGATATCACTGAAGAAAATGTGGCCATCAGGTTGTTGGCCATCTATTTCAATGGTAAACTCTTGGAATGGTATAGAAACCTTACTACTAAATCCATCACATCATGGGATTAATTAGGTGATTCATTATGTAATATATTTAAAGATAAAAGTGACCACTTGTCACTTGCAGAATAGTTAACCACAATTAAGAGGACCCCTCATGAGGTTATACAAGATTTCAATAATATGTTTTAGAAGACATGGGATGGGATTCCAATCTCTATCAGGCCTACCCCAAACTATGCTTTCCTTTACTATTCGAAAGCCTTCAATAGTGATATTACAGTAATGATTCAATCTATGAGAGGAAACACACTACCAAATGCTTATGAGGTGGTAATCAGAGTAGAGAATTATCTAGTACAAGCTAACAAGCTTACACCTAGAACAATAATGCCTTTATTTCTTGAGATTCAACCACCTCCTATCATCGTTTCTCCCCTTTCTACCATTCCTCCTATGCCAACTTTTGATATCATACTTACACCAAAGTAAGAAAAGGTTTCAACTAGTCAATCTCATGATTCCCAAGAAAACAAGAATTTCCAAGAGCTTAAGATCATGTTTCAATCCTTTAGAAATGAGATAGTGAATGTAAAGAGGTAGCAAGCCTAGTTCAATAGACCTTATCAAGCTCCATATCAGCCTCATTAGTAATCTTATCAAGCAAATAGGCCACCCTATAAATGAAATTTCCAAGGACAAGGCCAAGGACAATGGCAACCTAATTATACTAGGCAAAATAATTATAATTCAAATGTTGCAAGCACCTACAATACTTTAGTCCCTACTCAAAATAACATTGTTCAAGAAGTTGAGGGGACGATGCCTTGGAATCAATCTTTTGGTCAATCCATTATCCCAAACACTAAGTTCAATCAAGATTTCAATGAGCAATGACATCAAAGTTCTAGCTATGGATATAATCAAGCACTTATGGCTCATAACACATAAATACCTATGATGATAAAAATTGAAGATCCTAATGGAGAACCTGGCTCTGATACCACCACTTGTTGGGGATCAACCAACAATCTTGATTACTATGTGAAAGCAATAAAATGCATAATTAAACCAGAAAGATAAGTAACTAGAATCAGAAAATAGCAAACAATAAGAGATAAAAGAAACCACCCTGAAAACTTGTATTAAACTCTTTACAGAAGGAATACAATTGAAGAAACTTCTTTTCTTCCACACCTCTCTTAGATGTACAGATCTCTTTCTAGATCTCTTTCCCTCAAGAGCTCTCTCTCTCAATTACAATCAACTCCAACATCCTGGATTGATTCACATATACAATCTTGTACTGTTCAATTCTACAATAAGCTATGAAGAATTATCCCTATTATATATAATTAGGTATCATGAGCAATGCAATTACAACCATCAGATATGCATCTTAATCAAGGGCTTAAAATAGTCTTACTAAAGATAGAGATGTGAAATTAAGACTAACACTTAATCCTACCATGCAAACATTCTGTTCTGTCCACGAAAATAGCATTCTGGATGCACAGGTGACCGACATCGGTCCCTGCCTGTCTGCACCTGACCAACATTGGTCGAAGATAACCAACGTTGACATCTCCTAGTCAACTCCTGACTGACGTCGGTCGCTCCTGACCGACGCTGGTGACTGTGTAAATCCTACAACTTGCAAACTCGCTCATTTGGTGAAGCTTTTAGCTCCACACCTTAACAATCTCCCACTTGGAGATAAACAGCTGCACCAGTACTTGTACAACAACATCTTCTAGCTCTTCCATCTTCAAACTCAATCATGAAGACTAACAAAAGTTGAATGAAGATTCAACTTCTCCTTTGTTACCAGCTTGGTTAACATATCAGCAGGGTTCTTATCTATATGGATCTTCTCCAACTTCAACTCACCATCCTCCAATACCTATCTTATGAAGTGGTACCTAAGCTGTATATGCTTGGTTCTTAAATGAAAGGTTGAATTCTTAGCCAAATGAATTACACTCTGACTATCACTGTATAATCTGCAACTCTCTTGCTCCTTTCCTAACTCTTCCATGAACCGTGTCATCCATATCATCTCTTTGCTAGCCTCTGTGACTACAATATATTCTGCTTTTGTAGTTGACAAGGCAACAACCTTCTGCAACTTTGATATCCAGCTAACCGCCGTTCCACCAATAGTGAAAACATATCCTATGGTGCTCCTTCTGCCATCCAAATCACCTGCCATATCTGAATCTACATAACCATGTAGAGAAGTATCTGAACCTCCATAGCACAAATGCCTACTTTTGGTCCCTCTCAGATATCTAAGGATCCACTGAACTGCTTTCCAGTGTTCCTTTCTTGGATTGGCCATATACTTACAACTCCCACTACTTGGGCAATATTCGGTCTAGTACAAACCATTGCATACATTAAGCTCTCTACTGTGGAAGCATATGGAACTCTACTCATGTACTCTACCTCATCATGTGAATTAAGACATTGTTCTTTACTCAATTAAAAATGTCCAGCCAAAGGTGTGCTTACCGGTTTTGCATCCTGCATATTGAACCGTTTCAACACCTTGTTCACATAATCCTCTTGAGATAAAATCAACCTGTGATTTTTCCTGTCTCTCTTAATGCTCATGCCAAGGATTTTCTTTGTTGCTCCCAAATCCTTCATGGCAAATGTGTGAGCTAATTTCACCTTAAGCTCAGAGATATCCTGCATGTGTGATCCTGCAACTAACATATCATCTACATACAACAACATAATAATATATCTACCATTATCCAATCTCTTAAAATACACATAATGGTCAGATTGACACCTACTATAGCCATGCTCAGTCATAAACCTGTCAAATCTCAAATACCATTGTCTAAGAGCTTGCTTGAGGCCATACAAGCTTTTCTTCAATCTGCACACTAGCTTCTCCTTACCTTTGACCTCAAATCCTTCCAGCTGATCCATATATATTTATTCATCCAAATTTTCATGAAGAAATGCTGTCTTAACATCAAGCTGCTCAAGATGCAAATCCTCAATAACAACTAAAGACAATACAGTCTGTATAGAAGTCATTTTAACTACAGGAGAAAAAATCTCACCAAAATCAATACCTGGTTTCTGTGCAAATCCTTTCACTTCCAACCTAGCCTTATATCTCATCTGTCCATTCTCACCTTCCTTCAATCTGTAGATCCATCTGTTCTTTAGTGTCTTCTTTCCTACTGGCAACTCAACCAAATCCCATGTTTGGTTCTCTCTCAAGGAATCAATCTCCTCATTCATGACTAGCTCCCACTGATTCTTGGATTCCACCTGTATTGCTTCATCAAAACTCTCTAGTTCTCCACCATCAGTAAGCAATAAATAGAATAATGAAGGGGAATATCAAATTGGAGGTTTACTTACCCTTTCTGACCTCTTGATGGGTGTTTGAGACTCATTCACAACACGTTGTCCGCCCAAATTCTCTGATAGTGACCGACCTCGGTCACCTTCAGGCCTGTTACTGGTCGACGTCAGTTCTCCTTGATTGACGTTAGTTCCTACCTGGCCGATGTCAGTCACTGTCTGACTGACATCGATTCCTATATTGCCAACGTCGGTTCCTACCTGACCGATGTCAGTCTCTGTGTTTTCTTGTCTGTGATTAATTTTTCCCATGAGCTCATTTTGGACCGTCACCTTGTCCAATTCTCCATTGCTCTGCCCAAATTGATTCAGCTTCTTGAGCTAATCACTATACATCACTTTTTCATTGAAAACATCACGGCTCCTAATTATCTTGTTAGTTCCTAGATTCCAAAACTTGAATCCAAAATCATCAGAGCCATAGCCAATAAATGTGCACCTCATAGGCTTAGCATCCAGCTTCTTTCTATTTTCTTTATCAACGTGCACAAAGCCTTCACAACCAAAAAATTTGAGAAATGAGAGATCTACCTTTTTAGCTGTCTATGCCTCTTCTGGAATTCCACCATCTAGAGCTATAAAGGGTCCTCTGTTAATCAGGTACACTGCAGTATCCACAGCTTCTGCCCAAAACTCTAAGGCCAAATCAGCATGCAACCTCATACACCTTACACACTCCATTATTGTTCTGTTCATCCTTTCAGTAACTCCATTTTGCTGAGGTGTCCTTGGAACCATCTTTTGCCTATGTATTCCATGCATATAACAATACCAGTTGAACTTGTGGCTGTAGAACTCACCACCATTGTCAGATCTCAAGCACTTCAATCTTCTGCCTGTTTCATTCTCAAACATAGCTTTCCAAAACTTAAAAGTGTCAAAAACATCAAATTTCTTCCTTATGCAATAGACCCATACCTTTCTTGTAGCATCATCAATGAAAGAGACAAAGTACTGTGATCCTCCAATAAAAGCAACCTAAGTTGGTCCCCACACGTCTGCGTGAACAAGCTATAATTTATGCTTCTTCTTTATTGATCCAGTCTTGAGAAAACTCACTCTCTTCTATTTCCCAAAAACACAGTGCTCATAAAAATCCAGATCTATGTTTTTCAAATTTGAAAGCTTACCTTTTGACTTAAGAATAGACATTCCCTTCTCACTCATGTGGCCGAGCCTAGATTGCCACAACTTTGCATCCACATCTGAAGTAGATAATACAGAAGGAGAATTATTAGTAATACAATTACATAAATAGAGAGTACCTACTCTCTTACCTCTGGCCAATACAAGTGCATCCTTGGTCACCTTCCAAGATTCAGTTGTGAGAGTTACTGTACAACCCTCATCCCCTAACTTTCTTGCAGAAATCAAATTCCTCTTCAAGCTGGGAACATGCATGACATCTCTCAACACCCATGTGTTGCCATTCTACATTTTCAACTACACTTTTCCTTTGCCAACAATTTTACAAGGCTCATCATCCCCTAAATAAACTATTTCAAAATCTCCATGGACATAGTCACTAAAATATTCTCTATTAGGGGTAACATGAAAAGAGGCACCATAATCTAACACCCAAGATTATATATTATTATGCAAAGAGAATATAAGAGCATCTTGTGCAATACCTGCAACTTTTGCTTCTTCCTTACCTTCATGCTGATTGTCCTCCTTAGGTTTTGACCAACAATCTTTGCTTATGTGCCCTATCTTTCCACAATTCCAGCATTGTGGCTTCCTGCCATTTCTAGATTTAGATCTACCTCTCACCTTTCACTTAGACCTTGATCTCCCTTTCTTGCTCTTCTCTTTTTGCCTTCCCTTGCTCTCAAAACTTAAAGCATTCCCAGATGTTTCCTCTATGCTTTTCCTACGAATTTCTTCATTCAAGATTACACTAACAACATCCTCTACTTTTAAAATATTTGAAGTAGATGCAATATTACTAACTGCCTTTACCAAGCTATGCCAACTTTCAAGCAAATAACATAATATTAAAAGAGCCTTAATTTCATCATCAAACACTATTTTGACTGAATTTAATTGATTTACAATTCCATGGAAATCATTTAGATGATTAGATACATATCCACCTTCCTGCATTCACAAATTAAATAACTACTTCATAAGATATACCTTATTTGAAGCTGAGGGTTTTTCATATAAATTTGCTAAAGTAGACATCAACTCTACCGTTGTCTTTGCCTGTGATAAATTAGATATCACAGTGGATGCCAGACTCAATCTTATAGATCCAAGAGCCTTTCTATCAAGAACTTCCCATTCTTCATCATCCATGTCTTTGGGCTTCTTTGAAACCCCACCTAACGGTAAGTATAGATCTTTCTGATACAGATAATCCTCTATCTGCATTCTCCAATGTTGATAATTCTTGCCATTGAACTTATCCATTCTTAGTTTACTTTTTTCTGCCATTACTTCTCCCACTCAAACAAAAATCCCTGTAAGTAACCTGTAATCAATACACACTAACCAGATCTGAAACACCTGTTAGTCAACTTGAGCTCTGGTACCACTTGTTGGGGATCAACCAACAATCTTGATTACTATGTGAAAGCAATAAAATGCGAAATTAAACTAGAAAGATAAGTAACTAGAATCAGAAAACAACAAACAATAAGAGATACAAGAAACCACCCTGAAAACTTGTATTAAACTCTTTACAAAAGGAATACAATTGAAGAAACTTCTTTTCTTCCACACCTCTCTCAAATGTACAGATCTCTTTCTAGATCTCTTTCCCTCAAGAGCTCTCTCTCTCAATTACAATCAACTCCAACACCCTGGATTGATTCACATATACAATCTTGTACTGTTCAAATAAGCTGTGAAGAATTATCCCTATTATATAGAATTAGGGATCATGAGCAATGCAATTACAACCATCAAATATGCCTCTTAATCAAGGGCTTAAAATAGTCTTACTAAAGATAGAGATGCAGACTTAAGACTAACACTTAATCCTACCATGCAAACATTCTGTTATGTCCACAGAAATAGCATTCTGGATGCACAGGTGATCGACGTCGGTCCCTGCCTGTCTGCACCTGACCGACGTTGGCCAAACATAACCGACGCCAGCATCTCCTAATCAACTCCTGACCGACGCCGGTGACTGTGTAAATCTTGCAACTTGCAAACTCACTCATTTGGTGAAGCTTTTAGCTCCACACCTTAACAGAGGGGATGATGCCTTGGAATCAATCTTTTGGTCAATCCATTATCCCAAACACTAAGTTCAATCAAGATTTCAATGAGCAATGACATCAAGGTGCTAGCTATGGATACAATCAAGCACTTATGGCTCATAACACATAAATACCTATGATGATAAAAATTGAAGATCCTAATGGAGAACCAAGCCAGTTAGGTGATACAATGGTTAATTATGAATAAGAGGAGTGTTATGCATCCAATTAATAGGCTAGTTCTAGCCAAGCATACATTCAAGTAGCAACTAATACAAGGTTCAAAAGAAGGAACATGGAAGGTAAGCAATAAGTAGTTAAGGAGCCTCCTACTATTAATCCATTATTGTCAAATCCAAAGGAAACTACTATTACTCCAAAGGTTTTAATTGCTCCAAAGAATCAGAATCAGGGGAATGCCTTTGTGCCCCAAAACTCACAAGTTTAAGGTATAGTTGTGGCTCTCAAACCACAAGCAAAAGTTGGTGGTTTACCCATAAACATTATTAAATAAATGAAAATCTCTAATGTGAGTGTGCCAATGTGGGACATGCTTTCTATGCTTGGTTAGGTAGATATCCTTCAAGAATATTTGTTAAAGATCAATGTTGCAGACAAGCCACCAAGCAAGGAAAATGTAGTTCTCACCAATGCAACCAAAGGGCCTAATTAAACTCAATCAAATAAGGTGGTAAAACCTCTTCCCTTTTACATTTATGTGATTATTGGTGACTCTTTGGTACACAGCTACATGGTAGATAGTAGAATAAGTACTTTAGTGATGCCAAAGATAATAACAGATCAACTTGGTTTGAAGTATGAACCCCAATCTAAGGGAGTTTTGCAGCTTGATGGATCTTTCACGAAACCAACTGGTATTGTTAAAGGTCTGAACTTAACCTTGCATGTTTGTGCTAGTGTTTTAGTGGCTCAATATGTGTTGATTCTAGATGTACCTCCTTATTTTACTCTATGTTTCTCTAGAGACTTCACAACAAAAAATGGGGGTTATTTAGCAACAAATTGGTCCTACATAGATTTCAGGACAAGGTATGGGACCAAGGTATCCATTAAAGCTGAGCCTATTGTACAATTTCACATTGAGCCTTATGGGCCAGGTAGCTCAAACATCAATTTTACCATCCTATATGAAGATGAACACTTGGTTGGTCAATAAATAAACACTCATCTTAAGGAGATACATGATATGTTCTTAGATGAGTTATGGAGTGAAAATTAGTTAATTGACCCTTTGGAAGGTTTTGAGGAAAGGGACATGGGAGTGTACTACTTACATAAGGAAAATGAGTCAATGCCATCCCTCACTAGGCCACATGAAGATACTAGTGGATTGTGGAAATTGTTCTTTGATGGCTCAAGGAGAAAACATGGGGTAGGTGCAGGTGAAATGCTAGTATCTCCCTCCAATGATAAGTACTTCTCTTCTTATAAGTTCCAATTCAATTGATCTTGCAATACAATTGAGTATGAGGGTCTTATCTATGGCCTTCAGTGGGTTAGTAAGAGGGGAATCAAGTAGTTACAAGTATATGGAGATAGTGAGCTAATAGTACATCAGGTCAGAGGCCAAAATATCATAAACAATCACTTGATGAGATCCTACAAACATAGAGTGTAGGATATACTTTAAGACTTTGAGGCTTTCAACATCCAAGTAGTGTCGAGGAGCCAAAAGCAACACGCTAATAGGTTGGTAGCTATGGGAGCTTAGTTTGATATCCCAAATAAGTTGAGTAAGCCTAAAGTGTAGCCACATGTCAAAGTGGTATTAATACCATTAGTGCAAGGTAATGAAGTTCATTGGTAGGTCTTCAACAGTGACAAGCAAATTGCTTGATTCTTACAGTAGGAAGCAGAGTTTTCCATAATGAACCAAGAAAAATTTCAACATCAGTATGAGCATCAAATTATTGAGCCGAGGTCTAATAAGCTTCCTTAAGGGCTAGTCACCCTTAAAGGTTTTTTCCATGAAAGAGATTATATGAGGAAAGATAAGGTAGTGATGTCAACTGATGAGAAAAACTATGAAGGAGTTCTTGTCCTCAAAGAAAAACTCCTCAATCTTGGAAAGGTAATCAATAAGGCTAAAAGGCATGGTTTCATTGAGATTTGTAAGGAATATAGAGACATCTTTGCTTGGGAATACAATGACTTGAGAGGTTTTGATCCTAAGCTAGCCCAACACACTATAGAGTTGGAGGCTAATGTCAAACCTATCAGGTAGAAGCAAAGGCCTATCAACCCTAAAATTGAAGAGCTTATGAGGAAAAAATTAACTAAGTTGTTTAAATCTAATATCATCTTTCTCATCAAGCACTCCTCATGGGTATCCAACCTCGTACCTATAAGAAACAAGAATGGGGAAATCCAGTTATGTGTTGACTTCAGAGACTTGAATAGGGTCTCTTTAAAACATCACTACCCCTTACCATCCATGGAGTAACTCCTTCAAATAGTTGCTAGTTCAGAAAACTTCTCTCTTTTGGATGGGTACTCAAGATACAATTAGGTGTTGGTAAGAGAAGAAGATCAATACAAGACTACCTTCACCATAAAGTGGGATACAAATGCCTATCAAAAAATGCATTTTGGCTTGTCAAATGTTGGGGATACCTTTCAAAGAACAATGGACATGGTTTTCAAAGGCTTGTTAAATTAGATGGTGCTGGTCTACTTGGATGACATAATAGTTTTCTTCAAGAAGGCTAGTGAACACTTGGATTACCTAAGATTGATCTTTGAAAGATGTAGAGAATATGGGATCTCTTTGAATCCCAAAAAATATGTGTTTGTTGTTCATGAGGGAAAACTCTTGGGACATATTGTCTCAAAATAGGGATTAACTATTGACCCTGATAGAATAAGTGTCATCTTGGCATTATCCTTACCCAAGCATAAGAAGGGACTCCAAAGTTTCCTTGGAAAGATAAACTTTGTGATAAGGTTTATAACTCATTTTTCCAACTTGGTCAAACCTGTCACTTCCATGTTGAAGAAGAACCAAGTGTTCATTTGGTCAAATGAAGGTAAAGTAGCATTTGAGGCTATCAAGCAAGCCATTGTCCAAGCACCCTCACTCATGAATCCTAATTTTTCAATGGATTTCATATTATACACATTTTCCAATATTAATAATATATAAGCTATGTTGATACAAAAGAATGGTGAAGGATTGGGGCAACCAATTGCATTTTTCAATCAAGGTCTTGAGGGGTATGAGTTAAGGTACACTTTTAAAAAAAAGCAAGTTTTTGTAGCTTTGAGAAGCCTCAAAGTGTTTAGACCAATGCTCTCCAATAGTAGAATCTATCTTATGGTGTCTCATCCTCGAGTAAGGGACTTCCTTCTTAATAAGGACTTGAATGAGAAGAGGGCTGGTTGGATTACCAAGGCCATGGAGTATGATTTGGAGATCAAGGTCACTAAGATAGTGAGAGGCAAAGTCTTGTATGAGCATATGGTGGATAACCTTCATGAAAATAATTTTTTTTCTTGGCGACAGAAAACAACTCACAAATAGATGCATCTCCACCTCTCACTAGTTGGCTCTAGGATATGACACATTTATTGATAATAGGTGAGTGCCCACTAGGTATGGATAAAGCAAAGAGAAGGTATTTTAGACTTCATTCCATACCTTATGCATTAGTTGGTGGAGTATTATTTAAAAAAGACCTTAATGGAGTACTTCTAAGGTGCATAGATGATGACCAAGTGACCAGGCTCTTGGATCAATTCCATGATGGGCCTTATTGGTTGATTATTTTGTCGATTAGTGTACTGATAAACAAAATAGGTCTGATCAACCAAAGTAGGAAGATTGGTCATCCAAATGTGTAGGTTTACCACATCAAAAGGGGATTAATCTCTCCTCTCATCAAGGGGAGGTTCCCTATAGATATGCTATATATATATAGTTCCCTATATATATATATATATATATATATATATATATATATATAGAAAATAATACTCAAGGGTAGGACAAACCATCCATCTCTCTTTTTTCAGAGATTATGCGTGTGGATCAAAGGAGAAATCTCAAGGGAAATGACAGAAAGCACTCCTCTTCTTTCAGAAGTACTATTCAGTAAACCACAAGAATACTCCTGGTAGTAAAATCAAAATGTAACTAAGGACGTAGTAACCAGCAAATTGAGATGTAGCACAAAGTCTCCACCTAAATTGCCCAAGAGTGAGATACGAAGGACAATGATGGCACAAAGTCATCCCAAGGTCCTTTACACAAAAATGAAAAGAAAACACACTAAAGACAATTATGGGGGCACAAAGTCTCTCCACAGTTGACTTCAAGACACCTTCTTGACTACTTTCACTAATCCTACTTATTGAATTAAAGGAACATAAAATATATTAAGGAAAAAGACATAAGAATAGTTTCCCCAACAACAAAGATATCACAACACAAAGTCTGAAAAGTCACTTTCTTTCTTATTCTAATAATAAAATATGATCAACAATCTGAGCTCAAATTCTTAGTAATGCCTTTCAGTTTGGGCAAAGTTTCATTTTTGATCGTCAGAAAGAGATATCTCTTTACAATAAAAGAGAGTCCCTTATATAGCCTCTTCAAGAAGGACTCGAGAACATTAACACATCATGTTGCATTGAAATTTGTTAAGAAGATAGGCTAGAATTTAGGGGCATCTACCCATTTGTTTTTCTCAATGCAGAGAAGCAAGTCACGCTATTGAAAGTTTGCATCTTTCAATGTCCACTTGGCGATCTGATCCTTCTTCATCATTTCTCCATTTTTGGTTAATTAAATCGGGTCCTAGATTCAATTTGATGCTCTATTCCTTAATCACTTCCTACTAATCTTGGTCTCAAAGCCTTTGCATGCATTCAGGTCCGTAGATTTAAAACTACAAGAATCAATGGCTATTTCATTATCGTAACTTTGACGTTTGCGGGCACATCACTTTCCTCGGCAATTCCTTCAGTTTTGTCATTTGAGCTTTCCCAGAGGGGACCTACCTTTCAATCCTTAAGAAATGATCTGCTTTGGGTCGAGAAGAGCCCCTTGCAAGGGCATCTACCCTTCAGGCAGTCTTCAAATGGCCTTCAGGCTTCTTTATTCCAGTGGGTTGCTAAGTCCTTTGTTTTGCATCCTCCCGAAGGGGAGGTGACCCTTCGAATTTGAGGGAGTGTCCTTTAAGTGGTAGCCAAGAGTCCCCCATAAGGGCACCTACCCTTTGGGCTCCTTCGGTGGCCTTTTCTTTGGAGTCCTTCAAATCTTTTCCCATAGACATTTCCTATGGACAAAAAGTCTGTGAACATTTTCTCGCAGACAAAAAGTCTGCAGAATTATTTCGATCACTTTGCCTTTTGTCTTTGAAAATTCCTTCAGGCTTTCCTCTCGCAGCTTCTTTTCTAAATTCCTTTAGAATTTTTGTTTGAAGGAATTCCTTCGGACAAAAAGTCCAAAGGAATTATGCCTTAGTCTTTTTCTTAATTGAAATCCCTTTGTCTTTCGGCTTCCTTAAACAAAATTCTGAAAGAACTTACCTTTACGGCTTCTTTTAAAATGACCCTTCCAAAGGGTGCTTTTATCGACCAAGTGCCCTCTACAAGGGCACTTGTCCTTTAAGAGACTCTTTTGAAATTTTGCATTGAACCGCTCCTTTGAACCAAGCTGATGAACCAAGCTTTAAACCAAGCCGATGAACCATTTGATGAACTGACTGAGTGAATCGAAGCATTGAACTGATTGAATTAAACCAAGCCTAAAAACCAAAGTGGTTCAATGGTTCATCAGTTTAATTGCTTCATTCTCTTTTATTTGGCCAAGTCCTTTTGATCCTTGTTGAACCAAACACGTTGAACCTTGAAGCCATTGAACCTTTGAACCAAAGTGGTTTAATGGTTCAATGGTTCAAGCCTCAAAAGCTTGTTCTTTTGATTGAACCTGATGTTGAACCTTTGAACCTATTGAACCTAAATGGTTCAAGGTTCAACGGTTCAAATCCTTGCTTAAAAGCTCGTCGATGAACTCTTTTGGTTAAACTTGGTCATTGAACCAACTCTAAAATTGCCCAAGTGTTGAGAACTTGCTTCTTTCCTATAGAGTGCATAGAAATCAACCTGTGAAGCCCATTGAACTTAGCCTGTAGAGTTCGTAGATTTTTGAGAAGCTTAAAAAAAGAGAAATTTGAATGCCCAGGACAAATTTCAAAAAGGGAAGAGACAATTTTGGTTTGTAGGACCAAAATAGTTCAAATGTTGTCCAAAAAATGAGTGATATTTTTTGGGGGACAACAACTAGCTCCAGTTGGGGAACTTCTATGAATTGTAAAAAGAATTGAAGGGAGTAGAATCCAAAATCTCCAGTGTCTTCATGTGTACCATTGGGCTACGGAGTCATGTTACCTAGAAATGAAAGGCATCAAAAATAGAAACAAACAAAACAAAATAGAATTAAAAACTATGCAAATATACATATGTATAGATGCAATGATTTGATACTTCAAGAGTTAAAGTGTTTCAAATGTTGCCCATTGTGGGACAGAGAAAAGAGTGTGCCATCTTGATATTTTAGTAGAAAGTTGTTTTGCCCCTAGAAACGATGACGGGCGAATGGAGCTCTCCACCAAGAAACCAATTTTTTGTGTCTTCCTCTTGGCCTTTTCTTCTTCTTGCTCCATGGCAGGATGTGGTCTTCAAATTGGAAACCATAACTCCTTGTTCTCCCTGTGAAGAGTTCCTTTTGCTGACTTTAGAATATAGCAGTATGGTCCACCACCATAGCTTGCTATTCTACTGGTCTAGTCTAGCACATGCTTTGATTGTCAGCATCAGACCCCTGATAAACCATTAGATTAGCATCTCCTTTGATGTGAAGGAGTTTGATCTCTTCATCTTGAGTAGTCTTCAATTTGAGCAATAGAGATCCATATCCAGCTGTGTTGTTGGTGTTGCTGAATTGCAAATTGCATGAAGGAAGAATATCTCCTTGAGGAGATATCAACACAGTTCTGACTCCATCATTGGTGAAAGAATTGCTGCCATTGGATTTCAAGATCCAAGCATCATCAAAAGCTGATCTCCTATCAGATTTCTCTTCATTAGAGATGGAAGATCCTTCCTTATTTGTACTGTGCCCTACCAATTCTCCTAAAGTCTTGTTTGGATCAATTCCTAGATTGTTAGCTATAGGAATTTCATTTATAGAAACATGAACATCCTTTGTGGTCAAGAAATAATTACCCCTGCGTGAAGACTCAAATATAATTTGTGCTGTAGGGGTCGATGTTTGGGTGACCACGTATTTTGCCTCTTTTTCAAGGAACAATCTCTTAATTATGCCTTGGACAGGGATCCTTACTTTAGACAAGTCCATGCTTAGTTCTCCTCCCATGTCCTTGCAAAAATTTCATCCAAGCAAAATGCCATAGGATGCTGGGACATCAACCACCAAGATAGTCATCTTGATTCTCTTGTCTGGAAAGGCTGCAAATGCCAATTGGGCATCTTTGATTTGCCCCAGTAGTGGTACTTACTTGCTCTCTATGGAAAAACATCTCCCAAAGTTTTTGGTTAGTGTGAGACCCAGAGATTCAACTACTTTAGCAGGCATGACATTGTCAGATGCACCTGAGTCTATAATACAATTACTTAGCTTGTGACCATTTATTAACAGGAAAACATAGAAAGGTTCTATTTTCCCAGGGGTAGCTGAAGGAGTAATGACAAGATTATTTGAAATGGACATGTTCTTTGGTGAATCAGGAGTTACCTTTTTAGCTTTTTGTCTTATAGGGATGGTTTGGTTCTTAACATATTGGACCAACTTATTCAATTGATCAGGATTTGATTGCATATATTCGAATTTAGACATTTATATTTTTGTCTTTTTGACATGATCGATTATGTCAAATGGCTGAATTGAGCTAGTTATAGAGGAAGGTATTTCAACCTTTTGAGTTTTAGGAGGGATGGGAGGAGGGCTGGTTTGTGAAATTGAAGTAGAAGGTGAAGGTGAAATTGATGTATTTGCCTTTTGAGTGATCACTGTATCTTTTGACTGAAAAGGCAGAGTGGTTCCATGCTTAGCAATCGTAAATGCTAGTTGAGGTTGCTCCTCTATCTTCTTTTCATCAGCTTGCTAGACTGATTGGTTCTTAGACCTGGTAAACACTACATATAATCTATCAAAAGCTTCTCCTTTGCTTTTGGGTTCATCCTGGTAGTTCAAGAAACCAATGTGGGAGTCACCAGTTGATTCTTCTTGATTTTCTTCAAGGAGATCAACATCATTTTCATGATTCAATTTAGGTTGGAAAGAGAACTCTGATTCTACTTCAAGATATCCCATTGCTGAATTGGTTGGAGGGGCTTCTAAGGCAAGTTTTCCTTGTGGGGGAGGAAGATGATTTGGTTGCCCTTGATTCCTAGCAGCATTGCCCTGATATGACTGATTTGGAAATGTCTTTCTTGGCATATCTCTGTATGAAGGAGCAGAAGACATTCCTTGAGCCATTTGCTTTTTGAGAGCAAGCAACTCATTTGCCAATTTCTACACCATTGGATCTGTGGTGCTTGTAGATGAATATTCAGAAGATGATGAAGGTCTATTTCTATTTGGATCTCTTCTTATCTTCCTTGCTAAGATGAGATTATCTTATACCTCAGTGGCCAAATGTTGAGCTACAACAAGATCTATTTGACCAACACGTCTCAAAAGAAAACTTACTTCAAGTAACTAAGAATTAATGAAGAAGCATTTGAGATTTGCAGCTGTAGGTTGAGCAATTACAGGAATTTTGTTCCTCAGTTTGTCAAATTTGGCTATGAAGTCCCTCATTGACTCATGAGGTTCTTTCTTCATATGTGTAAGTTGAGCCAAAAGTGCATGTGCATCTTCTGCAAGTTTGAATCTAGCTTCAAACTTAGCTTTGAGGGTATTCCAATCAGTTACTAATTGAGCCTATAGATGATAAAACCAATCTACAGTAGCACCTTGTAATGTTTCTACAAATAGCTTGACTGCTACATCTTCAAATTATACTCCAATTATGCCATAGGCTATGCTGAAGGCTGCAATTATTCATCAGGATGAACTTTTCCATCACCACAAAATTTGGGAAAATTCTTCTTTGAACTACATGAAAGCTCATGTAGAGGTGGAGTAAGATTGAGAGGACTAAAAACATTACCCTAGGGGCCTTGAACTACCATTATATGACTATGAAAAGGAGGACTAACAAATCTCAGAGGGGTAATTATTGGCAAATATTTATCAACAATAGAAGTAAATACTTCGTCTGGCAATGGAGCTCGAACTTTAGTAGGAGGAAAGCTCTTGATTCATTGGAGGTGAGATGGTGAAGGAAACAGATCAAAATTACTTTGTTGTACCAACTTAAATATAGGGTCAATAATCCCTTTAGCCCTTTGGCTTTGTGTATACCTTGAATCTGCCAGATTGTGAAACAAAAATGGAAAAGAATTGACCTTGCTTCAGTTTGAAGCTTGAGGCTTTAAACTATGCACTCTTTCCCAATAGCTCTAGTTTTGTAGACCAGATAAAATAATGGAGGTGGTGGAATATGGTAAGGATATAAATGGATAATGGGTAAGACAAGTAATGGAGTTGCTAGAGTCTGTAATGGATAAGGGTTATAATGATAATGGGTTATATCCCCAACAGAGTCGCCAAAAACTGTTGGTTGATTATTTTGTCGATCAGCATACTGATAAACAAAATAGGTCTGATTAGCCAAAGTAGGAAGATTGATCATCCAAATGTGTAGGTTTACCACATCAAAAGGGGACTAATCTCTCCTCTCATCAAGGGGAGGTTCCCTATAGATATGCTATATATATATATATATAAATATAAAATAATACTCAAGGGTAGGACAAACCATTCATCTCTCTTTTTTCAAAGATGATGCATGCAGATCAAAAGAGAAATCTCAAGGGAAATGATAAAAAGCACTCCTCTTATTTCAGAAGTACTATTCAACAAACCACAAGAATACTTCTGGTAGTAAAAGCAAAATGTAACCAAGGACGTAGTAACCAACAAATTGAGATGTAGCACAAAGTCTCCACCTGAATTGCCCAAGAGTGAGATACAAAGGACAATGAGGGCACAAAGTCGTCCCAAGGTCCTTTACATAGAAATGAAAAGAAAACACACTAAAGACAATTATGGAGGCACAAAGTCTCTCCACAGTTGACTTCAGGACACCTTCCTGACTACTTTCACTAATCTACTTGTTGAATTAAAGGAACAAAAAATATATTAAGGAAAAAGACATAAGAACAGTTTCTCCAACAACAAAGATATCACAACACAAAGTCTAAAAAGTCACTTGCTTTCTTATTCCAATAACAAAATATGATCAACAATCTGAGCTCAAAGTCTCAGTAATGCCTTTCAATTTGGGCAAAGTTTCATTTTTGATTGTCAGAAAGAGATATCTCTTTACAATAAAAGAGAGTCCCTTATATAGCCTCTTCAAGAAGGACTCGAGAACAGTAACACATCATGTTGCATTGAAATTTGTTAAGAAGATAGGCTGGAATTTAGGGGCATCTACCCATTTGTTTTTCTCAATGCAAAGAAATAAGTCACGCTATTAAAACTTTGCATCTTTCAATGTACACCTGGCGATCTGATCCTTCTTCATCATTCCTCCTTTTCTAGTTAATTGAATCAGGTCCTAGATTCAATTTGATGCTCTATTACTTAATTGCTTCCTACTGATCTTGGCCTCAAAGCCTTTGAATGCATTCAGGTCTGTATATTTAAAACTACAAGGATCAACAGCTATTTCATTGTCGTAACTTTGACATCCGTAGGCACGTCACTTTCCTCGACAATTCCTTTAGTTTTGTCATTTGAGCTTTCTCGGAGGGGACCTACCTTTCAGGCCTTAAGAAATGATCTACTTTGGGTTGGGAAGAGCCCCCCGCAAGGGTATCTACCCTTCGGGCAGTCTTCGAATGGCCTTCGGGCTTCTTTATTTTGGCGGGTCGCTAAGTCCTTTGTTTTGCATCCTCTCGAAGGGAAGGTGACCCTTTGGATTTGAGGGAGTGTCCTTTAAGTTGGCAGCTGAGAGTCCCCTGCAAGGGCACCTACCCTTTGGGGTCCTTCGGTGGCCTTTTATTTGGAGTCCTTCAGAGATTTTCTCGTGGACATTTCCCGCAGATAAAAAGTTTGTGGACATTTTCCCTCAGACAAAAAGTTCACGGACATTTTCCTACGGACAAAAAGTCCATGAAATTATTTTGATCACTTTGCCTTTTGTCTTTGGAAATTCCTTTAGGCTTTCCTCTCACAGCTTCTTTCCCGAATTCCTTCAGACTTTTTGTCTGAAGGAATTATGCCTTAGTCTTTTTCTTGAAGGAAATCCCTTTATCTTTTGGCTGCCTTAAACAAAATTCTGAAAGAACTTACCTTTGTAGCTTCTTTGAAAATGACCCTTCCGAAGGGTGCTTTTGTCAACCAAGTGCCCTCTACAAGGGCACTTGTCCTTCAGGAGGCTCTTTTGAATTTTTGCATTGAACCACTCCTTTGAACCAATAGTTGAACCAAGCTTTGAACCAAGCCGATGAACCATTTGATGAACTGACTAAGTGAACCAAAGCATTGAACTGACTAAATTAAACTAAGCCTTTGAATGAAAGTGGTTCAATGGTTCATTGGTTCAATTGGTTCATTCTCTTTGATTTGGCCAAGTCCTTTTGATCCTCATTGAACCAAAAGCATTGAACCTGTTGAACCTTGAACCCATTGAACCTTTGAACCAAAGTGGTTCAATGGTTCAATGGTTCAAGCCTTGGAAACTTGTTCTTTTGATTAAACCTGATGTTGAACCTTTGAAATTTTAAACCTTTGAACCAAAGTGGTTCAATGGTTCAATGGTTCAAGCCTTGGAAACTTGTTCTTTTGATTGAACCTGATGTTGAACCTTTGAACTTTTAAACCTGTTGAACCTAAATGGTTCAAGATTCAACAGTTCAAATCCTTGCTTAGAAGCTCACCGATGAACTCTTTTGGTTGAGCCTGGTCATTGAACCAACTCTAAAATTGCCCAAGTGTTGAGAACTTGCTTCTTTCCTGCAGAGTCTGTAGAAATTAACCTTTGAAGCCCATTGAAATTGGCCTACAGAGTCCATAGATTTTCTTTTCCTGCAAAGTCTATAGATTCAAGCCTACAAAGTCTATAGATTCAAGGTTGTAGAGTCTGTATATTTTTGAGAAGCTTGAAAAAAGAGAAATTTGAATGCCCTTGACAAATTTTGAAAAGGGAAGAGACAATTTTTGTCTGTAGGACAAAAATAGTTCAAATGTTGTCCCAAAAATGAGTGATATTTTTGGGGGACAATAGGCCTATAGGAGGCCATTTTGCTTTAAGGACTACAACAACAAAATTAATGAGAGTTGGTTATTATTGGCCCAAATTCTTCAAGGATGCCTATGTGTGGGTCAAAAAATGTCAAAAGTGTGCTCTCTTTTTAGGAAAATAAAGATTGGTATCCCTTCCTCTCAACCTAATCCAGGTGGAACAACCCTTCATGTAGTGGGGTTTAGACTTCATAGAAACGATCAATCCACCTTCCAATAGAGGACACAAGTGGGTATTGATTGCTATTGACTACTTCACTAGGTGGGTAGAGGTAATTGGCATGAAAGAAGCCAATGAAATAGTAGTGTTAAAATTCTATGATAGCATAATAATGAGCTTTAGTGTACCAATAAAGATAATTTTAGATAATGTCTTAACATTTATTGGCATGAGGACAAGTGAATGTGAACTTCAACTAGGCATCTACTTTAGTACATCCTCAAATTCCTACCCCTAAGGCAATGAACTAACAGAGTCTACAAATAAGAACTTGATAAGAATTATCAAGAGGATTATGGAAGAAAGTTAGAGAGTATGGTACACAAAGCTAAGGATAGCCTTATGGGTTGATAGAGTGACTCTAAAATTTGCCATTGGCAATTCACCATATGTCCTTGTATATGAGAGGGAGGCCAAATTTCCCATCTCTTTTGAGTTACCTGCCTTAGAGTTAGCCCATCAACTTGAGTTGATGGAGAGTGAACCTATGAGCATGAGGATGACAGAGCTCATAGAGCTTGAAGAAACTAAGGACCTTGCAATGAAGACACTAGAGTCACATAAAGCTCAAGTTAAGAAATATTTTGACAAGAAATCCATAACAAGGGACTTTAAATAGGGGGATTTAGTCCTTGAATGGGATTCAAATAAGGCCAAGCTAGGCAACCATACCAAGTTTGATAACTTGTGGAGTGGTCCTTATTTGATCCATGGATGTAAACAACATAATGCTTTTTAGCTTACCCAGTTAGATGGAAAGGTATTACCGATCCCAGTTAATGGCATTCATTTAAAGCCTTGATATTCTTTTAAAACACTTTAAGCAGGTCTTAAGGTGAATTTGTCAATGTTTGGGAAACAAGTCTAGAATTGCAAGTGAAAGGATCCATCAGGTTTCCATGGTGTTCATGGAATTTATGGGGCATGAAGAAAGTTTTTTCAAAGTCTCAAATGTTTATCAGAGCCTTGATGGGTCCAAAGATGATTAACCTAAGCCTAGAAGAACCAGACTGTCATAACATGTCACGTAGGAATGAACATGTCAGTATGGTTATACATTTAATAAGTGTAATTAGGAGGCCTCTAAAATTTCAAGGAATACATGGAGATGATGTTTATTATTCCTTGAATATCCCCTAAAAATTTGGTGTCTTGATGAGTTTTCTATCTCAAGATATAAGCCTGCATATATGATCTAACAATGAGAGACATGCCCGAGGACATAAAATAAAAGCCACATGAAGTAGCCATTTGAATTTAAAAATATTTTACAGATCTTGAGAGTGAATTTAGTGCTACCAAGTTTAAATTTTTTACTTTATTGGATCATAGATCAATGGCATCCAGATAATAAATCGAGTTAGTGGGACCATCATAAATCAATGACATGAGTTAAATCATGCAAATCAAGATCAATAGCGAGCACAAGGTCAAAAAGTTAGAGGATCCTAGGATTAATGTGGGGATAAAAAGTGGTACAATAAAAATTAATCAAAGGATCAATGGTGCTATTTTATCCTACAAATCAAAGATCGATAGAGCGTGTTCAACCATGTAAAGGATATTAATAGTGCGAATCAAGTCAAAAGGTCAATGACCATAGATTACATACAAGGTTACCATGAGGTGAAAAAGTGATAACTAGATGAATATTGGTAATAATATCCATATATTTAACATGAGGTTTCTTAGTGTCACAATTTGGGTAGCTAGAATCAAAGATTGATGGAGCAAATTCAATCAAGTTCTAGGAGGCATAAGAGGACATGTGTTGGAAGAAGAAATAACCATTTTTAAAATATGATAAGGAGAATGGTTGGGATGCCACATAGGTAGACACATCAGATTAAAGGGTTTTATGGACCAAGGTAGGTAAATTCATAGATCTAAGATCCAAATACAATTCAGGTTGACCAAGAGTAGATATTTCAAGTTTGGGGGCCACTATTAAAACTCAGTTTGGACCTCTAGTTTGAAAATGTAGATCCCATAAGACTTGTTTTATAAGGTTTCAATGTCATTTAATGACTATGTTCATAATTATTTGAAGGAAATCCACATTTAGAATTATTTCTTGGCTTCTATTATGCTCAAAGGTAGGATATGTCTTTGTAGGCTTAATAGAGAACAAAAATGGGCAACTAGCTGGTGGAATGAGATCAAGTAGCTTGGTAAATCCTCATTGATATAAAATATATAGGAAAACCAATAATTGGAATTTTTTTTCATCTATATTAGACCTATGTTCATGGTTTGAAGTATTGGTAGATTCGTGATTATGAAAAGAGTGTCTTATCTTTCGACATAGTCATATCCTTGACAAATAGGTACCTACAATTGCTTAAAGCAGACATAGTCATGGATCAATTAGGTCCATAGATATGAGGATTTTGTATTTATGACAAAGTTAAGTGAAATATGGTGTATATTTCAAAGAAGAAGGATTTGGTGGTTAGATATTGTATATGGAGCATTCAATTCTTTTTCAGAACCTTTAAGGATTTTTCCCTCTAAGTTAGATCATGACTCAACATCCTCAACAATTTCTTGTCTTCTAATTGTTTCTCAATAAATGAAAAGGATTGAAGACTATTAGAGATAATTAAGGTCAAAAAATGGTTGATAATTCATTAAAATGGTGGCAACTCATTAATTGATTTAGAATTACATGCTCCTACTCTCTCTCCCCCCTTTCTCTTACATTCCCTTTTTTCTTCCCCAATTGTAAGATATACTCATTTTGAGACTCTTAAAGAGTAGGAGACCCTCATTTGACAAGGAAAGACCCTATAAATTTTTTAAATATCTACCTCTTGATGCAATAAGGTAAATTTTTACCTAACTCTTGCCCTTTAACTAGTGTTTAGTAAGCTTATGCGTGATGGTTTTGTGAAGGAGATTCTTCCATATCCATTTATCCTTATTTCTTGCCTCTCTTAAGGTGTTTTCAAGCTATTTTTAGGTATAAAATTGTGTTCTATCTACCATTAATGGATGCCTGGTATGAGTATTATAATTTCTCTTTTTTTCTTTGGTTATTTGGTGAGCCTAGTTTATGAAATACTTATGCAAATTATCTAGTTTATGAGATTGTGTGAGCAGTAATTATCTTATGTTGAATTAGTGTTTGTTCAAGATTATGTGAGTGTCACTTCAATTTGGTGTATCACCCATTTTATCCCTTTTAGTTTCCCTTTACTCTCTTTTTAACCCTTTTCCAAGCAGTATCATTAGTTTAGGTGATCCATCAAGAGGAAGTCAACCTTCTCAGAGGTTCAACCCCACTACAGGATACCCACATCTTGGGGTTGTTCCAATATTGTGGTTGGGAATGGGAGAGTCTGAAGAACTCTGCCATAAGGGTGAAATTCTATGCCAAATTTTTTTTAGCATGCCTGGTGGACCAATTTCAAAGTGGATTGGTCAAGTTTGATGCTAGTTTGATCAATTTATAGTAGTTATAGATTTCATGCAACAATATCTAGCAACTCTGAAGAACACTCAACATTTTGGTACATAGCAGTAGCTATATTTCATGCCAAAGGTGACTACAAGATCAAATTTTATAGGTATTTCTTTAAATTTGTTGAATTATGTTTAAACTCAATAAAAAGGTTAAGATTTGCTAATACACATCCATTTAAAGGAATATTTATTCCTAAACAAATTTCTAAATCTACCTCTGTAAGAAGATCTTTGTTAGCCCCTTTCATTACCATGGCAACCCCTAGAGTTTTTCCATTTGTGGCTTTTAATGGTCAAAGTCCTTTAGACCTCCATTGGGTTGATCTTATTCCAATGATATCTCTCAAAAGTGTCCCTTAATTCATGAGAGACCAATCTACAACCCCTTTTGAACACCTTAGAGATATAACTAACTTCTATAATATTCATGATATCACTAAAGAAAATGTGGCCATCAGGTTGTTGGCCATGTCTTTCAAGGGTAAAGCCTTGGACTGGTATATAAACCTTACTACTAACTCCATCACATCATGGGATTAGTTAGGTGATGTTGAAGACAAAAGTGACCACTTGTCACTTGCAAAATAATTAACCAAAATCAATAGGGGCCCTCATGTGGTTATGCAAGATTTCAATAATAGGTTTCAAAAGACATGGGATATGATTCCAATCTCTGTTAGGCCTACATCAAACTTTGATTTCCTTTATTATTTGAAAGCCCTCAATAGTGATATTGTAGTAATGATTCAATCTATAGGAGGAAACACACTACCAAATGCTTATGAGGTGGCAATCAAAGTAGAGAATTATCTAGTACAAACTGGAAAGCTTACACCTAGAACACCAATGCCTTTATTTCTTGAGATTCAACCACCTCTTATCATCATTCCTCCCCTTGCTCCCATTCCTTCTATGCCAACACTTACTACCATAATTACACCAAATTAGGAAAAGGTTTCAACTAGTCAATCTGGTGATTCCTAAGAAAATAAGAATTTCCAAGAGCTTAAGAGCATGTTTCAATCCTTTATAAATGAGTTGGTGAATGTAAAGAGGCAACAAGCCCAATTCAATAGACCGTATCAAGCTCCATATCAACCCAAACAATAATATTATCAAGCAAATAGGCCACCATACAAAGGAAATTTCCAAGGACAAGGCCAAGGATAAAGGAAACCTAATTATACTGGGCAAAACAATTATAATCCAAATGCTACAAGCACCTCTAATACTTTGGTCCCTACTCAGAACAACATTTCTCAAGAAGTTGAGGGTACCATGTCTTGGAATTAATTTTTTGGTCAATCCATTAGCCCAAACACTAAGTTCAATTAGGGTTTCAATGAACAATGACATAAAGGTGCTATCTATAGATATAATCAAGCTCTTAGGGCTCTAAACACATAAATACCTAGAATGATAAACCTAAAAGATCCTAATTGATAATCAAGCTTGTTGGGTGATATAATGTTTATTCATGAATAAGAAGAGTGCTATGCATCCAATCAGTAGGCTAGTTCTATCCAAGTGTACATTTCAATAGCAATTAATACAAGGTTTAAAAGAAGGAACATGAAAGGTAACCAAGAAGAAGCCAATGAGACTCCTACTATTACTCCATTATTTTCAAAGTTAAAGGAACCTAATACTACTCTAAAGGTTCCAATTACTCCAAAGAATTAGAATCAGGGGAATGCCTTTTTACCCCAAAACTCATAATTTTAAGGTACAGTTGTGCCTCCCAAAGTACAAGCAAAATTTGGTGGTTTGCCCATCAACATTGTTGAATAAATAAAAAAGTCTAATGTGAGTGTGCCAATGTGGGACATGTGTTTTATGCCTGGTCAAGTAGATATCCTTCAGGAAGGTTTCTTAAAGATCAATGTTGCAAACAAGCCACCAAGCAAGGAAAATGTAGTTCTCACCAATGAAACCAAAGGGCCTAATGAAGGGCAATCAAATAAGGTTGTAAAACCTCCTTCCTTCTACATTTTTATAATCATTGGTGACTCTTTGGTACACAACTGCATGGTAGATAGTGGAGCAAGTACTTTAGTGATGCCAAAGACATTAGTGAACCAACTTGGTTTGAAGTCTAAACCCTAATCTAAGGGACTTTTATAGCTTGATAGATCTTCTACCAAACCAACTAGTATCATTAAAGGTATAAACTTGACCTTGCATGCTTGTCCTAGTGTTTTAGTGGCTCAAGATGTGTTGATTCTAGATGTGCCTCCTTGTTTTACTCTATATTTCTCTTGAGACTTCACCAAAATAAATTGGCGGTTATTTAGCAACATATTGGTCCTACATGGCTTTAAAGACAAGGTATGGGACCAAGATATCCATTAAATCTAAGATTATTACATAATTTCACATTGAGCCTTATGGGCCAGGTAGCTCAAACATCAATTATACCATCTTAGATGAAGATGAGCACCTGGTTGGTCAAGAAATAAACACTCATCTTGAGGAGATACTTGATATGTTATTAAATGACTTATGGAGTGAAAGTTAGTTAATTGACCCTTTTGAAGGTGTTGAGGAAAAAGACATGGGAGTCTACTACTTGTATGGGGAAAATGAGTATGTGCCATCCCTCACTAGGCCACATGAAGATACTAGTAGATTGTGGAAATTGTTCTATAATGTCTCAAGGAGAAAACTTGGGGTAGGTGCAAGTGTAATGCTAGTATCTCCCTCCAACGATAAGTACTTCTCTTTATACAAGTTTCAATTTAGTTGCTCTTGTAATGTAACTAAGTATGAGGGCCTTATCTATGCCCTTCAATGGGATAGTAAGAGGGGAATCAAGTAGTTAAAAGTATATGGATCCAGTGTGTT
Organism: Torreya grandis; assembly: GCA_037957365.1. NCBI lineage: Eukaryota > Viridiplantae > Streptophyta > Pinopsida > Cupressales > Taxaceae > Torreya > Torreya grandis. The sequence goes on along the minus strand of JARHVA010001089.1, from coordinate 683,787 downwards.
GATAATTCATTAGGTTAGAGGCCAAAACATCACAATGAATTCCTTGATGAGATCATACAAACATAAAGTGTGGGATATAATTGAAGACTTTGAGGCCTTCAACATTTAACTAATGCTAAGGAACCAAAATCAGTATGCTGATAGGTTGGATGTTATGGGAGCTCAGTTTAATATCCCAAATGAGTTAAAGAAGTCTAAAGTATAGCCACATGTCAAAGTGGTACTAAGACCATCAATGAAAAATAATGAAGCTCATAGGTAGGTCTTCGATAGTGACAATCAGATTGCTTGTTTCTTATAGTAGAAATTAGAGTTTTCCTCAATAAACCAAGAAAAATTTCAACACCTATATGAGGATCAAATTGTTTAGCTGAGATCTAGCAAGATTCCTAAAGGGATACTCACCCTTGAAGGTTTTTTTTATGAAGGAGATCATATGAAGAAAGACAAGGTAATGATGTCAATTGATGAGGAGAACTATGAAAGAATTCTTATTCTTAAAGATAAACCCTTCAATCTTAGAAAGGTAAGCACTAAGGCTAAAAGGCATGGTTTCATTGAGATTTTTAAGTTATATGCAAACATATTTTCTTGGGAATACAATGACCTGAGAGGTTTTGATCCCAAGCTAGCCCAACACACTATATAATTAGATGCTAGTGTTAAACCTATTAGGTAGAATCAAAGGCCTATCAACCCCAAAATTAAAAAGCTTATGAGGAAAGAATTAACTAAGTTGATTAAATCCAATACTATCTTTCCCATAAAATAGTTCTCATCGGTAGCCAACCTGGTACTTGTAAGGAATAAGAATGGGGAAATATGGTTGTGTATTACCTTTAGAAACTTGAATAGGGTCTCTTTAAAAGATCACTACCCCTTACCATCCATGGAGAAACTCCTTCAAATATTTTCTAGTTCAGAAGGCTTCTCTCTTTTGGATGGGTACTCAGGATACAACTAGGTGTTGATAAGAGAACATCAATACAAGACTGCCTTCACCATAAAGTGGGGCACATATAATTATCAAAAGATTCCTTTTGGCTTGTCAAATACTAGGTTTGAATTTCAAAGATCAATGGACATAGATTTCAAAGGTTTGTTAAATCAGATGGTGCTGGTCTACTTGGATGACATAACAATTTTCTCCAAGAAGGCTAGTAAGCACTTGGATCACCTAAGATTGATCTTTGAAAGATGTAGAGAATATGAGATATCTTTGAAAACCAAGAAATGTGTGTTTGTTGTTCATAATGGAAAATTCTTGGGACATACTATCTCAAAAAAATGATTAACTATTAACCCTGATAGAATAAGTGCCATCTTGGCATTATCCTTACCAAGCATAAGAAAGGACTCCAAAGTTTCCTTAAGAAGATAAAATGCATGAGAAGGTTTATACCTAGCTTTTCCAGCTTTGTCAAACCTATCACTACCATACTAAAGAAGAACCAAGTGTTCACTTAATCAAATAAAGGTAAAGCAACATTTGAGGCTATGAATCAAGCCATTTCCCAAGCACCCTCACTCATGAATCTTGATTTCTCAAGGGATTTCATACTGTACACCTTTGCTAATATTGATAATATATCAGATATGCTGATGTAAAAGAATGGTGAATGATTGTAACAACCAATTGCATTTTTTAGTCAAGGGCTTGAGGGGTATGAGGTAAGGTACACTTTTGTAGAGAAGTAAGTTCTTTCAGATTTGAGAAGCCTCAAAGAGTTTAAATTAGTGCTCTCCAATAGTGAAATATATCTTATGGTGTCTCATCCTAGAGTAAGGTTAACAAGGACTTGAATGAGAAGAGGGTTAGTTGGATTACCAAGGTCATGGAGTATGATATGGAGATCAAGGTCACTAAACTAGTTAGAGGCAAAGGCTTGTGTGAGCATATGGTTTATGACCTTCATGAAGATAAATAAGTTGTCTTGGCGACACAAGATAACTCATAAATAGGTGCATAGATGATGACCAAGTGACCAGGCTCTTAGAGCAATTCTATGATGGACTTGTAGGAGGCCATTTTGCTCCAACGACTATAGCAGCAAAAGTGATGAGAGTTAATTATTACTGGCCCATCTTCTTCAAGGATGCTTATGCATAGGTTAGAAAATGTCAAAAGTGTGTTATTTTTTCAAGAAAATAAAGATTGGTAGCCCTTCCTCTCAACCCAATCTAGGTGGAACAACCCTTCATGTAGTTGGGTTTGGACTTAATGAGAATGATCAAACCTCCTTCCATTGGAGGACACAAGTGGGTAATCACTGCTACTGACTACTTCACCAGGTGGGTAGAGGAAATTACCCTGAAAGAAGCCAATGAAACAACAATGTTAGACTTATATGATAACATGGTTTGGTGTATTGACAATGATAATTTTAGATAATGCCTTAGAATTTATTTGTATGAGGATAGGTGAATGGGCACTTTAGCTGGGCATATACCTTAGTACATCCTCAAATTACTACCCCTAAGGCAATGGATTGGCAAATTCCACAAATAAGAACTTGATAAAGATTATAAAGAGGACTATGGAAGAGAATCAGAGAGTATGGCACATAAAGCTGAGGACAACCTTATGCACTGATAGAGAGACTCCTAAAGTTGCCATTAGTAACTTACCATATGTCCTTGTATATGGGAGGGAGGCCAAATTTCCCATCTCTCTTGAGTTACCTACCTTGGAGTTATCCCATAAACTTGAGTTTATGGAGAGTGAACATATGAGCATGAAGATGGTAGAGCTCATGGAGCTTGAAGAAACCAGGGACCTTGCAATGAAGACACTAAAGTCACATCAAGCTCAAGTCAAGAAAGATTTTTACAAGAGATCCATAACAAATGAATTAAAAGAGGGGGATGTAGTCTTTAAATGGGATTCAAATAAGGCCAATCCAGGGAACCATACCAAATTTGACAACTTATGGAGTGGTCCTTATTTGATCCATGGATGCAAACAATATAATGATTTTTAGCTTGCCCAATTGGATGGAGAGGTATTACCCATCCCTATCAATGGCATTAATTTAAAGCCTTATTATTAAAAGAGTTTGCATCAATTATATATATTAGATTATTTTTTCATGTTTTCCTCTAAGTGCCTTGTGTACATTTCCTTTTAGTTGTGTGTTTCCCTTTAATAAGTGCTTTGGGCATGGTGTTTGTTTGTTTATTATTGTCCTTTTGCTTCAATAGAAGGTTTTCAAAAGAAGGGAAACCTTGTATCAGTTTCATATTAGTTTAAAATAAAATATTATGACTCCATATGCCTAATGGATTAGATGAGGCAACTAGTCTATTGCATATCAGGCATGCAATCTTAGGAGGTCATCAAAAATGTTGGCCAAAAGTGGCCTACATATGAAGCTTTGGCCTGGATGGATGTAGTGTAGTATTTTGGAGGGGTCCTAAAGTGAAGTGAGAGCTTGAGTAGAGTTCTTGCTGATTAATTAATCCATTGGTGGAAGATGAAGACCACATGTCACTTGCAAGCTTTTGAAACACTTTAAACAGGTCTCAAGGTGAATTTATCAATTTTTGGGAAACATGTCTAGATTTGTAAGTGAAAGGATCCATCAAGTTTCCATGGTGCTCATGGAATCTAGGGGGCATGAAGTAGGCTTTATTAAAGTCTCAAATGTTTATCAGACCCTTGATGGGTCCAAAGAGGATTAGCATAAGCCTATAATAACTAGACTGTCATGACACATCATGTAAGAATGAATAGGTTAGTTTGGTTGTATATTTGATAAGTGTAATTGGGAGGCCTCTCAAAGTTGAAGGAATACATGGAGGTGATTTTTTTATGACTTAAATGTACCCTAAAAATTTGGTGTCTTGATGAGTTAGATATAAGCCTTCATAAATGATCCAACAGTGAGAGATGTGCCTATAGATGTCAAATAAAAGCCACATGAAGTAGCCGTTTAAATTCAAAAATATTCAAAGGATCATAAGAGTGAATGCAATTCTACCAAGTGTCAAAATTTCACTTGAATGGATCATATATCAATGACACATAGATAATAGCTCGAGTTGATGGGACCATCATAGATCAATGACATGAGTTAAATCATGCAAATCAAGATCAACAATGAGTACAAGGTTAAAAATTCAGAAGATCTTAGGATTAAATGTGGGGTTGAAAATTGGCATGATCACAATGAATCAAAGTATCAATAGTGTGCATTTGATCTTACAATTTGAAGATCAATGGAGCATGTTTAACCATGTAAAGGAGATCGATGGTGCGAATCAGGTCAAAAGGTCAATGAGCCTGGATTACACATGAGGCTAACATGTGGTGTAAAAGTGGTAACCAGATGAAGGATAATAGTAAGATCCATAGATTGAATTTGAGGTTTATAAGTGTCATAATTTGGGAAGCTTTAATCAAAGATTAATGGAGCAAATTCAATCAAGTTTCAGAAGGCACAAGAGGAGGACACGTGTCAGAAGAAATAGTAGTCATATTTTAAAATATGATAAGGAGTGTGGTAGGGATGCCACATAGGTAGATACATCAGATCAAAGGATTTAATGGACCAAGGTAGGAAAATGTATAGAGATGATATAAAAATATAATTTAGGTTGACCTAGAGTAGATATTTCAAGTTTGGGGGCCACCATTAAAACTCAGTTTGGACCTCTAGTTTGAAAACGTAGAGCCCACAAGACTTATTTTATAAGGTTACAATGTTGTTTCATGACAATGTTCATCATTATTTGAAGGAAATCCACATGTATAATGGTTTCTTGGCTTTTATTATGCTCAAAGGCAAGATAGGTCTTTTTAGGCCCAATAAAGAGCAAAAATGGGCAACTAGCTGGTGGAATGAGATCAAGCAACCTGATAAATCTTCATTGATATCAAGACTATAGGAAAAAAATAAATGGGATTAATTTTCATCTATATTAGACCTATGTTCAGGGTTTGAATTAGGGGTAGATTCATGATTATGAAAAGAGTGTCTTATATTTTGACATAGTCATATCTTTAACAAATAGGTACCAACAATTGCTTAAAGTAGACATAGTCATGACTCAGTTAGGTATATAGATATGAGGATTTTGTCTTTATGAAAAAATAAAGTGGAGGATGGCATAGATTTCTAATAGGAAGTATTTGGTGGTTGGAGATTGCAGATGGAACATTCAATTCTCTTTTAGAGCCTTTAAGGATTTTTCCCTCTAAGTTGGATCATGACTCATCATCCTCAACAATTTCTTGTCTTATAGTGTGTTTCTTAGTCAATGAAAAGGATTGAAGACTATTGGAGCTAATTAAGGTCATAAAATATGGTTGAAAATTCATTAAAATATGTGGTAGCTTCTTAATTGATTTGTAATTACATGCTTCTACTCTCTCTCTCTCTCTCTCTCTCTCTCTCTCTCTCTCTCTCTCTCTCTCATTTCTCCTACATCCCCTTTTTTCTTCCCCAATTATAAGATATACTCATTTTGAGACTCTTAAAGAGAAGGAGACCCTCATTTGATAAGGTAAGACCCTGTAATTTTTTTTAAGAACTAACCATTGATGCAATAAGATGATTTTTTACCTATCTCTTTCCCTTTAACTAGTGTTTAGTAAGCTTGTGCATGATGGCTTTGTGAAGGAGATTCTTCCATATCTATTGTCCTTATTTTTTGCCTCTTTTAAGATGTTTTCAAGGTATTTTAAGGTCTAAAATTGTGCTTTGTTTACCATTAATGGATGCTTGGTGTGAGTCTTAGAATTCCTCTTTGCTTTTTTGATTGTTTGGTGAGCCTACTTTATGAAATACTTATGCAAATTAGCTAGTTTGTGAGATTGTGTGAGCAATAATTGTCTTATGCTGAATTAGTGTTTGTTCAAGCTTATGTGAGTGTAACTTAAATTTTGTGTATCACCCCTTTGATCTTTATTAGTTACCCTTTACCCCCTTTCTAACCCTTTTCCAAGTAGTAGCATTATTTTAGGTGATCCATCAAGAGGAAGTCAACTTTCTCTAGAGGTTCAACCCTATTATAGGATACCCACAGCCTGGGTTTGTTCCAATATTTTGTCTGACAGTGGAAGAGCCTGAAGAACTCTCCCACATGGGTGAAATTCTATGCCACAATAGGACCTAAGTTCTGTAGTAATTTAAGAACACTCAAAAGGAACAAGTGAAACATGTATATATGATAACATTGACTATACTAACATATATAACATATGTAGTACCTGGAAAATAAAAGGAATGCAAACATGGAAATGTATACAGTCTAAATTTTTAATTTTTTGAGTAATATTTGAATGTTTTTATATTTTTGAATATATTATATTATTTTTATGTTTTTTGAGTATAAGCTATGTACAAGCAACATGAAAATGAAACTATGTACAAGGATCAAGATAAGAGGAAACTATAAACAAGTAAATTGTGAGTTGTTTAAATATAAAATCTTTATAGATGCATGATGTTCATTGGATTCTTCATTGCCTTATGATTGAGTGAAGCTAGACGGTAAACCTTGGGGCCGAGCTTTTTTTGAAATTAAGTATGGGCCAAGCCAATTTGGTTTGAGCTTTCCTTTTGTCTTTACTTTGGCATTGATGTTTCTGAAGTTCTCTTTTAGAATGAGATCATTGAATTTGAATTATCTATTATGAACACATCTATTATATGCCCATTGGAGTCATTTTTGGTATGCTCTTAGGTGATCTACAACTTGGATGCATGTGTGATCTAGCTTTTAAAAGACATAAAGCCATTTTTCTCTATATTGGTCATCTATGATAAGCCCTTTGAGCATCATATGGATGGAGTTTCTAATTCCATTAGAATAACTACTTTAATTACATAAAATAGTGAATAAGGAGTAGCTCTTGTTAGTATGCGAATACTAGTGCAATAAGCCCATAATGCATAGATGAGTTGATTATGCCAATCATCTATGAATTTGGTAATCAATTTGCTTAGGATATTGTTAATTATCTTGTTTGTAGCTTTTGCTTGATCATTACCCTATGGGTATTATGGTGTAGAGAATGTGTGTCAGATCTTATATTTAACACAAAATTTCTTCATTGTTTTATTCTTAAAAGAGGTTATATTATCTGTAGTGATGGTCATTTTTAGGCTAAAATGGGAAATGATGTTCATCATGAGAAAGCAACATATATATTCTCATTTTGTGGATTGTAATGGGATAGCTTCCACCCACTTAGTAAAGTATTTTATAGCTGTAATGATAAATTTGTGTCCCCCTATTGATTTTGGGTTGATTTTACCAATTAGATCAAAGCCCCATAACATGAATGGCCATGGAAAGACAATGGGTTGTAATTATTGTGAATGAAAATGATGTAGATTGCTATGTCATTGATATTTGTCACATAGTTTAGTATATTATTGACATTTTCATTCCATGGTGGGTCAATAATATCCTTGTCAAAGTAATTTGTGTGACATTGCTTTCCTACTAAAATGGCCATTGTATTCTTTGGTGTGTATATGGTTGACGACCAACTTAGCTTTATTGGATGTCAAAGATTAAAGTAAGTGTCCATTAAAATATTGTTTAAATAAGTATCCATTGATGATGACATAACAAAGAACATTTCTCTATAATTTTTACTTATCATTCTCGGTGAAAGTGTCTGGTATAATAGATTTGTGCATAAATTTATAAATATTAGAAAACCATTCTATTGTTGTTGTACTGCACATGGTGGATAAAATTGATAGAGCTATGAGATCGACATGTGATATTGATGGTGATTGTAATTATGTAATAGTGAAAATGTCTTTCTCATCATTGATGCCAATCAAGATCAAAGATGCCACACTTGGCATTGCATCGGTGTGCCAATTATCTTTTTTAGATTTTTTTTGATAAATAAGTATTTGAATTGAGGACATAAACATTGAACCATATTTTAATATGAAATTAATCATTCTTTCTTGGTTTGGTAGACATATATGGCTTGATTAAAAACCAACTATGAATCTCCATAGACATTAATAGATTTTACTTGAAGAGCCTGAGCTACATAGAGGCCAAGGATAAGAGCCTCATATTCTAGGATATTATTTATGCATGAGGAACTTAATGGATATGCAAGTGGAAATATTTTCCCTAGTGGAGTGATAAAGATAATTATGGCTCAAATGCCTGATGCACATTTAGACTCATCAAATAACATCATCCATGTGTCGAAAGTAATGTTGTAAGTTGTGAAATCATCTTGAAAGTTATTATTGATATGATTGGTATCTAATAGTGGTGCCACTACCAATTGGTCTGTAATTATTTGGCCCTTATTGATTTTTGTAACATGATTTTTAGATTGAAATATGTGAGTAACATTAACCATTTAGATATACAACTAGAGAGGTGTGAATTTGACATAAGAAATTTTAAAGGGTTTGCTTTTGTAATAACATGTGTCTCATTATTGATCATATATTGTTGGAGATTTTATGTAGCAAATATGAGTGATAAATAAAGTTTTTCCATTGTGGAATAATTTTTTTCATAATCAATAAGTGTGTGACTAATGTAGTAAATAGATCACTCTTTATGTTGGTTATCATGTTGTGTTAAGAGTGTGTTGAGTGCATGATCAGTGGAAAAAATGTAAAGGAAAAGTGGCCTATCAGGTATTGGTGGTATCAAGATAGGTGAATTCAATGAGCATTATTTGAGTGCATCAAATCTTTCTTGACATGAAATATCCCATTTGAATTTGGTATATTTATTGAGTAATCTTGTGAATGACTGAGTCTTATCTACTAGTTGTTGCACAAGATGACACATGGCATGGATTTTGCCCTATAAAGATCAAAGTTACTTAAGTTTTTAGGTGGAGACATATACACTATAGCTTTGAATTTATTTGAATTTATCTCTATGCTACGTTGGGATATTATGAAGCTCAATAATTTACTAGATGTGACACCAAAGTTACAATTTTTGGTTTTGAGTCATACATTATATTATCTCAACCTTTCAAATATATGTCATAAATCAATTGCATGTAATTATTGCTCTTTTGATCTAGCTAGTAAGTCATAAATGTAGTCTTCAATTATTTTATGAATTAGATCATGAAAAATGTGGGTCATAGTTTATTGGTATGTTATTCTAGCATTATTTAATCCAAAAGGCATGACTATATAGCAAAAGGTACCCCATGGTGTGGTAAAAGAAGTTTTTTCTTGATCCTCTTCAACTATCTTGATTTGATTATAACCGGCGAAAGCATACATGAAAGATAAAATCTTGTATCTTATTGTGGAGTATATTATCATATCAATTTTAGGGAGGGGAATTTTATTTAAATATCTAGAGTTGGAACAACATCAAATTTATCCATTAGGCTTAACAATCGGTATAATATTGGATACCCATTTAGGGCGAGTGATTGGTCTGATGAATCCTACATTAAGGAGATGTTAGATCTCATCTTTGACTAGTAGAGCCACCTTAGGATGCATTTTTTTAATCTTTTTTTTAATTGGATTTTTATATGGATAGAGTGTAATCCTGTGTATTGGGATTGAAGGAACGATGACTTGTATATTTGAATAGGACCAAGTAAAAGTTTCAGGGAAATCCTATAAAATCTATTGAATATTTGCATCCTCTTCTTTATGTAGGGAAAAATATCATAATATTATGCAAGGATTAGTATATGTGCCATAATTGAATTCAATTGTTTCTTCATTAAGTAATGTAGATAGATTAACGGTGTATAATGTTGTAGGTAGTGTGTCATCTCTATCAATTGGGATATTATCTAGAACATCAAAACTCTCACCAAAGTAAGTATGGACATTCATGGAATGAGGAAACCCATTATTATGATATAAGGAAGGGAGATCCTCATATACCCCTAAGAATTGTAAAAGAGATTCATCATTGGTGAATTCATCAAAAGTGAGTATATCTAAGGAAACAATATCATTAAGAAGGTCAGGGTACACAAATGAGAGTGCAAATTTATGATTTATCATATTTTATATCTTTATCATAGGTGGATAAAACACTATATGCTAAGAAACATGGTGAGAAGACTTAGCATTAGATGTGTTATCCTTATATTCAAGTCCTTGCCTACCTTTTTGATCAAATGCCTCAAAAGGATTAAGAATTACTTGTTCATGTGTTCTAAGGCCTTGTCTTATGTAGATGAATTTTTAAAAATATTTTATTGTAAAAAAAATAAGTAAATTTATTATCATGTATACCCGAGTTGTCTATGGGAGTTATATGTGAGCTCTGGATAGTAGACTATATAGGCATTATATCAAAATCCATGTGAGGAATATAGTTATATGTAGGTTCTATATTTTGGAAATATTGAATGGTTCCTGATCCATAGGGCATGTATATATATATATAAAATTTGTAACTAAATTTTAAATATGTATGTAAATTTGAAGGTACTACGTGCATATCATAAATCTAAGGTATGTTAAGCATGAAATATATTGAGAGGGGGGGATGAATCAGTATATTATATATCTTATTTTTTAATCAAATTCAATTTATTTAACCACTTAACCACACATTAAAGATATGCAATAAAACTGAAACAATAATATGCACCACACAAGAGAGAGAGAGAGACACCAGATTTTTACGTGGAAACCCAAAGTGGAAAAAACCACAAAGAACAATCTCAAGTATATGAATGAGCACCAACTCAAATTACAAATTTTACAAGCACCAACTTGTAGGAACATCAACCCCTTTGCTGAGCAACAACACAACAACTATTTGTGAGCACCAACCCATAAGAGCACCAACCCCTTGCAAAGATTTGTGAGCACCAACCCATAAAGGCACAAACCCCTCTTGTGTATAAAACACAACTATCTCTCAATGTTGATTACTCAACAAATGATAAAACTCTATAATATCTCCTACTTTTCTCTCTTTGAAAACAAATACAAACCATGCACTCTCTTGCATATGACAAATGGCTTCTCAAGCCTTTATATATAGCTTTCTAAATTAACTTTGGCATTCACCTTTTATGACCCTTCAATCCTCATGGAAAATGGCACCAAACTTGCATGACCCTTCATATCCTTGCATTTGGAAAGTCATATGGTGACCCTTCATAAGCAAAATCATCCTTTCCTCTTTTGTCTTTATCTTGTTGACTTTTTGTATTCCTCAAAAGTGTCCCTTCATGGAAAAGTGTGCCATACCCTCTTTTGTCTCCACATGATGACTCTTGGAATTCCTTAAGATGACTCTTCATGAGAAAATGCATCCCATTCCTCTTTCATATTTTACCCTATGACTCTTTGACTTCTCCATGGGCCCTCTTTTGACTTATATGCAACTAAAAATATATTCATTAATATTAAATAAATATTAACACACATTAGCCAAGATATGAATATTAAAAACACCATTAAATGTAATGGGGCCTTTATCACCAATAATGCTCGACCTTTGACATCAATGACAATATTTCCAACTAGGTATCTCAAGCAAGATATTGTAATTAAGATCATTGAGCATAACTTGACATGCTGTAGGTAGTGTTTTAGGTCCCAATGTAAGATTTCATGTTATTTGATCTATCACTTTACATGGATATTATCAAATCCTTAGATGTTCATATTAGAATGATCCAAATCCTTAGCATGCATATTAAGAAGTTAGAGAAAAGAGATATTACAAACATTTAACCCTGATCTATTATCGACTAACACTCATTTGACACCTACATCATTAATTATTGATTAGATGTAAAGAGATAGATGTTGATTTATGATGTGCTGAGGTGGAAGATCTCCATTTTCAAAGGAATATGATCTTAAGTCCATTTCATAGTATTTATTATAGAAGCAACATAAGTTAGCTCTATTGTGTTTGGTACCTTGGTGTCATGGAGTGTTATATATAAGACATATTTATGTGTCACGATGTTGTAAAAGCTCCAAAATGGAAATTATGGCTGTAGGGACATTGATTTGATTGATAAAGCTATAGCCATGAGTTTTACTAACCTGCCATTCTTTAAGACCCCTTGTGGACATTGTATCATGGACCATAAGGTCAATTACAAGTATAACATTGGTAGTAGGAGCATGATAGTAGCTAGATGGGTGGGGCTGGGAAGTATTAAGGATAAATAAAACCATCAATGTTTTCTTATTTCTAGTAACAGTAGGTAAGGAATCAAAATGAACCAAAGAACAAAATTCATCTAAAGTAGATTTGTTAATTTCAATTTTTTTGTTTTTTATCTTATGTTATATTCTCTCTGTATGTAATAATATGTAGCTTAAAGTAATTCCATGTAAGAGAAAAATAACATTCTAGAGAGATTATGAAACTTTACATAAAAAAGTAATAGATATTATTTATCATTATTATCATGATTAAACACAATAAAATCAGAAAATATAAGGATCTAAAATTTGAGTATGAGGGTTTTAGAAGGCTAAAATAAAAACCCTAAAAGATAGATTAGGGTTAGGGTGGTATTCAAAGTAAGTCAAGTTCACCAAATGATTTAACTATTTTGGGAATTATGGAATGTAAAACCCCAGGTAGATAAAAAGCTGATTATATAAATAAGGGAATAAATATAGCAATATCAACAACCACTAATTTATATAATAATTTATTTATTTTCTTAGCCTATGAATAACAATGAATTTCAAAAGAGATACTTAGCTATAAAATTTACTGATATGGATAAGTGGCAATCTAGAAATTGGTACAATAATAGTGCAAGGTGTCATTGATAGGGAGTAGGTGTTAGAGCCTAGTTTGAACATTAGCATGGTTTCTTTGCTAATAACATAATATGCTAGAGTCCTCTTGTACCATACTAATGACCTTGAGTAGATGGAATAATGAGTTTTTAGGAATATATTTGCCTTAGTTTGGGAAGCTTGTGTCTATGTGATAGAGTCTTGAGTTGATGTATGTTACCTATTTTAAATAATTTCAATGTGAAACCCTAAGCCTCCATGCTTACTAGGGTTTTAGGAACATGAGTAGAAGTAGAGTGGCATTATTAGGGTAGGCTAGACATCATCTCAACATCCCATGTACTAAGTATTGTCTACATACCAAGACCTCAAAAGGGGATCAAGCTCGATGTAGTTCTCTAAATCTAAGTGATGGTGAAATTGCAAGTGAATTCTAATATAAATGTTAGTTTGAGTGATTTGAGTGTGTATGAAGAATAAAAACTTGAGTAATCTGAGCTCTAGGATGATGTAGATGAGTATATGTATAAGTAGGGTAGAATAAGGACCAATGACCATGATTTGCACATTATTTTTGGGTTTGCTAATGAGGATTTGCATCTATTTTCCTTCTATGGGATAAATGAATGAGAGTTAGGTTTATATAGTGTTCTAGTGCTTGTTGAGATATGAAATGAGTATAGGTTGACCCTAAAATGCTTTGGGAAGTATAAAGGTATTTGTTAGGGGCAAATAAGACTGAGGGTCAATAACGCTACCCCTTTGTTAATAGTGTAGTGCACTATAGACCAAAGGGTCACACTATTTTACAAGTGGATAGAATGAGTGAAAAGGGGTCATGGATGCCTCAAAGATGGCCCAATGTGGCTTTTGTTATATCTAGTTAAAGGATAAGTGCATAAATAAGTTATAAATTGATCAAAAGAGGTCCTAAGATAGGTCTAGGTCTAATTTAATAATAGGGTGGTCTCAAGTGACACTCATTGCATTTAAATGATTACACCAGGTAATGTAAGCTCTTTAACATGTCAAAAAATATGTTTGAAGGTTTTAGATTAGGAGCAGGCCGAGCATGTGGGGTTATAAATCTCAATGTTCTTCAAGAGGAAGACCTTGATAAACCAAACCCCTAAATAATGAGTAAGTTTGGGTTTGATCTTGGGATTCCAAATCCTATTAAGTTTGGTTAGCCACATTTTGGGTGAGGAATTCATATTCCATCTCATATCGAGCTTACACAAAGCTAAAGAAAACATACTCATGATTTGGTAGAGGAGACAAGTGGAGTGATGTCTAAAAGAAGCATTATAATTCCACCACCAATCCTTCCACCAGGCAAGTGGAGGTTGCAGACCCATCTTATGAATCATGACATCAGGCATCAATTGCTAAACACATAAAATAAAAGGTAAGTTTATATTGAGAAGGTTATATTTGGATTTTAGAGAGTGCCACTGGATCCAATCCCAAGAGGAAACCAAATCCTAAATGGTGTGAATTCCTTTTATAAAAAGCCAAAGAGATTTTATACCAAACATATCTACTAGAGGGAGGTTATAATTGGTCATGATAGGGGACCACTATATATTATGGTCATTAAAGGAGAGACCAATGCAAAATCCATCACCGACCCATTTTAAAAAGGGTTTATTTGCCTCAAAATATTTCCATGTGATCTTATCCATAAATAACCTTTATGTATACAAAAGGAAATGCAACTGATCTATTAATCAATCCTAGCTTGAATAAGATAAATCTTACTTACACTTTTAATTATTGATACATTAGATATTAGAGGTCATGACCAATATGGATCTGCCAAACCTAACCAAGGGATATCTTATCACAATAACATCACTAGAGAGGGTTCCAAAGTCTCTAGTCAAGTAACACCATGCAATAACTCAAGCTAGGTCCTATGTTTTCATATTCACAAAAGTAGATGCAAAGGAAAGTAAAATCTAATTTAGTGCTCATCAAAGCTTGTGGCATAAAATGGGGGATAGTAAACATAAAACTAAACATGCATAAGAGAATCTTAATAAAGTTATGTATAATTAAAACCCCAATGCATGGAGAGAGCAATATATTCAAAAGTCATTAATTATGTTACTTCTATCTAGTAAAATAGAGGAGTAAGGTTAGAGATACTTACCTTGAAGATAAACCCATCGACACTCAATCTCTCCCTTGGCCAAAGGTTCTTCACAAGAGGTTGTTATGGTTTTTAAATATCACTAAGAAAGTCCAAAACATCCAAGAATTTTCCAAAAGACAAGATTCTACTCCAAGTGTAAACCTTAAGCTATAACTCCTCAATTAGAATGGCAAAAGAGTAAATTGTAAAGAAGTACAAATAAATAATTAACTCATGTTATCTCTAAGAAATGGAAAAATAAATGTGTATATATAGCTAAATCTAACCCTAAAATTTTTAAAAAGTTTATTCAATAGGGTTGGACCAATCGACTATGTATCGTTATTGATAAAAATAAATTAGGTCTTGGTATACGATGGCAAGGGGCTAACCTAGACCCTAAATGTGTTTTATCAATTTAAATATAGGGTCAATGGGGTCAACAGTGTAATGTAAACTATCAAAAAGGATTTTAGGCTTAGGAAAGGGCTAATAAAGGTGATAAATGCTTGGAAGAGTATGAAAGAGAGGAGACAAGCCTTAGGTAAGTGGATATCATAAGGTGTGTAGATAACAAGTGGTGGTATATGGGACAACAATCTTGAGAAACACCAATGATCTACCACCCCTTTCTTGGTATACCCTTTAAGGCATACACTCAGAGAGATTGAGACTCGACATATTATTATAATAGAAAAAACATCAATAATTGATAAAGTTTGAATATATTATGTGTATACATATGCCCTAATCAAATTTCATCATGTGTCACTCAAGTGCAATAGGGAATGGTGCTTTGAGGAAAGAACATAGTAACATAACACTGAAGATAAACAAATTGTAGTATTTTAAAGCATAAAATAACTGAAAGTAAATGACTAAAAGTAAAATAACCATAAAAAAGTAAAGTATATGTACCTTGACTTACCTTTATCTTTGGATGGTTGTTTGTTGTGTTTGTAGTTTTAATCATGGAAGACACAAAGACTATTTTTGACAAACCCAAGGATACAAAACTAAAGATCAAAAACAAATAAATGTGGGAAAGCCAAGGTAATTGATACGGTGTAGATGGGATGTACTTGGAAATTTAGGAAGCTGGGGTGATAAATGCTAAGTTAGGACCAAATGACCAAGTCAAAAACTTGGAGTAAATTAGGTAACCGAAAAGCTAAGGCTACTAAATGACCAAAAAATTCAAACAAGTAAACCTTAAATAAGAAAGGTAAACTCACCAAGTCACACCAATGATACATGTCAAAAAAATGGTAACCAAAAATCAATGTGAAATCAGTAATAATTCCCATTTAAAATAAAGATGGGTAAGCAAATGGTAAAACAACATTGATGAGTGAGCAATAAAAATCCTTACTCAATCATCAATGGAAAAAGTTCTTGAAAAGGGAAAACAACTATTTCTAACTATTTTTTGCTTTTCACATTTAGAAGAAATAAGAAACTAAGATAATGGTCAGGGGTTTGTACGTACCCGAATGAAGTTTGTGCACCGTATCCAGACGACTGAAGGAGCTCCTCTTTGGCTGTGGAGGATGAAACTTGTAGATAGAATAAGACTCAAACACAAAAAATGTTAGATAGATATAAGGTAGACTACCAAGCAAAGCTTGGTCCCAGAAGTGCAAAGACTTCGTTGAGGGATGACAATCCACTAGTTGATAAAAAAAATGTTGCTAGAAAGAGAAATGGTGAAAGACTAAACAAAAGAAATAAAGACAATGCGTACCTATATTCTGCTGTTAGTCTTCCACAGTCACCGATGTCGATTAATCTGCCAGTGTCAGTTGGCCAAGTTGCCAACGTCGGTAGGGGAAATGGTTGATGTCAGTCAGGGCAATGGCCTTATGTGAGTTTTAGACAGGGTTGTGGTCGACAGAGGGGTTTGGAAGGAGTCTGGGTCTGTTTAATGGTTTGTGTGGGATTTGCAGGGTAGAGAGTATGGCCTAAAAAGGGGATCAAATAGAGGATAGGGGTGAAAGGGAGATAAAGATGAGGGAAGGCTTTTAAGCCTTTCTGGGAAGAACAAGTTGGGTTGTGTCAACAGTGCTTAGAAATGGACAATGGACTGATTATTAATGTATCTTAAGAGTACTAAAATAAAAACCAGTAGAAATATTAGCTCTTAGTTGCTGAAGAATCAGGGGTGTGAACGCTTATGCCTGTTATAGCTGATGTCGAGATCCCTGTAACATTCTCTAATCTAATCTGAAGTCACTTTGGCAGAGTCTCTATAGCCAAGAGAGTGTTGATAGAATGTTGGTACCTGCAAAGAGTCGAGGACCCAGAGAAAATTGATCTAGGCTAGAGAATTAACGTTCAGGTCTATGATTAGTTTTCCGTTTGACCTGCAAGTTGGTTTTAAGCAACCGACGTCGGTGATCCCGCCAGTGTCAGCCGATGGGTAATCGACGTCCACAACTAGAAGATGGGTAAAAAGGCTATTTTTAGCCTTTTGCCCATTCTTCCGTCTATCGAGTTCAGTGGTTATGGTTAAACGGTCGAAGGCGGGTTTAATAGGCATGAGGATTAGTGAGACGGTTGGAATGATTAGTCATAGAGTGATAAATGAGGGTATCCAAGGGCAAGGAATCCAAGGGTGAGGTGTCATGGGTGATGTGTCATGGGTGAGGTGTCAAGGGTGGTGTTATTAATTTAAAATAGGTAATTTATTTTAAATTAATAAGTGTGTGGGTTAGGAATGTTTAGAAGTGGACCAAGGGGACCAAGGGGGGAGTCGACCAAGGAGTAGACATAATTTTGGTGTCTACAACAACATTAGTGAGTGAGAAGTAACAAGCCAACCTCACTCAATAATGGAAAAAGTAATGAAAAATAGAAATATATGTAGGTGTCTATAAAAAAGGTACAATAATAAAAAATGTTAAAAGAAATCAAAGCAATTCTAGAGATGTAAAGCAATGGTGTAAAAGAAGGTTATCCATATTCACTCAAACATATTTTTTTGTTTTAAGGATATATAAAATTGAAACAAAGTGACGCTAGCATGTTTTAAGATGTGAATAAGAGGGAATATAGAAGTGGGAAAATAGATTTAGAATCACACTTGCCTGTCAAAGGGGGAAATTGAAATGGGTGGAGGGGAAAATGAAGGAAAAAGTAAGGTAGAGAAACTCTTTATCAAAGTCAAGACACTTAAATTAGGTTTGTCTAAATAAGAAGACTTTTGAAATTAAGGACTCTGAATAACTTCTCCTAGCCACACAATTCTTAGGTCATCAAAGGAAGTATGAATATCATCCTATGAAGGCTTATGCATGAAAAGTAAAATGAACTTACCTTCCCACAGTGTGTTCCCCATTTCTTAGGACCCCTTATAGAGCCATCGATCTACTGTGAATATTAGGCACTTGCACAAGAAAGTAGGTAGCACCATAAATTATTTTGAATTCTCTTATCCCAATCTACTAGCCTACTACACCCCAATGGACCTTGACTCTATCATGAGGCCAAATGTGGAGTTTGAGCTTTGATTAGAGATGGTAGATCTGCTATTAATCACATATTTTAGTGTGATTTTGAATTTTGACTTTGTACGTTGCCTCTTAATCATTTCCTTTTATTTTAAATGATTTTTCTTTTAAATTTTGATGGTTTTTTCTATTCCTCCTCTATACAGATTTAGAAAAGCAAACATGAGTGCTAAAGATGACTATCATTTGAAGACTTTAGACTTGGTTGCTAAGAAATAGAACTTAGAGAGCATGGTGTCTAAGAGTCTTATGAATTTAGGTGAAATAAAAGTGTTATATTAACTTTGACCTTGGTTTATCCAGAATAGAATGAAAGGAAAGGAAATCAAGGAGAATGAAACATGAAACAATTTGAATTACTTCAAATTATAAAAATGTGACAAAGGTAAAAGAGGGATACAATGACATGGAAGTGTGATTCCTTATCATAAAAATGTAGGAAGTGTAGGGAAACATGCTAACATAATTTATTATGCAAATTTTATCTACAAAAGAAGCAAAAGCTAAAATTGAGAACAAGGGATCATAAACTTGTAACCATTACTTGACATTCTAGAAAGGGAATACTGAATTAATTAAAGATGGTGATTTTATGAGGAAGGCCTAGTATTATCCATGGTCTTAAATTATAACTCATAAAAGAAAAACCTAAGTGGGTATACAAATCATGTGAAAATAAATATGATATTTGTGAGGAAGGCCTAGTCCTATCCATGGTCTTACACTATAACTCACAAAGGAAAAACCCAAGGGGTGTAGAAATCATTATAAAGTAACAAGTTAAGAAAAGGAATTCATGAGGAAGATCGGGCCCTATCCATGGTTTTACAATGCAACTCTTTAGAAAAAAGAAATCAAAGGACCATAATAAAGAACTAAGGTTTGGGGAAAGAAGATAATGCTACAAGGGTGAGACCCATGTAGAAATCCTACAAAAAGTGTTACTAGGATAGCATATAGAAATAATGATAAGAAGGGAAAGATCTCATAAAAATATTTTTTAAAAAATTGTGTATTGGTGTGCTCTTTAAAAAGATGATCTTCATTAGTTTGGAGGTGATAGGTGCTAAGAACAAGTATATCTTTTACTAAATAAGGGCCCCACCATTTTTGAGTGTATTTACCTTCTTTATCATGGGTATAGTCTAGTTTAAGGACAATATCACCAACATTAAAATTGTGGACTTTAACCTTTTTATTATATTATTTGGTGATACGAGCCTTGTATTGGTGATTGTATTATAAAGCAGATAGATGGTGTTCATCAAGAAGATCAAGAGAACAAAGGTGAGCTTCATGTAATTCCTCTTCAAGTATGATATCGTAAAGAGATATATAGAGAGAGGGAAGCTCAAATTATAATGGGAGGATATATTCAAACCCATATACTAATGAAAATGGTGTTTCCCCAGTGGTAATGTGTATGCTAGTGTGATAGGCCCAAATAGTGGGATATAAATAAAGATGCCAATCTATGTGAGTTTCAAAGATTATATTTTTGAGAATTTTATTAGTGGTCTCAGTTTGTCCATCACATTGTGGATGGTAGGGCATGGAGAATTTATGAGAGATTTTGAATTTAACATAGAGTTGTTTCACATCTTTATTTTTGAAATTATCACCATTATCAAAAGAGATAGTATGGGGAACTCCAAAATGACAAATTATTTGATTTAGGATGAATTTATAAATAGTAGTGTTGGTGACATTGGTGAGAGGCATGGATTTGACCCATTTGATAAAATATTCAATAGCTATGATGATAAAGATATGCCCATCTTGTGATCTAGGTAGTTTGCCTATGAGATCTAATCCCCACATTGAGAATAGCCAAGGAGATTCCATAGTGTGGACTCAGCTGGACGCAAATGGATTAGATCATCATGGAGTTGGTAGGGACTACATTGTTTATTGAACTTGATGGCATGATTTTTAAGAGTAGGCTAAAAGTATCCCATAAATGGGCATTTACATGTTATAGCATGTCTGCTATAGTGACCACCACAAATGCCCCCATGTGCTTGTTCAAGGAAATGAGGAACCTCTTATTTCATTACACAATGGAGTAGGGTACCTTAAACATTATAATAATAAAGGATGTTATATTAAAAGACACATTTGAAATATTTTTTGTGAATTTGAGTTTTTTCATGAGAATCCATATTCAGAGGATAGGTTTAATGCTCAAAGAATTGAATGATGTCTTTATACCACAAGCTTTGTCAAATGGTGATAGCCTCAATATGGAAGCTAAGTGAATCTTGTGGTTCAATGGAAGATGGGAATTTTCTTATTTGAATAAGAAAGGTAGAATAACTAAGAACTTGGTGTGGGTGAAATAAAGATGCTAAAGAAGCGAGTGAATCAGTGATAAAATTTTGATCTCTAGGGATGGGCTCGATGGTAAAAGAAGTAAATTATTTGGCAAGGGTAGTGGTTATTTAATGATAAACAATAAGGTTTTTGCTTTTACATTGATAATAACCATTAATTTTTTGGAAAATGAGTTGGGAGTGACCTAAAGTCTGTAGATATGGAATGTCTAAGTCAAGTGTCACTCTCATGCCTAGGATTAATGCTTTGTATTTTGCCATGTTATTGGTAACATCAAATTTAAGGTGAAATGCCAAAGGAATAATTTTACCAAGAGGACTAGTGAGTATACAAACTTCCCCAACTCTTTGAAGGCATTTGGCACCATAAAAATGAAGAGTACAAGTATTTTCATGTAAATTGACATTGATTTCAAGTATTTCTTAATGACTACTTTAGAAATAGTAGTATCAGGGAGGATAAAGGAATCTTTTTTGATTACTAGCTTATAGATCAATGGTGAAATTATGGGAGTAATATTTGAGAGATATAGCTTGATTAAGACCTTTAATATAGATGATATTATCATTGTGGATATTATCTTGAAAGTGATCGATGATAGATATGAGAGCTGTTGCGAGTTGGTCAGTAACGATTTGCCTTTTGATAGATTTTTATGTGATAATGCAGAGATAAAATTATATTAAAAGGACCATCCACTTTCTAATTCTATCCTTAAGGAGAAAAGCTTTAGAAAAGAAGTGATATAGTGGATCAAAATGAATGATAACATAAGCTGTTTGATAAAACATATAATGACAGAGCTTTTTAGCTGCAAAGTAGATAGTGAGGCAATCACAATCAAATTTAATATAGTATTTTTCATAGTCAATGAGATCTTGAATAATATAATAGATGGCATATTCTATTCCATTATCATTATATTAGGTAAACATTGCCCCAACTGATATAGGTGTGGAAGAAGTGTATAAGTTTAAAGGAAAGTCATTTGAGGGTGGATAAAGGATGGGTGAATGGAGAAATTATTATTTCATATTGTCAAATGATTTTTGACAAGGATCGGTCCATTTGAGATCATTACCTTTATTTAGAAGGGAATTAACAAAAATAGATGTGATAAACCATTTTGGGGACAAATCATCTTATTACCCCAATCTTGCCAAGGTAAGTACGAATATCGAGAATAGAATGAGGAACGGGCATGTTGAAAATATCATTGATCTTAATAGGACCGACATCAATACTATGAATAAAGACTAAGAAACCTATCAATTTTCCAAATGTGATGCCAAATATACATTTGTAGGGTTTTAGTCTAACTTTATATTTGATGAGTCGATCGTTGATGATAACAAGATTAGAAAGATGAGTTTTGTAGCTTTTAGATTTAATAATAAGCTCATCCACATAAGTTTCCATAATCTTATGGATAAGGTCAGGAAAAATTTGGGTCATAGCCCACTGGTAAGTAGCTCTAGCATTTTTAAGACCAAAGGGCATTTTAACGTAATGATAGGTGCCCCATTCTATGATGAAAGTTGTCTTATGTTGATATTCAAGGTCAATGTGATTTTTATTATAGCTTAAAAAACCATCCATAAGGGACAACATTTCATAACTAGTAGTGGAATCAATAATGGCATCTATAGGAGGTAATGGGAAGTTGTCCTTAGGACAAGTAAGATTGAGGTTATGAAAAATCAATAGAAATGTGAATGACCATAATAATTTTTTTATGAACAAGGAAAATGTTTGAGACCCATTATAAATAGCCCATATATTTAATAAATTTGGAATGAATAAGTTTAATGATTTCCTTAGGACACAAATTGAAAACTTCAGTGGGAAATTTATGTTGTTTTTGTCAAATAGTTTTGGCATTAGGATAGGTGATGATGTTGTGCACCAATATATTAGGATCAATGCCAGGCATGTCCTCATTGGAATAAGTGAAAGTCCCATGATATTCATCAAATAATGAACTAAAGTTATCATGTTTAATTGGTGTTAGTTCTTGATAGACTGTTATAGGTCGAGGGTATGATGGGGTGCCATATTCGATTCTTGTAGTTTCTTTAATAAGCATAGCATTTCAATCTTGGAAATGATATGGCACATTAGGCAGAGAGGAAATAGGATTTGTTTAAGGATCAATGCTAGTGATGAATTTGTTAAAATGAGGGGCTTTTTGCTTAAAAATCCCAAGTTTATGATGTTACTAAGGAAGTTGTGGTTCTCAAGCATGGAACAATTCAAGAATGGCTTCATCACTAGGCAAAGTAGGAAGACGGCATAATATTCCAAATTTACTTTGAGATAAATAATTTTATTACCATGGTAGTCATATTTAGAATGTACCTGACATACATCTATGGCCTTGGCATCTATTGTAATCTCAGGAGTAGGTGGAGTTGGAGAAGAAAGTTGATCAGATTCAATTGATTTATCATTAACATTATTGATAGGGAGAGGATCAGATAGAATGACTAGTTTGGTAGGAGGTATAGAAGATGATGGAAGTTTTGGAGGCATGAGGGGTAAGATTTGTTTCACCACCCAAGGAGTATCAAGGATTAGAGAATTAGTAAGAGGTACATGACCTTTAGGTACTAACTCAAAATCTAGGTAAATGGTATGGACATCATGGTTAAAATCATGTATGTGAGCTAAAGTTTTATAATAATGTTGAAAATCCAAGTCCTGTGATTGAGCTTGGGCCATGGTGTAGTTATCATCATAAGTTAGAGAAATTATACATGCTTGTGATTCGGGAGGAACTTCAGAAGGTGAGATGCCTAAATCATTAAATTTACATGGAGACATGATTAAAGGATCTTGAAATAATTTAGCCACTCTATAAACATTACATGTGAAGTCATATTCTATGTAAGATGCTTCATGGGCATTGCATGGAGGGGTAAACTAGTGATCTCATCAATGAGAGGGATGGTACGATCATGAGGTAATAAAGATGGAGGTAGCCACTCCAAGTTGTAAGGAGATAGTTTAGTGGTATTACATGTATTTTAAAATTCATTAGACTCATCATCATTAGAATCAATAAGAATGACATGTAAATATGGATTCATGTTGACAAATTTAGGTAAAGGGGCACTATTAATCTTTGAAATAGTGGAAATTTGATATTGAGATTTGGGATTTGGAAGTTGAATACTCCATGGGTTAGGATCAACCTCATGTTTATACCTTTTGCCATTATGAAGGAACTTGATACATTGGCTGTTGAAAGAGGTGATGTCCCTTATTTGATGAGTCCATGGGCATCTTAAGAGTATATTATATGATAATGATAAATCAAAGACCATATGCTTGGTTTTGATAGTCTTAGGTCCAATAGTAAGAGGGAGCCAAATACAACCAAGTGGTTTTTGATTAGTTTTGTCAAATCCATGACATGTGAAGTGATTTTGTTGAGATGATATTTTTTATAGCCAGGTTGTTGAATGAGCTAAAGAGATCTCACATTAATATCAGACCCTTCATCTACTAATACTTTATGAATCAAGGTGGTATTAATGGATACTTTAATGAAGAGGGGTGGATCATCAGCTTGAAAGAAGATCTCATCTTTGATATTGTCTTCTTAAATGAATTCTATGGAGGGTTTTGAAGGACAAATAGATTCAATGGTATGCATTTAGGTTGGTTAAAGCTCATGAGAAGGTGGTTTCTCTTCTAAAGGAGATGGCTCATTTTTCTAAAGTTGTTGCATGAGGAACTTACAATGATAAGGAGAGGTACAAACTAACTCCATGAGAGGAATTTTTCAAGGCATGGAGTTGAGTTCTTCTAGGAAGTTCTAATAGGTTTTAGAAGAATAAGAACCAACATGAGGCTTAGAAGGTAAAATAGGCTTAGGAGGAAGAGAAGTGGTTAGAGGCTTAGAAAGAGGAGATGGTTCCTCATTAGTTTTTGAAGCTAAGTGAGTATTAGTGGTATTTTTGAGAAGTTATTCTTCCAAAGATGGTTTTTTAGGGTTGGTGATGGGATATTTTTGGGATGGTTTACATCAATAATTTAGCTTATCCATGTTTACATATTGGGAATTGATGTAATATTGGTCATAATCAATGTCAATTACACAAATATATTTGTTGGCTTATTGAGCATTAGATATGGTGAAATATTTTGGGTTATTAGAAGAAGAGGCTTTGGGATCTTGTCTCTTTGAGAAGCATTAATGTAATGTTGATGATAGATTTGAATCATATCTTTGTGATTGAATGAATCACCAAACATAAAGGAAACATCAAATTTTATAAGCCCTTTACATGTTTCATGGAAATGTCCTATATGGGCATGGAACCAAAAAAATTGATTGGGATCATACCATTTAGGGGGATTATTAGGGTAAGTGAATTGTTTAGAGGGTGCTAAAAATTGTTTCATTTGATACATAGTTAATGACATGTGAGAAAGGTGGGGATTATTGGCTTTGGCTACTTTTGGTTTGGGTTGAGGAGGATTTTTTGTTATTATATTAGCTGAATGTTGAAAAAATCCTTTAATGATCTTGGTATTAGGTTCAAACAATTTCATTAAGAAGTCTTGGTGCTTAGCTTGGTTATGAGCTTCATTTAATATTCAAGGAGTGAAAGTTTGAACCTTGTATCAAAGTGAAGGTATTAATGTTATTATAAAGAGTTTATATAAATTGTCATCAGTCATGTTGTGATCAGCCTTTTGAGCCAAAGATTTCCATCATTTGATAAAATCATGAGTTGATTTAGTGGAAGAGTGCTTAGCATTGATGAAATGACTAAAGCAATTTTTGGGAAGATCATTGTGTTAAAACTCTTTAACTAGAGGATTGATTGAATCCTCTAGTTTCCATATGGAATGTTGGGGAAGTTGGTTGTACCATTCTAATACATCACTGGTGAAAGTTTTAACTAAAATTATGGTTGTGGAAAAAGTATTAATTTGGATCCACTCCTTATAAAAATTATTTAATTCCTTAAGAAAATATGTAGTGTATTTAGTCCCATCATATTTAATAGTTTGAGATATATTACCAATATCAATAGAAATAATGAAAAGAGCTAAAGGCTTTTGGATATGTTAAAGCATCTTATTATGCATGATAGGTTTAGGGATGACATTCCCTGTGACATCTCTAAGAGGTGGAGGAATAAAAATTTGATTATTTTGAGGTAGAAGAATAGGAGGTTGATTAGCCATGTTGATCAAATGATGTGGTAGTTACATTATTTGGAAGGTGCTAGATGTTTAGAACATGTTCATTTATTTCATTATTTGTGCAAGAATATGGGTTGTATCAATTGGTCATTTGGTGTTGGTAGGAGGATTCCTCAAACTGGTATTAGGGTGAGGGTTATTAGGTGGTAGATTCCTTGTTGGGTTATTGGATAGACTTGTGTAAATTTCCCCCACATTATGGTGAGATGTTTGAAGATGGGAATTATCTTGATAGGTATGAAAATGATTTGATCCACCAATCTCATCTTGTAGAGTGATTTGAACCATGTTGAAATATAACTATGAGGGAGGAGAATAGGTAACCTAGGAGTGAGGATCTTCTTGGGAGTTAAATATATCAAGAAAAGAGCACCCCATAATGTCTAAATAGATTCAATCTATCTAAGAAAATTCTGATAGGGGATTTCATGAGGCTTGATAAAAGAGACAAGAATTAAAAATAGGGATAAATTCAACTAAACAGAGAACAATGTTTGCCAATAGGTACAAAGTCAAATAGGTTGATAGAGTATGTGAATAAAATTCATAGAACAAAAAAATAAGAGGACACAATCGAGTTGGTCAACTATGTGTTGTAAGGGATGAAATTGAAATAGGCTAAAGAGAATACATAGTCATATGTGTTAATAATGTATTGATGAATAGGGAATAGGCCAAGAAATAAGAAAACATAGTTAGATAAGTCAATTATGTACTACTTAGATAAGGGACTAAACATGGAGATAAAGAGACATAGTTAAACAAAGTGACTATGTACCATAAGCAGATAGTCTGAATAACTTGTAAGAGACTATATCGATAAAGATGAATATTTTAAAATAGAGAAAGGTTTTTAAAGATAATTTTGAATCAAAATGAAATTAAACACACAAGTAATTAGATCAATGTGGTTGATCCAATTGGAGCACACAACATAAAACTTGCAACAACGCTAGCCAATGCAAGTTTTGTAATACAACATACAATGATCAAAGTGAAAGCAACAACTAGAAAGTAAATTTTTACTGATTACTCATCTTAAATGTTATGATTTTATAATGAAATTTAATTTTAATGTGATTGGGAAGTTATTTGTTATGAGGAACTAGAAAGCAATCTATGGTTAGTTTCAAGATGTTTCTGAAAGGGATCTATATTGGTGATGGTATTGGCTTGGTATTGGGGCGTATGCCCTCACTTCATAATCCTACAGAGATAAGGGTGTCGGGTGATTTACCAATATATACCATCAACCACATGTTTATACTTGGCTAGAAAACTAAGTCGGCTCCTCCCTTGGTGATTAAATCAAAGTAGGTAGGCTTTGGAAAAAAATGTTTAATGCTTTTTGAATGAAAAGTGATTTGGAAGTGTGTGCAAAAGAGAAAAAAATAATGTGACTAAATTGGTAACTTGAAAAACCACCTATTTAATTTATGTTTGTTACTATAAGCATGTAATCAATTCAAAAGGAAAGGTGAATTGATTACTAGCAAATAGAGGTTAATTCCTTGATTATGAAGAGTACAGAGTCTGTTCAGGTGACATTGTATGCAAATAATGCAAAATAGAGTTGACTAGGTTGATACTATTCTACAAAAGCAAGAACTAGAATAACATAGTCAAATAGGTCAATTATGTCTTGAAGATAGAATATAGACTACAAAATTGTGTCAAACAGGTTGACCAAATTTTCTATAGGGCTATAGTTTTACAAACTCCAAACTTGTGAAAAATAGTACTAAAAAGGAAGAACTAAAATGATAGAAAGTGAAAGAATGAACCTTGATCGGCTTAAAAATTTTATATTACAAATTTTTATGCTATGATGTTCAAATGATGATTCAAAATTATGCTAATATTTTTTATGGAGTTTTAAAAACCTATATGTTGAAGAAGAAGTTGTGAACAGAGTCGACTGACTCAACTATGTTTGCAAATTTATATGCTAAAAGAGGAGAATTACTAATAGAGTCGATTGGTTGATTATGTATGCAAATATATAATTGAAGAAGAACACTATGCTGAATTAATCAATCTAATAACCTATATTTATCAAATACCTACATAAATAGAACACAATTATTTTGGAGCGACTGTGTGTTAAACCTGCACACAAATTGTTAGAACTATACTGACTAGTTCAATACAATAATAGAAAAATTAAAAAAATATAATATGATGACAAAATGAAAGCATTAAAGAAAACCCATAAGTGTTTGATTCACGTTAGGTTCACCATATTGTATACAAAGGGAAATACAATTGATCTATTAATCAATCCTAGTTTGGAGAATATAAATCCTACTTACACTTCTAATTGTTGATACATTAGATATTCAAGGTCATGACCAAAATGGATCTGCTAGAGCTGACCAAGGGATCTATTACCAAAATAACATCACTAGAGAGAGTTCCAAAGCCTCTAGTCAAACAATACCATGCAATAACCCTAGATAGGTCCTATGTTTTCATATTCACAAAAGTAAATGCAAAGGAAAGTAAAATCTAATCTAGTGCTCACCAAAGCTTGTGGCAAAAAATGGGGATTAGTAAACATAAAATTAAACATGCATAAGGGAATCCTAATTAATCTATGTATAGGTAAAACCTTAATGCATGGAGAGAAAAATATATTCAAAATCCATTATTTATGCTACTTTTATCTACTAAAATAGAAGAGTAAAGTTAGAAATAGTTACCTTAAAGATGAACTCGTTAAGACTCAATCTATCCCTTGGCCAAAGAAGCTTCATAAGAGGTTGTTTTCATTTTTAAGGATCATTAAAAAAGGCCAAAAAGTTAAAGACTTTTTTAGAAGACAAGATTCACCTCCAAGTGTAAACCCTAAGCTATAACTCCTCAAGTATAATGGCAGAATAACAAATTATAAAAAATCACAATTGAATAATTAACTCTTGCTATCTCTAAGAAATGGAGAAATGAATTTGTATATATAGCTGAATTTAACCCAAAAACTTTTGAAAAGTTTTGCTGACAGGGTCAGCCCAATTGAATCTATATCACTATTGATAAAAATAAATTATGTCTTGGTCTATGTCAGCTAGGGGCCGACGTAAACCTAAATTTGTTTTATCAATTTGAATACAAGGTTGATGGGGCTGACAATGTAACATAAACCATCATAAAGGGTTTTAGGCTTAGGAAGGGGCTAATGAAGGTGGTAAATGCTTGGAGGATCATGGAAGGGAGGAGATAATGCTTATGGAAGTGCATAGGATAAGGTTTTATAGATAAGAAGTGGTGGCATAGGGGATAACAATCCTATAAAGCACCAATGGTCTGCCCACCCCTTTTTTGGTGCACCCTTTAAGGTGTGCACTTAGAGAAATTGAGACTCGGTACATTCATGCAAGAGAGAAAGCATAAGTAATTGATAAAGTTTGAAAATATTATGTGTATACACTTTTTATCTTGATAAGGATATAGGTAATCCAAATAATGTAGAGTCTAATATTTTTCTAGCAATTATTTCCATAAGGAACACCTATAATAATACAATGCAATTTTCTAAGCCCTATTTCCCTAAATTTACCTTATAACCCACGTAGCACAGAGAGTACTATTTTTTCTATAAATATCAATAATGCCCATTCTTCCTTTTCCATGAAGAAGGCAACAAATGTCTAAATCTATTGTGTGAAAATCTCAAGTTTGCTTAATATTTATCATGAGAAAATCTCAATTTTTTTTTAATAATTTTTCATACAAGGCTTTTGAAGGATTCTGACAAGATAAATAATAGACATGATTGGATGGAAGAATTTTAATGTAGACCTAAAACTTGCTCGCAATAGAAACAAGTTTAGTAATCTAGTGAGTGATGTTTTTTTTCGTGCTATCAATTACATACTAACAAATCATAGAAGAGTAGTTGTCAAATGTAAAGGGAATACTAATATTTTGAAAGTTTTCCCTTTATAAATTAACTTCCATTAATAATTTTGAATCTAATCAGACAAGTGAATCATTCTTTGTTTGCAACACCATGACTTAGCCCATTACAAGTTTGATCCAAAAGCTTTGAAAATTTTGTCAAGGTAGTGAATCATCTCATTGAAAGAGGCTTATTCATGGTAAAGTGTAGAAAATAGTCTCTTAAAAATGCCTATTGATGAGATTAGAGGAGTTATCAAGAATCGAAATTCCTATGATAAGCCCATGATCTACTTTGTGAGCAAGTAGATAACCAAGTGCTTCGACAACTAAGACATACAAAGTTGGTGCAAGAGGGAAACCCTATTTAATGGAGTGAAAATTTCTAGAACTATTGGAATTGTGACATTTGATAGTGAGACCAGTCAAAGCTTCAAAATATAAAGTCTTAACCACCAAAAGAAATAAGTTATCAAACACCAAAGCTTTAAGCATGGAAAAGATAAATGGTCATTCAATCCAATTATTAATTTTTTTTAAACAAATATGGTCCTCTATCAAGAGACACAATCACGCTTCATTTATTCCCAAACTACTATGTTTTTAACCCTAAAATATGTATTGTGGGGGATCTAGGGTTAAAAATGTAGAGATACCTTAGGGCACAAGAATGGTAGACTATTTCTAAAGCATGCCAATTATTTTCAAAACTCTTATAAACATATACTAAATTTATTATGCTAAATATAGAAAGTACAACTATGTTAGATATTAATTAGCAATGAAAATAAGATTCTTAATTGATTCTAATGCTAATACATATATGGATGTGGAACAAGAAAAATGTGGACTAGATATAGGTTCTAGAACATTACCCTGATTTTGGAAATTATGCCTATGTAGTTATGGACACTTTCATCGACCCTTACTTAAATGTAGGTGTCCAATATGAAATACTTACTAAAATTGGATGTGACCACATGGATGTTTTTAGGATCTATGTTGCCTTAATTTTGGTGCATTCAGATCTAGGTCATGGATTGTTGCTCCTTTTCAAATAGAAAAACTCTAGTTCTTCATATTTATATTGGATATGGGAAAAATGTGTTAGTGGGCACATGGTGTCAAGCTACCCCAAAGACCCTTCTATCAATGAGCATTGCCTACATAACCAATACTCTGAAGAGGGCCTCAGACTTTGTAGTTCTCCCTTACATATTGGCTTGTGTGTGAATCATGTAATGTGTGATAATCAATTACAACATTAACATAGCCTATAATTTAAAAAATGTGGCTCATGGAATGCTTCTTCAGTACTTTAGACATGTAGATGTGTTATCCATACAACCGATATAGAAATATAAGAAAAAGAGAAGCTTGGCTCACTTGAGTGCTTGATATAATGCTTTTGGTAAGTAGCCTTATGATTTCTTAGGTAGTTCAAGGTGAGGAATGAATGAGGGTTGATATTATATTTATACCAATCCCTTTGGATAATATCTCACATTAAATTACTTAGGCCAACCATAGGAATACATTTCATTGGTAAAATTAATGCTTGCATTGGAATAACACACTTGCATCGATGTAGGTGTCTAACTAGGACACAAATGTCTGAGCAATTAGAAAATAAGTGCAGGTCTAGAAATTATAAAGATAGAAGATAAGTAGGTTTATAACATTCTGGGTAAGGTAGAAGGCATAGGTCATAAAAATGACATTTTTTAGACTATGGGATAAGTAATTAGGCATATAGATATAGTGTATGTGAGCTTTTTGGCAATGAGAAAGCTCTAGAAGGTGAAGGTACATCCATGATATGATTTTAAAAGTGTACAAGATTGAGGTGATATATAATTTAGAAATAATGTTTACATTTACCCCCCCTTAATCTAGTAATGAAATTACTAGTTTAAAGGAAATAAATGTGTACCTAGGTGTGTATAACACACCTTGTCTTTGATTGAGTCGAACTTGAGTGTTTTACTAGTGACTAACCTAAAATCAAGATAATATTACAATATATAATCCATTCATATAATCTGAAATTGAAAACACTAAAACTATTAAAATTAAAAGAAAGTAAGGTTTAGGAGTACACATGTGTATTGATGCAACCATCTTGCATTTTGGAAATTTGATTTGAAAGATGTATCATTATGAATCACTAAAACTAAGATTATGACAAATATAAAATCTATAAAGTGCATATATCTAAAGACATAAAGAGAGATTGGAGGACACATGCCCTAAACCTTGGATAAAAGATGAGTTTTTGCCCAACAATTAAGATTAACTCAACCATGTAACCTAATTATACTTATAACCTATTGAGTATGAGTGAACCAAGTCAACTCACACTATAAAACTAGTGAGTTTGGATGATTTAATCAAGTTCAACCTATAAAATTTTCAAGATCAAGTGATTTAATCACCTCAACCATACTAAAAAGTGAACCAACTATTATAGTAGATTAGCTTGATACATTCTATAAAAAGTCCAACATGGTGGGTGATAACAGTCCCTCGAAGTGTTTTGAATTTGAAATTAATTTGATTTCTAAATATTATGTGCACATTACATAACATATGCACCTTAGATATGTCTCATGCTGAAATTATGTATAACAATGGTACCAGTGTATAGAATTTTGCCACAAATGTGTATTTGAATTATATAATTATGAATTTTGGCCAATTTGAAACTATGTAAGTGTGGAAAACAAGTTTCCAAAACATGCCTCCAACTATAATTTGGGTATGATTAATACTAAATAAGTGTAGATAACATGTTTCTAAAACATGCCCCTTTTGTTATCTAGGTATGTTGAATACTAAATAAGTGTGAAGAACTTGTTTTCAAAACATGCCCCCAAATAATTTAAAACTATGACAAATGTGGAGAACATGTTTCCAAAACATGCCCCCATTATAATCTAAATATGTGAAGCAATGTGAAAGTCATGCCTCTATGGCATTCCCCCATTAATATACATGACACTTGCATCAGACCAAAATAGTAGCATTAATGTAATTGTCCAAGGCTAACATTAGTGTCCAAAACTCCATAAGTGTCTGATCCATAATCTAACAACTATTCCAGAATCTCCTTCTAGCCTGATTGTTAGGTTGTGGAGCTAAAAGCTTCACTAATGCAAACATGGAGGTTGCTAAGTTGTAGAGCAATCGACATCAGTTAGGTATCAGTTGACGTTGGTCATCTCTAGCCAGATAGGGACCAATGTCGGTCACCTGTGCAGTTTCGAACTGTGAGTTTCATAGATAGTTTGTTAACAAACTAGTTGTTTGCATGTTAAAAGGCTAATTTTAGTCTTAATTTACAGATCTAATTATTGTAGTTGGATGTCTAATTATTGTTTGCATGGGATCTATATAATAGACTCATGGGCTGTATTGTAAAGGGTGAGGGATCAAAGTAGGGATTCCCCAGGTGCTAGATAGAGAGAGCAAGTTTGACTCCTCATAGTGCCATAGTGCCAAGTGTGTATAATCAGGTAGATCTACAAGAGAGCAAGGTTTGGTAGAAGATCCATAAGGGTGATGGTTTGGCGGACAAGTGTTCTTCATGGTATGTAAAATTAGGTTGGTCTGTAGGTGTTCAAGATCAGGAAGGAGATCTACATGTGTAAGTAAGGTCAGTTGATCTGCAGGTGTGTGTGTGTGTGTGTGCGAGGTCTAGGTTTGCAGGTGTGCAAAACCAGGTTGATCTACAGGTGGCAGTAGGATCAAGGTGATCAACAACACAATAGGTAGCAAGATTAGGTGAGATCTACTTGGAGTATGTGGTGTACTCGGACCTTGAGTATGTAGAGTACTCGGTTGGACTGGTAGTGATTGTCACTTACTGGTGGTATTGATAGTAGTGATACTGACTGGTTGGAGTTGAAAAAAACTCTGTGTTTGAGTTGATTGTTGGGACCATAATTGAGAGAGTGAGATCTTGAAGAGATTTACTGTTTATGCCCTAGAGGTGTGTAAGTCCTAGAGGAGTGTAAGGAAGAAGACTGTGGCATCTTCTTTGTTGTATTTCCTTTTGGAAGAGTATTAATACAATTGGGTATTGTCTCTCATATTCTGTGTTGTTTCTAATTTCTAGTTACTTATTACTTCTGGTTAAATTCTACATTTAGTTGCTTGTACATGGTAATCAATTGTGCTTCCTAGATCCTATCAAGTGGTATCAGAGTCAGGTTGCAGGGAACATGTTTGTGTTTGATTATAGGTCACTCTTAAGGGTTTCTGATTGAGTGGGAGTATAGCAATGGCAGAAGAAAGTACACTAGGAATGGAGGAATTCAAAAGCAATAATGGTTAATTACGGTGTTATGGAAAGAAAGAGCAGGTAAAGAAAGATTGTTGGTTGGTAGTAGATCAGCATGAAGGAAATAAAGAAGTAGGTATTGTTGCATGGATTATTTCACTGGTTGCTCTTATATGTTCCTTGGATAAATTAGAATCTTGGTTTATAGATTTTGTTGCCTCTTTCCATGCAGCCCCAAATAGAGTATTTTTCCATGTTAAGGTCCATGGAGACTTTGGAAAGATCTATTTAGGGGTTGGTGAGCCTTGTCAAAGTATTGGAAAAGGGAAAGTGTGGCTGAAATTGCATACAACCAACACATGGGTGTTGAAGGAGGTCATGCAAGTCCCAGTTCTGGAGATGTGGCTAATTTCTACAGGAAAATTGGGTGATGAGAGATGTACAAGAACTTTCACAGCAGATGCACTTGAATTAGCTGGTGGTAAGAAAGTAGGTACTCTTTATCTACTTGATTGTATTACTGATTCTTATTTTGTTGCAAAGACATGGCTTTGTAGGCTTGGTCACATGAGCAAGAAGGAGATGCATGTTCTTAAGAGGAAGTCAGATGTCTTTGACAAACTTAAGAACTGGAAAGCCTTGGTGTTCTTGGAGGAGATGATGGACAGAGATTAGTGGATGGGACTAGATATCTCTGAGCAGGGTAGTTTGGATAGGGTTTTGATCCAAAGAGAGCTCGCAGGTAAAAAGTCATCACTCACAGGAAAACACAATTACCGGTGTCAGTCAAGAGGAACCAACGTCGATTAGATAGGTACTGATGTCGGTCATGTGTAGACAGACAAAGTTGGAAATGTCAGGTGGGTGGACACTGACATCATTTGGATAGACACTGGTGTCGATCAGGGAACTGACGTCGACAGTCAGGTCAATTGCATGGAACCAACATTGGTTGGGTGCAGACTGGGAGGTGACCGACATCGGTCACTGATGGAACAAATTTTGGGCAGACAACAAGCTATCAAGGAGTGTCAAATGCCCATGTGGAGGACTAAAAGTGTAAGTAAGCCTCAAATTCATTATTCCCCTTCTTTATACTTATTGCTCACTACAGAGCAGGTAGGATCTAGGAAACAATGGGAGCATGGCATGAATTCTTCAAAAGAGAACCAAACGGGAGATTTGGTAGAGTTGCCAGCCGGTATGAAAGCACTGAGAGACGAATGGATTCCTTGGTTAAAAAAGAGAGAGAATGGACACATGAGATGGAAGGCCAATTCATATGGTCTTGAGGAAGCTACAGGATAGTGGTACAGGTTTGACAGGTGTATGACAAAGCATGGCTTTAGTCAGTGTCATTATAACCATTATGTTTTCTTTACCAAGTTGGATGATGGTCGTGACATTATCCTATTACTGTATGTAGTGGGGTCACACATGCAGGGTTTCGCTAAACTAAAGGTAAAGTTAGTTCAGTGGTATGTCATGAAGAATTTGGGAGTAGCAAAATTCTTTGGCATGAGTATTCTTAGAGACAGGGAAGATCACAGGTTGATGTTGTCTCAGGATGATTGTGTGAAGGTAGTACAGGATGTAGTACGACAAGCGCACCTATGGATGGATAGTTCACAGAACAGGGTCCCCAATCACATGATGAGGTTGAGTACATGTGTACTCCCTGATATTTCCCTAGTAGCGGGAGTTGTCAATAGGTTTGTGGCCAATCTAAGAAGGAAGCATTGGAAAGCGGTTTAGTGGATTCTCAGGTATCTGAGAGGGACTAGCAGCAGGGATTCATGCTATGCAGGGTCAGGCACTTCGGATATGATAGGTTACTTGATGGCAGGTGTTGCACCATAGGATGTGTGGTGGTTGGTCTTCAAGATTGAGCTTGAAGAGGAATACAAGCTAGGAAACAAATTAGATAGTGTACAGGTATAGGTACAGTGTAACTATTTATCTCTAAGTGGGAGATTGTTAGGTTGTGGAGCTAAAAGCTTCACCGATGCAAACATGGAGGAGATTACTGAGTTATAGAGCAACCAACGTCAGTCTGATCAACTAACATCGGTCATATCTAGTGAGCAGAGCAACTGACATCAGTCAAGTATCAGCCGACATCGGTCATCTCCAGCCAGATAGGGACCGATGTCGGTCGCCTGTGCGGTTCCAAACTGGGAGTTTCATAGATAGTTTGTTAACAAACTAGTTGTTTGCATGCTAAAAAGCTAATTTTAGTCTTGAGCTATAGATCTAATTATTGTAATTAGATGTCTAATTATTGTTTGCATGGGATCTATATAATAGACTCATGGGCTATATTGTAAAAGGTGAGGGATCAAAGCAGGGATTCCCCAGGTGCTAGATAGAGAGAGCAAGTTTGGCTCCTCATAGTGCCATAGTGCCAAGTGTGTATGATTAGGTAGATCTGTGGGAGAGCAAGGTCTAGTAGAAGATCCACAGGGGTGCTGGTTTGGAGGACAAGTGTTCTTCATGGTATGTAAGATCAGGTTGGTCTGTAGGTGTGCAAGATCAGGAAGGAGATCTACATGTGTAAGTAAGGTCAGTTGATCTACAGAGGTGTGTGTGTGTGTGAGGTCTAGGTTTGTAGGTGTGCAGAACCAGGTTGATTTATAGGTGGTAGCAGGATCAAGGTGATTAACAACACAATAGGTAGCAAGATCAGGTGAGATCTACTTGGAGTACGTGGTGTACTCAGACCTTGAGTACGTGGAGTACTCGGTTGGACTAGTAGTGATTGTCACTTACTGGTGGTACTGGCAGTAGTGATACTGACTGGTTGGAGGTGAACAACAACTCTATGTTTGAGTTGATTGTTGGAACCGTAATTGAGAGAGTGAGCTCTTGAAGAGATTTACTATTTATGCCCTAGAGGTGTGTAAGCCCTAGAGGAGTGTAAGGAAGAAGACTGTGGCATCTTCTTTGTTGTATTTCCTTCTGGAAGAGTATTAATACAATTGGGTATTGTCTCTCATATTCTGTGTTGTTTTTGATTTCTAGTTACTTATTACTTCTGGTTAAATTCCACATTTAGTTGCTTGTACATGGTAATCAATTGTGCTTCCTAGATCCTATCACTGATTTCTACATGTTTTAGATCCAACACTATGTTATCATCAAAATCAAGTATATTACTTCGTTATCATTTCTATATTTACCCTATATTCAACATAATAAATTCATTGTATGCTTATATATGAGTTTAGCATTTAATTAGCCTGTTATATATTTGATTATCACCCTTATATCATTTCATTTTTATATAACCCTTTAATAAAATATAGGGTTAACAATAAGATCACCTAGATCATTTTAAGGCTAAACATTAGGTGAACCTAATCTTTGAACATCAAACCCTAGGACAAATTAGGGTTTTTTTATTTTTCTTGATTTTTGTACTTTATTGTAAATTTTAAAGTTTTAATTTATGAAGCAATGAAAAATATTAGTGTAAAAACTTGATTCCAAATGGAAGATAAAGAAGCATTATTTACCCATCTCAATAATAACAAGAGCTTAATGGATGCACTTTTGTATGTTACAAGTAATAAAATAAGTAAAAAAGATAAAACTAAGGCTACCTCACCTAATAATGGTGAATCCTTAAAAGGTACTCTAATTGAGCCCACACCCATCAATCCACCTACATCTAGTGGGGGCATGGGTTATGTGTTTAAAGCTTTGTTTCAAACTACTATTGATACATCTATCATGAAATTACAAAAAAATCAAACACAAATACTGGTTTCAATACCTATTACTACTTAAACCATGTTTACATCCCCTTTGGTGACTACTCAACTTGATAATCTAAATCCTGCTAGGCCTACAATTTAATCACTCCTTCAACTTATAAAGAACTTGGAATACAAGGTTAAAAACATTGAACAAAAAGATGTTATATATTCATAATATGTATGTTGTAGAAAAGTCTAAATGATCTTCAAGGTAGTTCTAAGTCAGTTCATAAATCATTACAACTAGGCACAATCATAGTATATTCCCATAGTGATCAACATTTATCACTTGACTATACTAACATAAATTCACATAAGGTGCAAGCCTTATGTTCTCTCCCAAAGTGCAACAAAGAAAGAACCAAGGCCTACATTGGGCTAGTTATGCCATGGCACAACTCATCACATATAAGACTTAGTCATTTCAACATAGGCTTTGGTAGATTCATTGGTGTAAGCTATGTATGGGATAAGCTTGATGGTCTATAGGTGAAAAATCATTTAGGGAACTAGTTTTGGTCATAAAGGCACAAGCCTTTATCAAGCTAAGTATAACATCACATAGGTGCTAGACGGGTCAAGGGGCAATATCGATTCAATTGATCATACTTAGGTTATCACTTCCTAGCAAGGGAACACTTAACACATGACCCTTTCTACTCTTAGGTTATTCCTATAGGATATGATGACATCATCAATTTAACACATATATGCCATTAACAATGTAGACCAAAATCTTACAAATAACCTTCTTAACATCACTATGTTGAGATTACCACATTATAACCAATATATTCATTGCCTAATTCAATAGCAAAGTGAAAGGCATTAAAATTAGAAGCACCATGTTTAATGAAACCATTCTTCTTCATTAATCAAATCTCAAAGAAAATAGAGTATATAGTTCATTATGATAAATAGAGTAAAACCTAACTTATGCTACTTAATTGCCCAAAGGATCACAAGCAAGATTAGGCATATAAAATTAGAGCCTTAAGGGCATCCATATCACTTCTCATGCTAATGGCATCCATTATATCTAGAGTAAATTATGTAGGGCTTCACTATATCTAATTCACATCTCTACTTTACTGGTTCAAGCTTGATTTTATAACACACATGAGCATCTCTTTTCCATGGTGGAGAGTGCACAATGTGTGCTAAGCTAGAGCCTTTATTGATCATTCCACTAG
Source organism: Torreya grandis (assembly GCA_037957365.1). Lineage (NCBI taxonomy): Eukaryota > Viridiplantae > Streptophyta > Pinopsida > Cupressales > Taxaceae > Torreya > Torreya grandis. Next base: position 644,741 of record JARHVA010001089.1, on the reverse strand, counting down.
CTCCATCACCTTGTGCCATTTTCACTATGATTACCACATGTTGCCACTCCTAGAGGATGCCTTGAAGATTCGGGTATCAGTTAACTACCTATCAGCTAGTACAAGTTGCCAAAATAGTAATCATGCCAAGTGATTGTCTCGCATTAAGATGTATAATATGTTGGTAGGGATCCATAATTAGTAAAATAAGGGCCTAAAATTACCCCATATAAAATTTCTAGTCTACCTATAGACTAGGTTGCCAAAGCCTTTAATGCATAGACTTTGAGTGTGCTCTCCTGAACTTAGTGCTAAAATCCTCAAAGCCCTTTATGGTGAGATTGATTTCTTCAGTAGTGCTATTTATTTTTGTAGAGGCAGCGCTAAGCATGAACACATCAATTTTATCTAATTTCTTTCTGAAGGCTTATAGACTTGTTTTATATTTTATCACTCCTTCATTGAGGATTTCTCCTTGATCGTAGGGCTTAGTTTGTAAGGCACAAAAGAGTGCTTCTAGGTTCTTCTCCTAGTATTTTATTTAGGCACTTATCTCATTGACCTTCCCCATTATTTGCATGTGCTCTGACCTACTTGTAGAATACACCTTCATCTTTAGCTCCTTTTCCTCCTTTGTCTGATTGATGTGCACATCTATGACTGATGCTTGGTTAGAAAAGGTCATGAAGATGGCATCAACTACATTTGTACCTTATTGAAGTTTTATGAAGAGGTATTTCACCTCTTCAAGCTTGGTAACTAGCTCCTTCTATAACATGATGCATAGGTCTTCTTCTTCTTCCTATCTAGCTCTAGTTTCATCCTTGGGAGCATCTGCTCCACTAATACACATACTTTATCAACCTCTGAGAGGTTTGATGTATCAACACTAACCAAAAGGGATGGTTTGATCATCTCTATAAATTTTCATCACTACTTCAGTTTGATATTTATGGCCTATGCTTCATCTTTGACATCCTTACAAAGTTTTTTCCATTTCTTTGCTCTATCATCATTGAAGATATTCTTTCACACAACTTCAGTGGCCATCCAGATAAGTGCATTCCTAGACTGAACTAGGTTCATGGCATGGGGGTTTATGATCAGGGAGTCGTGTTCCTCCTTATCTTCATCCATGCCTAATATGGCCTTCCAAAGCACCTCAAAGTAAGGCTCATCCATGTAGCTATCAAATGCAAACACAAACTATTTGCACATTCTATTTGTGGTGGATTTGGGGGGTATGAATTTAAACATATATAAATCCTCCTTTGTCTACCCATTCTACACTTTTTCCCTAATGCTCAACTATGTGCCTTCTTCCTTAGTGGCTAGCTCCATTTGCTCTTCATCCTCCTCACTGACACCACCACTTGCTTTGATGCTTTCCTCTAAGGACTCTTCTTCATATTATGAAGGCTTCATCCTCAGACTTTTCCCCTTTATCTACCTCTTCTTCTTAGGGTTTTTTAGTGCTAACCTCTAGGTGTACTCCCTTGGTGATAGCTTTACCTTATTCTTGCTCTTATTAGGGTTCCTTTCCAATCTCCTTTTTATTTTTTAAGGTACCAACATCACCTTCTTTTTCTTTAGGTGCCCCTTCACTACTCAGGTGCACCTATTATATAGCTTCATCTACTATCTTGGTGGGGGTGCTAGGCACCTCATTTGCTTTTTTAACTAGTTCTATGGTTGTGATAACCTTATTCATCTTCTTCTTTCTCTTGGGCTTTTTTTCCTCAGCCTTCTCCTCCTCAGACTCAATTTTATCCATATCTACCTGAGTCATGTTGACTTACTTCATAGCCTTCCTCTTCTTCTCTAGCACTAGTGACATCTACATTTCTTCCTCATTATGGACCCTTTTGTTCCATTCTCTTGGGCTTTTCTTCCTCGGCCTTCTCCTCCTCAGACTCAATTTTATCCATATCTGCCTGAGTCATGCTAACTTACTTCATAGCCTTCCTCTTCTTCTCTAGCCCTAGTGCCATCTCAATTTATTCCTCATTATGGACCATTTTTTTCCATAACCTTCTCTTTTGCTCCTTAATTTATGGAGGTTGTGTGGAAAGCTCTTTGGATGAGGTGCTAGCCAACTTCTTTATCTCTTCAAGTGCAATGGTAATGCTACCTTAGAGGGCCTTTTGAACATCCTCGGTGCAAGGATCCTCTCCCACTTCTTCTTGTATAATGTATAATTTTTTTTCCTTATTCTTATACCTCTTCCTTTATCGCTTCCTCCCTTACTCGTGCATGGGACTCTTCTATCTCCATTTCCACCAAATTTATTATAGGGAGCACAACGAGTCCCTTAGATGTTTTCTTCTTATACTTCTTGCTGGAGGAAGAAGTATCTGGTGTGAAGGTTATGTGCTTCTTCTTTGAAGATGTATTTATTGCTTGCTCATTGGAGGCAACCCTCAACCTAATGTGCTCCTAAATCTCCTCAAGTGTCTCCCCCTTTTTCTTTTGGGGAGACTTCTGCTATTTTATTAGCATTGACTTCCCTTCATCATCAATTTAGAAGGGGTGATCATCATCTTTTCTAGGGTTTGTACCCTTATTTTATGGCTTAATATCATAATACAATATTAATATGCACCAATTAATAACTTCCCTCTAGAGGGGATGGAGGTCCATGCGATTGGAGTCATCTTCCTCATCCTATGTGGCTTTCCCCCCTGAGTGTACATATTGGCACCTCAACTTAATCCTTTATAGATCCATGGCCTTCACTAAGATATATAGCTATTGTGAATTAAGAATATTCCTTAGCACTTCCTTGAAATATTTTATGGAAAATTTATAAGGAAGTTTGAGCCAACTAGATAGGTTACTATCTATGAGCACCAAGCACACTACATAGAAATGTTACATGATGGTGAAGGTATCCATTCCAAACATATGCTAGGGGAGCTCTTTTAGGATACACCATTCAATCCCAAATGCCTCTATATATTGATCACACCATCCCAATACTCTTGTATTATAATTTTGGGAGGAGGGTGGGTAGGTAAAGTCTTGGTACTTCAACACTAGGGAGTCCTTGTACATCGAGAAGACCCAAAGATTGTCTTCATCACCATCAGGTATGTCAATCTCCTCCATAACTATAAATATCAACATTGACCCCCACCTAAAGGTCTCTCATGATTTGTGACACTCCAATGCATTATTCACCATCTCTTTTGTAATGAATTTAACAATGTTAAACTTGACCCCTTGTGTCATGTGGTTGGTGATGCATAAGTAGGTCTTGCTGATGTATATCCATCTTCCATCAGGGTAGAGATTGAAACTCATGAGGCATACCACAACCCTCATGATAGGGTTTTTTATGTACTTTATTGGGAATGTGAACCGTACCTTATAATAACAAAGTAATTTCATAACCCTCTATACTTTTGCATCATCCTCCATCATTAGGCAAATGTGTATACTTGAGATTAGGAGCTTAGTGATATGTTAGTGAGGTGAAATCAAATTCACATGCACCTCCCTGTGAAGTAGATGTGATCTCCACATATGAATGATAGGAGGAATTGCATGAGTTCATCTAGTTTGCCAAAACTTGGTAATTCATACAGTTGGGTCATGCTGGTGGTCACAAGCCTATCTTGGATGGAGATGTCAAACAACATTGTGCCCACCTCCATATTTTCTCCCATGTCAACCACCCAATCTTGGTTGACATGTAGTGGTTATATTCCTTTAGCTTATAAGTGTGCACAAAATATACCCAAGTTTCACCCATTAGGACCTCAAGGGGAAATTGCATTTATTTATATGACATCTTGGTGAGTACCTCAGGGTCAACCTTAGTAATGCTAAATCCTTCAAATGCCTATGCATTCTTATTTATAGTAGCTATCTCTTATACCATCCATGACTTCTTGGCATCCTTCTGCACCTATGGTAGACTAGAACTCAATCATTTCTTTCCCATTCTGAATTGGCTAATGTTGAAGCATGGTCTTTTAATCTTGTCGAAGCATGTAATGTTTCTTCATACTTCTTCATAGTTATGGGGTCTGTAATTATGAATTTGGTTCTTGAGATTTGTTCACCATTAATGGTGGCCTTGGTGTCACTTCAAATCTTTTTTTCCTTGTTTTCTCATAATATCTATCCACATGCTGTCTTCCCAATCTCACATGAAATGCAATTTCTTTCTCTTTGCAACTATTCTTGTTTGGTGGTTGTGGGGGATTAGGTTTTTATATGGTAGAATTTTATTGATCTAGCTCTAGTTTTGCTCTATGTTGGGTTCAAATTTTCTTAAGGTTTGTAACCTAAACTAGTGCATCATCAGCCTCTATATACCTTAACTTCAACTACCCTTTTTATTATAGGTGATTAATGACATGGCAGTACATGGATTTCCTAAAATCCACTTAAACCCATGAAATCTATGAAAATATACCACCAAATTTGCATTTATTATGGATATTTATGCCTTTGCCATCATCACATTAACTTCTCTTAACAACATTTTTGATGAAGTGATAGGTGATTCAAATGGTCACTTCCTGCTTATCATTGGGTGGATGCTAGCTTGTCTTGATGATATTCCTCCTATGATTTTTTTACCTAGGCATGACCTTCACCCTCCTTAAGGCAACCTGGGTGTATCACCTCACATGTGCACAATTTAGGCTCCTCTATTTCATATTTTCTTCATGTTGCACTTCCATTCTTTGGTAAATTTCTTACACTTTTTATCTCTTGCCTTGGCTTGCCGTACCCCATACAAATTCCTACACTAGTCCTCCAATGCTTCATTCTATAGGTTTGTCTTTATCTCTTACACATGATGATCTTGTGTACCTCCTTTTCATATATTATGCACTATCATCTTGTGCATTTCCCTTTATCACTTGGTACTCATATTTTTCAAAGTCTAGAAAACTCCACACGCTTAGAAACTTAGGTGTCTAGCCTTAGGTGCTTAGAAAGCAACCATGCTCAACTCACCTGACTAGAGTTATGAATGGAAGTGCTAGAAGAATTATCTTATAGGCTTGAAAGTGCCTCACTTATTCACTCTTCATAAACACCAACACAAAACATAAGGAAATGTTTGGCTTACACTAAACTTTATTTTGGTCGATATAACACAACCAACTTGTGATTAGGAAGTCAATGTTATGATGACACAAATGTCATCCTATTGCCTATAAGGCTTAAGTTGATTGCCATTGAAATTCTGAAGGAGAATTTCACCCACCAAGGTGTATAACTTGCATGCAACAATCTCTAATATGCTATGGATGACAAAAGGGCCCATCCTCCTGATTTATAACTTCCCAAGATGCTTAAGGTACTTAGAGTCATAGAACAAGACCAATGCTCCTTTATTAAGTACCTCATGCTTAATATGCTTATCATGCCACAAATTCTAGCATGCCTTCTCTATATACTGGCTCCATCTTGCTTGGGCATGCATATCATCTAAGCATTCCAAGTCTTCTAGCCATGTGCTCAAGGACTCTTGGTCATCCAAACAACTGATATGCATAATTCATAATGAGGGAACTATGAATTCCATTGGTAAAATAACCTCTATGCCAAACACAAGTTGGAATGGTGTAGCCTTATTCAGGTGCTTGTAGGGAGTATGGTAGTCCTATAATACTGTTGATACCCAATCATCCCAATCTTTGTAACCAACATCACACATCTTTATTAAGCACATTCCCAATATCTTGTTAAATGATTCAATGGTGTTATTTACTTGAGGGTGATAAGGCATTGTCTTGTGGTGTGCCACCATGTATTTGGTCAACAAGATTTATATAGTTTCATTGAGGAATTGCCTACCTTTATTATTAGTTAGACTAAGTAGGCAACCATAGCAACTAATAATGTTCTCCCAAATGGACCTTGCTATGGTGGAAGCTATGTAGTTTTTAGTTGGTGCTACCTCGACCCACTTAGTGAAATAATCTATGTCCACAAAAATATATCTTACACCTATGTGCCTTGTTATGGGAGTGATCAACCCAAAAAAATTAATGCCCCATTTTTCAAATGACACCTAGGAAAAAATGGGAATGAGTAGCATCTCATCCTAGTGATTGGGCTTTCCTATGTGCTAGTAGATGTCACATACCTTGGTGTATGATTTTTTATCCTAGAACAAACTTGGCCACCATAAGCTTGATTATAGCACCTTGTATGCCATAACATCTCTAGTGTAATGACCTCTTGATATCTCCTCATGTAGCTCTTGTAAGATAGAGTCCCTTTCATGTTCTAAGACACATCAGTGTAGGACTTTATCATACCTCAATTTGTTTAATTCCCTACTAATGATCTGAAATGGGTGGCACAAAATATGAGCTGCTTCTTCTCTTTGGTTATCATAGTCTAGGGAGTAGTCCCAGATGTTAGAAAAGTGGTGATCTCTACCAAGTCTTTAGGGATAAGATGGACCCAATAGAGTTACATGTCTAACACATCATCCTTAATAGGTGCTATTACATCACTAGAGTTGATACAGGACAAATAGTTTGGGTCTAAGTTCTAATTTTCAAGCATCACAATAATTAAGAATTAGAATTATTGAAATAGAACTATCCATCTACAAATGTGCCTATGGATAATGGGTTTGTTCATGATGTACTTAAGTTCCTCATGATTAATGAAAAAGATGAATGGGGTTACCAATAAGTATTGCCTAAACTTTTGTAAAGTGTAGACTATGGTAAGTGCCTCGTTCTCAGTTGTCATATAGTTTTGATCTACTTGGGTCAATTTTTGACTTGCAAAGGAGATGGGTTGATCCATCTTGCCTTCACCTAGTTCTACTAGAATGACACCAATTATAGAGCTAGATGCATCAACATGGATGTGGAATGGAGTCATCTAATTAGGAAATTATAGTATTGGCATGCTAGCTAATTTGAGCTTTAGAGTTTATAAAGCATCTTCTTACATTTTGCCCTAATAAAACAAGCCATTTTTACACAAGAGCTCCTCTAGTAGCACTGCAATATTTACATATCTCCTTATAAATTTTTTATAATAACCATAATGATGAAGAAAGGAGTGAACATCTATTTATGTTGATGGGTTTTGGAGCTGTAGGATAATTATAATATTTGTGAGGTTGATGAATAGGCCATCTTTATAGATGTTGTGTCTGAATAAGGTGCCAAATGGTGTTGTAAAGATGCACTTCTTGAGGTTAAAGGATATATAAAGCTACCTACACCTCTCAAACATGAGGTGCAAGTTGTCATCACGGTCCTTCACTAGCCCATACATAGTCAAGTCATCTAAATACACTTGGAGGAACTTGTGAATGAAATCCTTAAATGTGGTGATCACCACTCTAGAGAACATAGTTGACATATTATTGAGTCCAAAAGGTAGCACATATTATGGGAAATAACCCCATTATATTGTAAATGTTTTTTTAGGCTTGTCCTCCTCAATTTGGACTCGATGGTATCTTGAGAACCCATTAGTGAAAGTGTATATTTCACAGCGTGTGATGCTATCCAATACTTCATCAATAAATGGAGTTGGGAAGGGGTTAGTGATGTAAGTGGTGTTTAATAATCTATAATAAATTTAAATATGAATGTTCCCATCCTTATTTATTATAATAAACATGGGGCTCACCCATTCAGACTCTTGTATAGGGTAGATGATGCCTATGACTAGCATATCATCAATCTCTATTTTAACCTTGGCATAGAGATTGGGGTTCATTCTGTAAGGGTGCTTATTGATAGGTATAATTACATCAACTAAATTTCTACTCATCTTACCAAGGGATGGGTAGGTTCCATTCATATCTTGGTAATTTTGAGGGAATAAGTCTTGGAATTCCTTTAGAAGATCCATAATTTATGCTAGCTTTGAGTCAGACAATATGCACCCAGAGTAGCCATCTTTAGCTACCCTTATGAGATAATGTCTACCTTGATAGTTTTTAGTGGTGTGTGTTAGGTCTCACTCTTCTCCTAATGCAAATCATCAAATTGCTTACTATCCTTAGTTGTTTCTATGTGAAGGTGGGTAGGGTCTTTTTCCTCTGGAGTGTTATCCTCAACTTGGTGCACTAGTTTCTTTTTTCCTATCAAGTTCTTTTAGTTACACTCCTTTCAAGTATCATCATCTTCTTTAATTGAGTTACTATTGAGTGATTTATCTTCAAATAATGTTAGAAGTACGAACCCCTTTTCCCCAAAAATGTATTTTAGGTGTTCTTCTAGGATTATAGTGTCATCAAACACTACCATCCAAACTACCGATAGTGGCTTGATCAATTTCAGGCTATACAAATAGAAGAAGGTATGAAATAACATCTTCTTAAGTACATCGCAATTGGCCATCTCATATTCCATCTCATTGATGGCATACCATGATCACACCCACATCTTCAAGGTCTTATAGAAGGCATGTACCCATAGGTTCCTTGGGGCATTCTCACTGTAGATAGTCCATGTTTCTTCACACAAACACACATATAATATAGGGTCAGAGTCACTAAAGTAGGCAGATTTGTCTAGATCCTCATTACTTTTACCAAATCTAGTATATATGGCTACCTTTACATCTTACCAAGTTGGCAAGCTAGGCCTTTGCACTATCCACCAATAAGCAACAATGCTCCTTAATTTATACACTAGTGTGCCTATTCTATCTACTTTTTTTGGGATGCATGATTTGAGGTCACAGACATAATATTCTATAGGATTTCTTTCCTCATACCTTGGAAGTAATCAAGCTTACCCTTACTTAGGCAAAACACTCTTTTTCCCTACTTCTTGATACATGTGACCCACCTTTTAGAAGTGTGATCAATTTGGACCTAGTCAGTCGTTATTGGTTTTGGCACATTCACTTACACTAAGTATCACCTTTGCCAAGTGGTCTCATAATATTCTTTAACACATTGATCATAATCAACATCAATAGTGTTTGAGGTTGATGGTTTATCTTCCAAAAAAATCACTACTTGATCATTGGGGTTGAGAGTCTTGATGTCTTGCATCATGATGCTATTTATATGGTTGATCTCATCCTCAAGATCAACTCTCTCTACATAGGGTGGTACTTGGTCACTTGAGAGGGGGATAAATACCTTCTCTTTGTCATTTTCAAATGTCATATAACACATCTTGAAGTGAATATATACATTGTTCACATAGCACCATGGCCTTCCTAGGATTGCTAGATAATTATCTTGTTCTGCCAACTCAATCACTTTGATGTCAGTGTAAAACTTGGTGCCCATGATATTTCCTATGGTGCTCTTTAGAATAATAATTGGTTGCACTTAGGTATTGTTGGCCATGAAAAGTACATGAGGGGAAGGCCTCAAAGCATGCCTACCCATCTTATCCTATGCATTCTTGGTCAAAATATTAATCTTGATGCCTATGTCCATAAGGAACTCACATACAAACCATTCATCAATGGTGGCATTCATAAAGAGTTCTTAATCATACTCTACATTCTATGTATACCTCACTTCTCATGCCCTTTCCATGTGTGGCACAATAAATTTAACTGGCTTTTAACTTGCATGTTCCAAGATCAAATTATTTAACAAGGTCATTATCCCTTTTGTTTGTAAGAGGTACATGATCTTCATTAGCTCTTTTATCTCAACCTCCTCACTATCTTGCTTCTTATAGGAGGTGGTAGCCTACACTTTTAGGTCTAGATCTAGTTATATCTCCCCTTGTAGGTTCTAAATAACACTCATGGCCTACTACAATACATCTTTATGGTCCACAAGGTTTGGGTAAGGTACAACTTTGGGTTTAGTCTACATGATGTGTTTAGTGTGACTCTATTCCCTATATTCTAGGCATAAATTAGGTGCTAGTATAATAGGTGGTTGAGTGGTGAATCCACTATGGGTAATCATCTACACCTTGACTATCTCTACATTTTAAACTTGTACCTGATCATTCCAACACCTTTGTTTGTGCTAGGACTACCTTGGGTTAAATTTTTATATAAGTCAAGTCACTCCACAACTTTATGGGTTCATCATAATACCCACATGTTGGATGTGTAGGGCAGTCATGATAATAGTGTTATATGGAACCACACTTATAACATGAGTAGGGTGGGAACCTTCCACCACCATTTCCTCCACCTCACCCTCTAGCACCTCATTATATCCCATAGCCTACATTCTGTTAAGCATGAAATATACTAAGAGGGGGTGAATTATTATATTATATATCTTTTTACTTAATTTGATTTCTTTTCTTTAACCAATTAATCACACATTCAAGATATGTAATAAAAATTGAAATAATAATTTTCACCACACAAGAGAGAGAGAGAGACACCAAATTTTTACATAGAAACCCAAAGTGGGAAAAAATAGAAAGAACAATATCAAGTATATGAATGTGCACCAAATCAAAATACAAAGTTCATAAGCACCAACTTGTAGGAGCACTAACCCCTTTGCCGAGCACCAACACAATAACTATTTCTGAGCACTAACCCATAAGAGCACCAACCCCTTGCAAAGATTTGTGAGCACTAATCCACAAGAGCACCAACCCCTCATAAATATTTGTGAGTACCAACCCACAAGAGCACCAACCCATCATAAATATTTGTGAGTACCAACCCATAAGAGCACCAACCCCTCTTGTGTATAAAACACAACTATCTATCAATGTTGCTTACTCAACAAATGATAGAACTCTACAATATCTCCTACTTTTCTCTCTTTGAAAACAAATACAAACCATGCACTCTCTTGCATATTCAAAATGGCTTCTCAAGCCTTTATTTATAGCTTTAAAAATGACCTTTGGCATTCACCCTTTGTGACCCTTCAATCCTCATGGAAAATCATGCCAAACTTGCATGACCCTTCGTATCCTTGCATTTGAAAAGTCATATGGTGATCCTTCATAAGCAAAATCATCCCTTCCTCTTTTTTATTTATCTTGGTGACTTTTCATATTCCTCAAAGTGTCCCTTCATGGAAAAATGTGCCATGCCTCTTTTGTCTTCACATGGCGACTCTTGGAATTCCTCAAGATGACTCTTCATGAGAAAATGCGTCCCATTCCTCTTTCATCTTTTACCCCATGACTCTTTGACTTCTCCATGGGCCCTCTTTTGACTTATATGCAACCAAAAATATATTCATTAATATTAAATAAATATTAACACACATTAGCTAAGATATGAATATTAAAAACACCATTAAATGTAATGGATCTTTTATCACCAATAATGATAGACCTTTGACATCAATGACAATATTTACAATAATCTCCCCCTTTGTCATTGATGGTAACCTCAAACTAATACTACCACATCCTAAAACCTACACATACTACCATCTAAAAAATATATAGTAATTCCCCCTTACTATAGCAACTTATACTTATTCCCTATACCTGTTTGTACACTTATACATGTACCTATTATTCTCTCCCTTTGATATCAATGGTAAAGGGCATACTTGGAGCTAACACTTAGCTCCCCCTCAACTAATGCTAAACCTCAATTGTAGGAAGTAAAATAAATTACTCCCAACTTTTCTCATAGATACTCAAATGTGTCTTTTGGTATTGCCTTTATGAAAATATCTACAATTTGCTCTGTAGTACTGATATACTCCATATTAACCTATTGATCTACAACCTGATCTCTCAAAAAGTGATATCTAATGGGAATATGTTTTATTCTTGAATGCATCACTAGATTCTTCAAAATATTAATAGCACTTGTGTTATCACAAAAAATAGAAATAAGTTCATCATGCTTTACCTTGATATCTTCCAAAGTTTGCTTCATCAAAAGCACTTGAGTATAACATAATACCACTGCAATATATTCTACTTCAGCTGTAGAAAGTGATACTAAATTTTGCTTCTTTCTTAGCCATGATACTAAGTTATCACCATGGAAGAAATCTCCTCCACTTGTACTCTTTATATCATCCAAGCACTCTAGTCAATCTGAATCTATATAAGTAACCAAAGTGATATCTCTACCTGTGGGATACCATAATCTATAATCTAATGTCCCCTTGATATATCTAAATATTCTCTTCACCAACTGAACATGACTATCTTTTAGAGCTGACTGATATCTTGCAATCATACCTATTACATGCATGATGTCTAGCCTTGATGCTGTTAAATATAAAACACTAACAATCATAAATCAATACAAAGATTGATCTATAATAGGTGAATCTTCATCCTTGCTTACCTTATTTCCTATACACATTGGTGTGCCAACTGGTGCACAATCCTCAAAACCAAATTTATTCAACATTTATTTTAGTATATTTACTTTGAGATATGAAAATTCCTTTATTTGACTGAAATATTTGCAATCTTGAGAAAAATGACAATTCTCCAAGCATAGACATCTCAAATTATTTTTGCATACTATCATAATTTTTTTTTGTTATTTTTTCAATATTTCCTCCAAAAATGATATCATTAATATATACCACAATAATAAATTTATGCTCACCTTCTTTTTTAATGTAGAGATTACTATTATCAAATATTCTCTTGAAATATTGATCGTACAAGTACTTATCAAGTCTTGCATACCAAGCTCTAGGAGCTTGTTTTAATTCATACAATGCTTTCTTCAATCTACATACATGGCTAAAATGTTCGAAAGAGTAAATCCCTCAGGCTGCTCAATGTAGACCTCTTCTTTTAGATTCCCATTTAAGAAGGTAGACTTGACATCCATCTGAAACACTTTAAAATTTTTAAACACTACATATGCACGAAACATTCTAATAGCCTCTAACCTTGCCACTGATGCAAAAGTTTCTTCAAAATCTATTCTTTCAATCTAAGCATATCCTTTACATACTAATATTGATTTATTTTTGGTCACTTCTCCATTTTCATTAAACTTATTTATATAAACTCATTTTGTTCTTATCACATTATGATCTTTTGGTCTAGGCACTAATTCTCAAGTATCATTCTTTTCTATCTGATTTAATTCTTCATCCATAGCCTTAAGCCAATGATTATCATGTCTAGCTTCTGAAAAAGTTCTATTCTAAATTTTGGATAACAAAGAGAAATTGATTTACGTAGATTCACTTACCATCATTCTTTTAGTGAAAATTCTTTCATTTATGTCCCCGATGATGTCACTTTCATTATGATTTCTCTAAACATATTTTAATGGAGTTTTGGTGTCCTTTTTATCCTTCTTCTCATCTTCATCTAATTTTTCAAAATCTTCCTCTTCAATGATTTTAGGAATGTCTACTAGATCACTGATTCTTTGTATTCCATCTTCTTCTATACTGACACTTACACTTTCAACAATTTTCTTGGTTCTTTTGTTATAATATTTATAAGATTTAATTTTACAAGAATAACCAAGAAATATACCTTCATTTACTTTGGATTCAAACTTACCAAGTTTTTCATCGGTTCTCTTTATGAAGGATCTGCTACCAAAAACTTTGAAATAATCAACTATTGCTTGTTTGTCTTTCCATAGCTCATAAAGAGTCTTGTCACTATTGACTCTTAATAATGCTCTATTTTGAATATGCATTACTATAACAACTACCTCTTTCCAATATTTATCTGCTATCTTAGAGTCATTTAGCATTGTCCTTACCATCTCCTAAGCTATTCTATTTTTCTATTCAACTACTCTATTTTATTATGGAGTTCTAGCTGTTGAATAATGTTTCTTTATTCCATGGTCTTCACAAAAATTAATAAATTGATCTAACATGAAGTCTCCTCCTTGATTTGATCTTAGATACTTAATATTCAAATTGGTTTCATTCTCAACTAATGCTTTGAATGCTTTGAAATGTCTGAAAGGTTTTGATTTTTTCTTTAAAAACATTACCCAAGTCATACATAAAAAATTATCAATAAGCAACATGAAATATTTCTCACCTTGAGTACTTTGAGTTCTCATAGATCCACATAGATCAATGTGAACAAGCTCTAGCATTGAAGTGGTCAAGTACTCTTTTTTTTTGAACCACCTTCTAGCCTACTTCTTATGCTAACAAAGTTCACAAAGCATGTCAGATGGATTTGTAATCTTTGAAATATTTCTAACTACTTAATTCTTATTGATGTTGACAAGATTTTCAAAATTTATGTACCCCATTATCTTATGCCATATCCAACTTTATTCAATCTGACTCAAACAACATATTTAACCTTTGATGTTTGATAGCATATAAAAATCATTGCTTATAGATCTTCTTTATTCTTTTGGGCTTCTTCAAAGTGTGCTCGTAGATCTTCAATTATTTCCTTTGACTCCTTTTCATTTTTTTCAATCTAGAGATTTAATCTTCAATTTTTATTTTCAAGAGATTTTAACTCTTCTAAGGCACAAATGAGTTCTCCTTCTAGGTTCACTTTGGCTTCATCTTATTCTTTTTCTTGATTGTCTATACTTTTACTTGCAAATGCATCTTCATGTATGGTCATGAATAGAATCTCTTCTTCTTCTGAATCACTAACTCCACTATCTTTAATTGTGTTAGGATCTTTAGAATACAAACTCTTCTTCTCGAATCCCTTCTTGAATTTATCTTTAAATTTTTTTTGTATGTAGACTTTCCTTCTTCATTGTCATCATTACACTTATTTGGGCATTTAGCTATAAAATGTCTAATCTTTCTAAAATTAAAATATTTAAAAGGGAATTTTACTTGATATTTATCTGTGCCCTTTTTTGGCTTGCAAATAAATAGAGATCCGTTGTCATCTTCATCATTGCTATAACTATCACTTGATTCTTGAATCTTAGCCTTCTCTTTTTTTGATGTCTTGAAAGTAGCTTCTCTCTTTGAGGGTTTATCTTATTCAATCCACATCTCATATGTCGTAAGAATACCATGAAGTTCATCCATATTTAGCTTGGATAAATTCTTCATCTCTTCAATTACCAAAACTTTTGTATCATATCTCAATGGTAGAGATCTCAAAACTTTTTTAACCATAGTTGATTCTTCTAAATTTTCTCCAAGACCTTGAATCTGATTAACTATTTGATCAATTTGTAAAACATAACTTGCTATATTTTCTTCTTTTTCTATCTTCAAACTCTCAAACTATATTATGAAACTCTAAAGCTTAGTTTGTTGAACCTTTCCATCATCTTTGTAAATATTCTCAAGTTTTACCCAAGTTTCATGAGTAGATTTACATTGCATAACTTTAACAAATTCTGATTCACATAAACCACATAAAATAGTATTTAAATCTTTAACATTATTTTCACTTGCCTTCTTTTCTGCTAGAGTAGTTACAAGTGTCTGTGGCTCTTCATATTCTTCCACCATTGCTTGCCATATGTCGAATATAAGGGCTATCAAATAAGTCTTCATCCTTATGCTCTAAAAAACATAATTCATCCCATCAAACAAAGGTGCCTTATTTTTAGAAAATCCTTCATGTGATCCAGCCATTGTGCTTTTTCGATCTACCTTCAAGTTGTAAAACTTTTTCAAAAGGAACCTGTTCTGATACTAATTGTTAAGCATGAAATATACTAAGAGAGGGGGTGAATCATTATATTATATATCTTTTTACTTAATCTTATTTCTTTTCTTTAACCACTTAATCATACATTCAAGATATGCAATAAAATTAAAACAATAATTTGCACCACACAAGAGAGAGAGAGACACTAGATTTTTATGTGGAAACCCAAAGTGGGAAAAACCATGGAGAATAATCTCAAGTATATGAATGAGTACCAAATCAAAATACAAAGTTTGCAAGCACTAACTTGTAGGAGCACCAACCCCTTTATCAAGCACCAACACAACAACTATTTGTGAGAACCAACCCATATGAGCACCAATCCCTCATAAAGATTTATGAGCACCAACCCATAGGAGCACCAACCCCTCTTGTTTATAAAATAGAACTATCTCTCAATATTGATTACTCAACAAATGATAGAACTCTACAATATCTCCTAGTTTTCTCTCTTTAAAAACAAATAAAAACCATGCACTCTCTTGCATATTTCAAATGGCTTCTCAAGCCTTATTTATAGCTTTCAAAATGACCTTTGGCATTCACCCTTTGTGACCCTTCAATACTCATGGAAAATGGCACCAAACTTGCATGACCCTTTGTATCCTTGCATTTGAAAAGTCATATGGTGACCCTTCATAAGCAAAAGCATCCTTTCCTCTTTTATCTTTATCTTGGTGACTTTTTGTATTCCTAAAAGTGTCCCTTCATATAAAAATGCACCATACCTCTTTTGTCTTCACATGGTGACTCTTGGAATTCCTCAAGATGATTCTTCATGAGAAAATGCATCTCATTCCTCTTTCATCTTTTACCCCGTGACTCTTTGACTTCTCCATGGGCCTTCTTTTGACTTATATGCAACCAAAAATATATTCATTAATATTAAATAAATATTAACACATATTAGCCAAGATATAAATATTAAAAACACCATTAAGTGGAATAGATTCTTTATCACCAATAATGCTAGACTTTTGACATCAATGAAAATATTTCTAACATATTTTATTGGCCATAACCCTTATTTCCTTGGGTTTTCTACCCTTCAACTATTGTAGTGGCCTAACTTATACCCCTCTCCATGTTCTTGTGAATCTAATCAATCACATGAGAATCAATTATTGTATGGGTATAAACATCACACAACCAATAATAAATGGTTGTGTTAACATGGTTGGTGTATTGCAATAAAGGGAAGTTGTGAACATCATGCACCTCTTGAAAGACCTCACAACTTAAAAGCAATATGTACACATTATATTAACGGAAATTATTCCTATTATGGCCTTCTATTTTTTAGTTGATGCACCATAACCCACTTTAAGCATCTTGTGATAAACTAGCAGTAAGATTTTTGAGCTGGGAGGCCATGGATGCAATTTATGCCTCTATGAATGAGATGATCCTAGTATTGATGCTTCTAGTTGCCTCAAATCTAAGAATGGATTAAAGCACTTTACGAGGGTCTATGAATGTCTTCATGGATAACACTCTTTTGAATGACACTAGCAACCCTCCAATAAAACATTACACTTGTTTGGAAGGGTGAGTGTCTCAATAAATCTTGGAAAGGAGAGTCTTGAACCTTACATCATTTAGGCACCTACTCTCTAATAGTCTTTGGTTAATCTCCTTGAGCATAAAAATACTCTACTATTCAAACTCTGGTATGTCAAATTATTTTAGGAATGCTTCCTTTAAGGTGTTGTAGTCAACCATATCCTGGTTAAGATCAGATTTCCAATACCAATTATGGGCATGATCAAGCAGAGTGGTCATGAACTAGGTTGCCTTGTGATCAGATTGGGTTATGCCCTAAGCGGGCCATTGTAGTTCACACTTTATTACATGCTCTATGTCATTCTCCATACTATGATACTCTAGTAAGTGCATGGCCATTTCATCTTATATTTTATATGGGGACACAAGTGGCATTTGAGGTACTTATCCTCCTAACATATATCTAGGTGGTGGTCCTTTAATTTCTCTAACCATTGGGTTAGGCATTATTACTATTGGTACTAGTGATGTTGATGACATGTTACTACTAACTTGTGGCACCAAATGACTTCTTGAAAATTGTTGGCCAATATATAAAGATAACATTAGCCAAGCTAGAATTATTATGCTCACATTCTATTTTGTCAAGCTATCGCCCAATGGTCTAGAAGTATTCTAGCTCAACTCCTTGTAAGGAATAACTTGTTTAATCATAAAATTATAATCCAAATCTATAAAATGTCCAAAGTTTATGTTGATAATAGGGTCAGTTATCAATCTTATTCTTTCTTCATGTGGGGGATCCAGTGCACAAGCTTACACCATAGGTTCAAAGGGGGTAGGTGCATCTAGCACATCTTCAATCACCAAATTCAATAGGAACCCAACACATTTTACACCCATAAACTAATGAGCTCGATTTATGGATTTATTGTTTCTCTCCTCCTTGCACTATTGGAAATATTGTTATTGATGTCAAATGTCTAGCATTATTGATGATAAAGGCCCCCTTACATTTAATAGTGTTTTTAATATTCATATCTTGGCTACTGTGTGTTATTATTTATTTAATATTAATGAATATATTTTTAGTTTCATATAAGTCAAAAGAGGGCCCATGGAGAAGTCAAAGAGTCATAGGGTAAAAGACAAAAGAGGAATGCGATGCATTTTCTCATGAAGAGTCATCTTGAAGATTTCTAAGAGTCACCATGTGAAGACAAAAGAGGTATGGTGTATTTTTCCAAGAAGGGACACTTTGAAAATATGAAAAGTCACCAAGATAAAGATCAAATAGGAAAGGATGCTTTTGCTTATGAAGGGTCATCATATGACTTTTAAAATGTAAAGATATGAATGGTCATGCAAGTTTGGTGCCATTTTCCATGAGGATTGAAGGGTCACAAAGGGTGAATGCCAAAGGTAATTTGGAAAGCTATAAATAAAGGCTTGATAAGACATTTGTAATATGCAAGAGAGTGCATGGTTTGTATTTGTTTTTAAAGAGATAAAATCAAGATATATTGTAAAGTTCTATTATTTGTTGAGTAAGCAGCATTGAGAGATAGTTATGTTATATACACAAGAGGGGTTGGTGCTCCTGTGGGTTGGTGCTCAAAAATAGTTGCTGTGTTGGTGCTCAGCAAAGGGGTTGGTTCTCCTACAAGTTGGTGCTTGAAAACTTTATATTTTGAGTTGGTACTCATTCATATACTTGAGATTGTTCTCCATGGTTTTTATCACTTTAGGTTTTCATGTAAAAATTTGATGTCTCTCTCTCTCTCTCTTGTGTGGTGAAAATTATTATTTTAATTTTATTACATATCTTGAATGTATGATTAAGTGGTTAAAGAAAATAAATTAGATTAAGTAAAAATATGTATAATATACTGATTCACCCCCCCTCTCAATATATTTTTTGCTTAATAATTGGTATCAGAGCAGGTTCCTTTTGAAAAAAGTTATATAGCTTGAAGTTAGATTGGGAAAACACGATGGCTAGATCACATAAAGATTTTATACAAATAAAGCACCTTTGTTTGATGAGATGATTTTTTTTTTTGAAGCATAAAGATGAAGACTTATTTGATGGCCCTTGGATTTGACATATGGCAAGTAGTGGTGGAGGAATATGAAGAACCACAGACACTTGTAACTACTTTGGTAGAAAAGAAGGTAAGTGAAAATAATGCTAAAGCTTTAAATGCTATTTTATGTGGTTTATGTGAATTAAAATTTATTAAAGTTATGAAATGTAAATATTCTCATAAAACTTGGATAAAACTTGAGAATATTTATAAAGGTGATGGAAAGGTTCAACAAGCTAAGCTTCAAACTTTTAGAAGACAGTTTGAGAGTTTGAAGATGGAAGAAGAAGAAAATATAGCAAGTTATCTTTTATGGGTTGATCAAATAATTAATCAAATTCAAGGTCTTGGAGAAAATTTAGAAGAATCAACTGTGGTTTAAAAAGTTTTAATATCTCTACCATTGAGATATGATGCAAAAGTTCTAACAATTGAAGAAATGAAGAATCTAGCCGAGCTAAAGATGGATGACTTTCATGGTATTCTTACGACATATGAGATGTGAATTGAATAAGATTAACCCTCAAAAAGAGAAGATGCTTTCTAGACATTAAAGAAAGAGAAGGCTAAGATTCAAGAATCAAGTGATAGTTCTAGCGATTATGAAGATGACAATGGAGCCCTTTTCATTTACAAGCTAAAAAAGGGCACAAGTAAATATCAAGGAAAATTACCTTTTAAATGTCTTAATTGTGGAAAGATTGGACATTTTTTAGCTAAATTCCCAAATAAAGGTAATGATTACAATGAATAAGGAAAGTCTACATAAAATAATAATTTCAAAGGTAAATTCAAGAAGGGATTCGAGAAGAAGAGTTTGTATTCTAAAGATCCTAGCTCAACCGAAGATAGTGGAGTCAGTGACTCAGAAGAAGAAGAGATTCTATTCATAGCCATACATGAAGATGCCTTTGTAAGCAAAAGTATACATGATCAAGAAGAAGAATAAGATGAATCCAAAATGAATATGGAAGGAGAACTCATTTGTGCCTTAGAAGAGTTAAAATCTCTTGAAAAGAAAAATTGAACATTAAAGCTCTAAATTGAAAAAAATGAAAAGGAGTCAAAGGAAATAATTGAACATCTACAAGCACACTTTGAAGAAGCCTAGAAGAATGAATAAGATCTAATGGCATAATTAAAAATAGTAAGTAAAGAATATGAAAGGTATGTTATTGAAATTGCTTCTTTAAAAGCAGATCTTGAGAAAATAAACAAAGTAATCAATGTTAGAGCAACCAATGATTCAAAATTTGAGAATAACACTAATATGTTGAATAAGATATTAGAAATCAAAGATAAATATTAAATAAGATAGGTATTGAATTTGAAAAAGATAAAGAGGAGCTCAATACTTTCATAGACAAGGAAAAAATAAAGAGTTATGCTGAAGCTCTTACAAAAGAAAAAATAAAAAGGAAAGAAGTTAAGAATACAGAGGACATCTCAAACAAAGAAGGCTAGAGGGAATAGAGCTATAATAGGAAATCAGGTCAGAGATACACAAATAGGTCCTATTTTTTTGGTTACTATTTTATTATAATAGATATGGTCATAAGAAAATAGAATATCGAAAAAGGGCTAATAATTTTAGAAATAAGGAGAAGGAAATTTATACAGA
Source organism: Torreya grandis (assembly GCA_037957365.1). Taxonomy (NCBI): domain Eukaryota; kingdom Viridiplantae; phylum Streptophyta; class Pinopsida; order Cupressales; family Taxaceae; genus Torreya; species Torreya grandis. The sequence goes on along the minus strand of JARHVA010001089.1, from coordinate 624,039 downwards.
GTCAAGCAGAAGCCACAACTCTTTTGCTTCTCTATCAGGATTTAATGAAGAGGCCATAATATGTTACAAGTACAATAACTTTGAACACATAGCTTGGTACTATATAAGCATGTTTGAGTCAGTCAAGAAGAATCAGAGTTTCAAGGCTCCATTAATCAAGAAAAAAGTTTAGACAAGTTCATGGCAAAAGAAACAACTTGAAAAATTCATGTTGGTACAAACAACTTTGCATGCAATAAATGAAGAAAAAACATGGTTCATTGATAGTGGATGTTTAAGGCACATGATAGGAGATAAGAGAAAGTTCATAACCTCGAAGAAGATCAATGGTGGCATAGTGAAATTTGGAGACAATACTACTACCAAAATTGATGGAAAAGGTACACTAAGTTTGGATCATGGTAAAACTAAAACTGAAAATGTTTTGGATGTATAAGGTCTTAACCATAATATTTTAAGTGTAAGTCAAATGTGTGATTAGGGGCACACACTAAAGTTTATGTAAAATGTTGTGAAATTAGAAGAAAAGATTCAGATGCGTTGGTTGTAGATGCTCAGAGAACATGTAATAATATATATATGCTATTAGACATCAAAGGTCAAAGATTTTGTTTGAGTTAGATTGAAGAAAGTTGGCTATGGCACAAGAGAATGGGGCACATAAATCTTTAAAATATTTTCAACATCAACAAGAAGTAAGCAGTCAAAAATCTTCCAAAGATTACAAAACTATTTGACACACTTTGTTAACCTTGTCAGCTTGGGAAGTAGGCTAGAAGGTGATTAAAAACAAAAGAGTACTCGACTACTCAAATGCTAGAGATTGTTCACACTGATCTATGTGGACTTATGATAACTCAAAGTATTCAAGGTGAGAAACATTTCATGTTTATTATTGATGATTTTTCATGTATGACTTGGATAATGTTTTAATAGAAAAAATTAGAAGCTTTCAGACATTTCAAAGCATTAGTTGAGAATGAAACTAGTTTGAAGATTAAATGTCTAAGATCAGATCAAGGAGGAGAATTCATGTCAGATTAATTTATTGAGTTTTGTGACGACCATGGAATAGACATTATTCAACATCTAGAACTCTACAATAAAATAGAGTAGTTGAATGAAAAAATATAATAGTTCAGGAGATGGCTAGGATAATGCTAAATGAATCCAAGATAGTAGATAAATATTGGAGAGAGGTAGTTGCTACAATAGTGCATATTTAGAATAGAGAATTATTGAGAGTCAATAGCGATAAGACTCCTTATGAGCTATGGAAAGACAAACTAGCAACAATTGATTATTTTAGAGTTTTCAGCAATAGATGTTTCATAAAGAGAACTAATGAAAAACTTGGTAAGTTTGAATCTAGAGAAGATGAAGGTATATTTCTTGGTTATTATTGTAAAATTAAAGATTATAAATGTTTTAATAAAAGAACAAAGAAATTTTTTGAAAGTGCAAGTGTCAAGATAGAAGATGGAACACAAAGAATCAATAATCCAATAGACATTCCTAAAATCATTGAAGAGAAAGATTATGAAGAATCAGATGAAGATGAGAAAAAAGAGAAAAATGGCACCAAAACTCTATCTAACTATGTTCAGAGAAATCATAATGAAAGTGACATCATCAGGAATATAAATGAAGGAAATCACACTAGAAGAATAATGGTAAGTGAATATGAGTAAGTTAATTTCTCTTTGTTATCCAAAATTTATCCTAGAACTTTTTTAGAAGCTAGACATGATAAGCATTAGGTTAAGGCTATGGATGAATAATTAAATTAGATATAAAAGAATGATACTTGAGAATTAATGCTTAGACCAAAAGATCATAATGAGGAAAAAAATGGGTTTATAGAAATAAGTTGAATGAAAATAGAGAAGTGACCAAAAATAAAGCAAGATTAGTATGTAAAGGATATGTTTAGATTGAGGAAATAGATTTTCAAGAAACTTTTACACCAGTGGCAAGGTTAGAGGCTATTATAATGTTTCTTGTATATGAAGTGTTTAAAAATTTCAAAGTGTTTTACATGGATGTCAAATCTACCTTTTTGAATGAGAATCTAGAAGAAGAGGTCTACATTAAGCAGTCGAGGGATTTATTCTCTCAAACATTAGTAGCCATGTATGCAAATTGAAGAAAGCATTATATGGATTGAAATAAACTCCTAGATCTTGGTATGCAAGTCTTGATAACTACCTACAGGATCAAGGTTTTAAGAGAGGATTTACTGATAGTAATCTCTACATCAAAACAAAAGGTGAGCATCAATTTATTGTTGTGGTAAATGTTGATGATATCATTTTTGGAGGAAATATTGAAAAGATGACAATAGAATTTTCTGATAATATGCAAAAAGAATTTGAGATATCTATGCTTGGAAAATTGTCATTTTTCTTAGGATTACAAATATTTCAGTCAGATAAAGGAATTTTCATATCTCAAAGTAAATATGTGAAGGAAGTGTTGAAGAAATTTGGTTTTGAGGATTACGTACCAATTGGCACACCAATGTGTACAAAAAATAAGGTGAGCAAAGATGAAGATTCACCTATTATAGATCAATCTTTGTATAAATATATAATTGATAATCTTTTATATTTGATAACATCAAGGCCATACATTATGCATGTATTAGGTATGGTTGAAAGATATCAATCATCTCCAAAATATAGTCATGTTCAGTTGGTGAAGAAAATATTTAGATATATCAAGGGGACATTGGATTATGGATTATGGATTATGGTATCCCACAGGCAGAGATTTCACTTTGGTTGCTTATACAAATTTAGATTGGGTAGGGTGTTTGGATGATATAAAGAGTATAAGTGGATGATCTTTCTTCTTTGGTGATAGATTAGTATCATAGATAAGTAAGAAACATAATTCAATATCACTTTCTATAGCTGAAGTAAAATATATTGCAGTAGTATTATGTTGTACTAGAGTGCTTTGGATGAAGCAAACTTTGAAAGATATCAAGGTAAAGTGTGATGAACCTATTTCTATTTTTTGTGATAACATAAGTGCTATAAATATTTGGAAGAATCTAGTGATGCATTCAAGAACAAACATATTTCCATTAGATATCACTTTTTGAGAGAGTAGGTTGCAGATCAACACGTTAAGATAAAATATCTTAGTACTACAGAGCTGATTGTAGATATTTTCACAAAGGCACTACCAAAAGACACATTTGAGTATTTATGAGAGAAATTGGGAGTAATCTATTTTACTTTCTACTATTGAGGTTTAGCATCAGTTGAGGTGGAGCTAAGTGTTAGCTCTTGGTAGGCCCTTTGCCATTGATGTCAAAGGGGGAGGATAATAGGTACAGGTGTAGAAACAAGTATAGGGAATAGGTACATGTTTCTATAGTAAGGGGAAGTTACTATGTTTTTTTGATGGAAATATGTGTAGGTTTTAGGATGTGATAGTTTTAGTTTGAGGTTGCCATCAATGACAAAGGGGGATATTTTTGGAAATATTATCATTGATGTCAAATGTCTAACATTATTGGTGATAAAGGCCCCATTGCATTTAGTGGTGTTTTTAATATTTATATCTTGGCTAATGTGTTTTAATATTTATTTAATATTAATGAATATATTTTTAGTTGTATATAAGTCAAAAGAGGGCCTATGGAGAAGTCAAAGAGTCACAGGGTAAAAGATGAAAGAGCAATGGGATGCATTTTCTTATGAAGAGTCATCTTGAGGAATTCTAAGAGTCACCATATGAAGACAAAAGAGGTATGGCACATTTTTCCATAAATAGACGCTTTGAGGAATATGAAAAGTTAGAAAGATAAATAAAAAAGAGGAAATGATGCTTTTGATTATGAAGGGTCACCATATGACTTTTCAAATGTAAAGATACGAAGGGTCATGCAAGTTTGGTGCCATTTTCCATGAGGATTGAAGGGTCACAAAGGGTGAATGCCAAAGGTCATTTGGAAAGCTATAAATAAAGGCTTGAGAAGACATTTTTAATATGCAAGAGAGTGCATGGTTTGTATTTGTTTTCAAAGAGAGAAAAGCAAGAGATATTGTAGATTTCTATCATTTGTTGAGTAAGCAACATTGAGAGATAGTTGTGTTTTATACATAAGAGGGGTTAGTGCTCCTGTGGGTTGGTGCTCACAAATATTTGTAAGGGGTTGGTGCTCTCGTGGGTTAGTGATCAAAAATAGTTGGTATGTTGGTACTCAGTAAATGGGTTAGTGCTCTTACTAGTTGGTGCTTATGAACTTTGTATTTTGAGTTGATGCTCATTCATATACTTGAGATTGTTCTCCATCATTTTTCCCACTTTGAGTTTCCACGTAAAAATTTGGTCTCTCTCTCTCTCTCTCTCTCTTATGTGGTGAAAATTATTATTTAAATTTTATTACATATTTTGAATGTATGATTAAGTGGTTAAAGAAAAGAAATCAGATTTAGTAAAAATATATATAATATACTGATTCACCCCCCTCTTAGTATATTTTATGCTTAACATGCACTACTGTAATTCAAGAGATCCTTACCCATGCCCTTCCCACTTGCTATGGGTTACCTTAGAACTTCCAAGTTCTACATCTTCTATTAGTCTATGCCATGTCTTATTATAAGTCTATTTCCTGAGCTATCAAGTGTTAATTTGCTCATCTCCTTCCATTACACTTCACCTACACATCCCTTTCTTCCCTATTTACACTGCTCATACACAAAAGGCTTTAGCCTTTCATTCCAAAAGTCTTAAAGCTATAATTGACCATTAGTTTCTTGAGTTCTATGTTAAAATATTTCATGACCATGCCTCTAGGTTTGTGCAAAAATTGATACTCTACTTCTTCAAGGTAGGAGTATGTTGATACTATGAACTCAAGCATGTAACCATTAAATGATCCCTACCATCATTTGTATACTTCTCTCATCCAAGTGGAATCTAGGGTCTCAAGCCTATCTAAACACTCTTTCATCCACTCAAGGTGCTATTCATAACTTCAACTTCTATGGGTTGCATAGGCAACTGACCACTAGTACACATGCTTAGGTAGTTCACAAAAGAATACCTCATATAGAGAATCATATAGGTTTTTATGAACCCAATTTCATGTATTTTTTCCTTATTTGTTAGATTATTTAGTGTAAATCTATATTTCACCTATGCATTATTCTATTGCACCATTGCAACACCAAAATTCAATACTAGTCCCAACAATAGAACCAAAATGTTATAAAAAAGTCTAAATGCACTTTAAGGCAGTCCTAAATCAATTCTTGACTCATTAAAACTAGGTAAACACATAGTATACCCCCATAACACTTAACATTTATCACTCAATTGTGTTGGCATCAATTCACATAAGGTGTAAGCCTTATTTGCTCACCTGAAGTGCAATAAAGAAAGAAATGGGGCCCATGTTGGGATAGTTATGCCATGGTGTAACTCATCACATATATGACTTGGTCATTTCAACATAGGCTTTAGTAGATTCATTAGCACAAATTGTGTCTAGGCTAAGCTTGATGGTTTATAGGTGCAAGCCCATTTGGGGAGCTAGTTCTGGTCATAAAGGTATAAGCCTTTATCAAGCCAAGTCTAGCATCACATAGGCACTAGATGGGTCAAGGGGAAGCATCAGTTTAATTGATCATACTTAGGCTATCACTTCTTAGTAAGGGAACACTTGGTGCATGAACCTTTTTGTGCTTAGGCTATTCCTATAGGATATACTAATTTCATTAGTTTAACACAGAGATACCGTTGACGTTGTAAACTAAAAACTTACAAATAACCTTCTTAACATCACTATGTTGAGATTACCACATTATAACTAGTATATTCATTATGAAATTTAATAGCAAAGTGAAAGACATTCAAATTAGAAGCACCATGTTTACTGCAACCATTCTTCTTCATCAATCAAAGCTTAGAGAAAATAGAGCATATAGTTCATTACGACAAGAATAGAGTAAAATAAATCTTATGATACTTAACTTCTTAGAGGCTCATAGGTGAGCTTGGGCATATATAATTATAGCCTTAATGGCATTCATACTACTTCTCATGATAATGGCATCCATTATATCTAGATCCAATTTTGTAGGGATTCATTGTATCTAATTTGTATTTTTGCTTCACTAGTTTGAGCTTGATTTTATAGCACATAGGAGCATCTCTTTGCTAGGGTGGAGAGTGCACATCAAGTGCTGAGCTAGAGCCTTTGTTGATAATTCTATTGGCTCCATCACTTTTCACCCTTCTCACTATGGTTGTCATGTGTTGCCACTCATAGAGGATGCCTTAAAGATTTGGGTACCAATTAACTAGCTACCATCTAGCTAAAGATGATAAAATATCAATCATTCTAAGTGATTGACTCATGCTGAGATGTCTGATGTACTATCATAGATCCATACTTAATAAAATAAGGGACCAATAATGTATTTCATAAACATCTTACACTTGAGATCTCTTTGCACCTTTTTCCAACTAGATTTGTTACACCTAAGTTCACATTTTATGATGGCAAGGGTGATCCTGAATAACATCTTCAAACCTTTTATGTGACATGCATTGACTATTATTGTGGAAAACATGCCCCCTTTTATTTGAAATGGAGGACCCCTCTAAAAATATCATGAACCAAAGCTTCAGGGTCTTTTATTTTGTTTTCATCGATGCCACATGCTTAAATATTTGGAACATACATTGCTTTGATTTATCCAAACAATAATAGGCTTATTTGATTTTTAAAACCAAGTCATATTTGTTATTTTTTAAAAATCATGGTGATAATGTTGTAGGTTTATTTTTAATTAAATTTCCTAAAGTTTGGTTCCCTTCCTAGAGCAATGGTCCCATTACCATCTATGGTAAATTGAGATCTCTATAATTGACAAGTAAGTTTTGATGTATCATATTCATTTTATTTTTCTTTCTTAGTCATTTTGTGAATTTCATAGAGCCTAGCCAAAAGGGAAGGTACCACATCATTAAATGTTAGAAAAACTAATCCCATAGACTTGTTAGAGATATTAGATCATGGGAGAGCCTAAGTGAATGGGAAGGTGCCACATTACTAGGTGTTAGAGCAACCAATCCCCTAGACCTGTTAGAGATGTCAGAGCCTATGAGATCCCAACCAAATGGGAAGGTACCATGTAGCCATGAGTTATATTAGCTAGTCCCTTAAACCTACTAGAGATGTCATATTTTAGGAGAGCTCAGTCAAATAGAAAGGTACCACATCATTATGAGTCAGAGTGGCTAGTCCCCCAAACTTGTTAGAGATGTCAGATCCTAGGAGAGCCTAATTGAATGGGAAGGCACTATGTAACCATGAGTTAGAATGACTAGTCCTCTAGACCTATCAGAGATGTTAGAGCCTGTGAGATCTTGATCGAATAGGAAGGTGCCACTTTTAGAACACAACTCTTTACTAAGAGGGGGTTAAATAAGTAGATTGATTAAAATTAATCTTTTAGAGTAATATTGAAAAGTATATGCAGAGATCACACATAGAAATAGACACAACACTCAATGTACATGGAAAACTTAATATAGGAAAAACCATGATGAGAATAGGTGCTAGAATATACTATTCTAATCTAGACTTACAATCAAAACCTCACTGGTTACAATGTTTAAGGGCACCAATCCTAAGGAGACACCAATCCCCTGATTTAAGAGCACCTACTCTTAAGAAGCACCTACTCCCTAATTGAGCATCAACTCATCTCTTCTGATGGAACCCACCTATTATATCTGTTATGGAGCTACAACTCCAAAATACAAAATTAATTAAAAAATGAATCCATTTCTATGTTATAGACCTATTCTATAATTGCTCATACTCTACTCTGCAACTCTCTTCCTCTTAATTTTACTTTATTTCACACTTAGTGTATTCCTAGATGATGTATATATGCATTGGATCTAGGTCTCACATCTTCTCTATGTTCACTTTGGTTGTTAACACATCACACTCCATTTTATTGAAACTCAGTTCATATGTCTTTAATGATAGGTTTCCCACTTCTTGAAATCACACACCACCACCATAATTCTATTTTTTACTATATTTAGCATATATCAGGCTCTAGCTTTGATAAAAATGCCATTTTACACAATTTAAATTGGTTACAACAATATATATCATTATCTATATTGTAAAATGCATCTTACCTAAGCGTTCCATCACTTGATTGTTAAGATGAATAAATCTTTAAATACTGACCATTGATCTTATGTTTCATGCCATGATCCTCATTCAATTTTACCAACTTTAAAATGAAATTATTAGATCAAGCTCATGTACTATGTTAGATCTTTATGAGCTTCCAAAATTTAATGATTTAAATTTAAAACACATCCATTGATCTAAATCTGACAAGATCACACACTCTATTAGATCTTTATGAGCTTCTAAACTTTAACTCTTCAAATTTAAGTCACAACTATTAATCTTTGTCTTAGTCTCCCAAGATTAGGACACTTGGCATTATCACGTGTCTTCTGAGCACTTTATTGTTAGTCCTCATGCTTTTGACACTTATCACTCTCACATGCCTTTTGCACATTGGCAGTATCTACACTTGTGACACTTGGTACCCTCGTGTGCCTTTTGCACATTATCAGTCCTTACACTTGTGATTCTTGGAACCCTCATGTGAATTTTTCACATTGATATCAGTGCCCACTCTTGTGACACTTGGCACCCTCATGTGCCTTCTACACATTATCAGTCAGTAATCATGTTTGTGACACTTGGCACCCTTGCATTGATAATTGACTATTTGAATTTGAAGCACATTGTAGATCTATTGCTCAAGCTCTATGATCATGACAAATGTCATCAACACATTCATTCTCAAGTTCTTTAACTTATTGACTTTACTGAACATCATTGGATCTTCATCATACAATTAAGTGATCACCATTGATCAAACTCAAAAAAATATTAAGTCAAGGACTTAAGAATATTAAAGTCTTTGATCACTATTTTGAGCTAATAATTGCTAGGTTGAAGGGGATGGTTTCATAATGATGAGGAAGGCTTAAGTTATAAATTAAGATATTGGTTCTTGTCTATATCTAGTCAACATAAAAATAGAAAAGTTTGTGAACACCATGACCAAAAACCATAGGGTTTTACTAAGAAACCCTAGTAATGGCCGAGAGTAAAGATAAAACAATTTTGAGATCATTTTTCTTCATCTAAACCTATGGACCATATATATGAGATGTAATTTAAAAATCCATAATAGATATTCTATTAATTGATCTGAAAATGGTCTAAGAATTATCTCTATAAAAACATGACAACTTTATATGATGATATTGCAACTTATACTATGCAATTGTAAAACATGTTCTTCTCTCCATCAATCTTACTAGATCTTCTGACATCAATGACATCCATAATGCTAACTATCTCTCTTTTATCATCAATGACAATCATATTGCCAAAAATCTCCCCCTTTATCATTGATGTCAAAATAAATGCTCTGATCTTGTAATACATGCTCTACTCCTTATCTGGCACTATCTGTACTTGCATTAGCTTTTGATGAACATGAGATGAAATTATACATAACAAAATTTCTCCCCTTAGGTAACATAAAAATTTCCTAAACACACCTTGGACACATGCTTTTCTCCTTATTTAATAAGCATAAATCTTTTATAGAGAGCATTTACACTTTTTCTCCCCCTTTGACATTAGTGGCAAAGGGACTCCAACTTTCTCATTATTTGTCCAAATTTTTCTTCCCTTTTATCAGATAAAGGAATTTGTCCAAGAATATTCAACCATTAACTCATTATAAATTTACAAAAATATGCATACCTAATTTTCCTTTTCTCTCTTCTTCTAGGGATTAACAAAGTTTCTATGATCCTCCCCTAGACTCATGCCCTAATACTAAGATCTAGTGGTGTGATGTAGGATTAACCACTCCCAATTTCTACCTCAAATACTCAAATTATTCCTTGGGAAGAGGTTTAGTGAATATGTTTTCAACTTGATCATGTGTTGGCACATATTACATTATAACCTCTTGATCTATAAACTTTTCTCTTAAGAAGTGATACTTGATTGATATGTACTTAGTTTTAGAGTTCATCATTGGATTCTTTGGTATGTTAATAACACTTGAATTATCACAAATAATAGAGATAGGTTATTTGTATTCTACCTTGATATCTTTAAGTGTTTTCTTTATTCACAAGACTTGAGTACAACATGCCACTACTGTAACATACTCTGCTTCTACTATAAAAAGAATAACTGACTCTTGCTTTTTGCTCGGCCATGAAACAAGTTTGTTTCCAAGGAAAAATGCACCACCACTAGTGCTTCTTCTATCATCCACACTTACTACCCAATCGAAAAATATATATACTATCAAAGTAAAATATTCATCTTTAGGATACCACAAGCCATAGTCAATTGTACTCTTGACATATCTAAAGATTATTTTCACTGCATTAACATGTGATTCTTTAGGAGTAGCTTGAAATATTGTAACCATGCACACTGCTTACATGATATCAGGTCTTGATGTAGTTAGGTATAATAAGCTACCTATCATTGATCTATAAAAAGTATGCTTTACATCAAGGGACTCATCATTTTTTCTCAACTTACAACTAGTTATCATGGGAGTACCTACTAGTTTGCTATCTTCCATTCCAAACTTCTTAAGCATCTCCTTAGTATACTTGGTTTGAGATATAAGTATCCCTTCATCAATTTGTGTTATCTATAGACCAGGGACAAAATAAATTTATCCAAGCATATACATCTCAAACTCATTTTGTATTTGAGTAGAAAATTCTTTACACATATATTATTGCTACCACCAAAAATGATATCATCTACATAAACAACAATTTACATGTGCTCACCTTGAGATTTAAAGTAAAAATTACTATCTACACATCCTTTATTGAATCCTGGTTGTTGCAAGTACTAGTCTAATATTGAATACCATGCTCTAGGTGCCTATATTAGACCATACATAGCTTTCTTCAGTCTGCACACATAATCTTCTTCTTTTGGTAGCTAAAAACCTTTAAGTAGTTTTATGTAAACTTCCTCTTCTAGGTTCCCATTCAAGAAAGTATACTTAACATCCATTTGATAGAATTTGAATTTATTATAAACAAAGATTGCTAGAATCATTCTTATGGCTTCCAATCTAGCAACTAGAAAAAATGTTTCCTCAAAATCTATACCTTCAACTTGTGCATATCCTTTGCACACCAATATGGGATTATTTATTATGATAGTTCCATCTTGATTGAGTTTGTTTCTAAAGACCCACATTTTACCTATACATTCTTATTTGAAGGTCTTGGAACTAATTCCCAAGTTTTGTTCTTTTTAATTTGGCTTAGTTCTTCTTCCATGGCTTTTAGCCAATTCTCATCCTTGCTAGCTTCAACATAATTCTTAGGTTAAATTTTAGATATTAGAGAAAAAATTACTTGCTCCTTTTTCATTACAACTCTTCTCCTTGTTTAAACTCCTTCATTTTTATTGCAAATGATTTGCTCTATAGGATGATCCTTTTGAACAAATCGTGCAGGTGGATTTTCATTTACTTTCTCAAGTTCTTCATTAGATACTTCCTCTTTAGAATGATTATTCTTCATAGATGTCTTTGTCAGGTTTTACATGTTTCAAACCTTCATCAACCTTGACATTGATACTCTCTATAATCTTCTATATCCTTTTGTTGTAACATATGTAGGCTTTACTTTGGGTGGAATAACCAAGAAATATTTCTTCATCACATATTGATTCAAATATTCCCAACTTATCTTCCTTTCTCTAGCTGTAACATTTGCTTTTAAACACTCTAAAATACTTAATGGAGGCAAGGTTTTCATACCATAGTTCATAGGGGGTTTTATCACTATTTACCCTTAGTTGAACTCTATCCAAGATATATACTACTATTTGTACTGCTTCTCTCTAGTATCCAATAGGTAAATTGGCCTTTTTTAGCAATGTTCTAGCCATCTCCTTGACTATTCTATTCTTTCTTTCGACAACTCCATCTTGCTATGGAGTCCTTGCTATAGAGTAATGCCTTTTGATTCCATGCTTCTTATAGTACTCTATAAACTCATTTGAGATAAATTATACACCTCTATAAAATCCTAAGCATTTGATTTTTTGTCCAATCTCATTCTCTACCATGGTTTTAAATATATTGAATCTTTCAAATCCCTGAAACTTATCCTTCAAAAAGGTTACCCATGTCATTCTTGAGTAATAATCTATTATCAACATGAAGTATCTTTCTCCATTGGATCCTCTAATATTAGTAAGACCACAAAGATTAGTATGAACTAACTCTACAGGCTTTGTAGTTGGATACTTCTTTGTTTGAAATGTGACCCTTGTTTTCTTGCCTTGTTGACATTCCTTTCAAGTAGTGTCTATAGGTTTGGTTATCTTGGGAATATGTATAACACACTTATTTGAGCTCACTTTTACTAGGTTATCAAAGTTGACATGACCCATTCTTCTATGCCATAACCAACTCTCATCAATCTTTTCTATCAGGTAGTTATTACCATTCACTTCACTTAGATTATAAATATTGCTTTCAATTATTTTCTCTTCTACAACTAATCTTCCAGATCTCCTTATCTTATAGATTTATGCATTAAATGTGACATTATATCCATTGTCACACATTTGGCTGTCACTTATTAGATTGTGTCTCAATCCTTCAACATAAAGGACATCATGTGTAAGTAGTTTTCCATCTATACTTAAGGTTCCTTTACCATAGATCTTTACTATAGTATTGTTTCCCAAGCTAACATATCCTTCCTTACATTTATTCAGTTTGATGAACTTGATCACTTCACCAGTCATGTGTTTTGAGTAACCACTATCTATTACCCACAAATTTTATTCCTTGACATGAAGAGAAATTTGAGAAATCATAGATTGTGCAACTTTTTGATCTTTCACTTTCCATACATCCTTAGGTTTCTTATTTGGATTATTTTCCCCCTTTCTAGAGACTTGTGAACATTTGTACACACTGGGAGGCATGCTTTTCTTTTCAATTTGTATTTTTGGTCTTACAAAATTTGTTCTACATTATTTAGCTATGTGACCAAAATTATTATAGTTATAACATATTACATTTGTATCTAACAAGGGTGTAAATGAATTTTTGGTCACAAAGTTTTTTCTCCTTTTAGGTATAACTCTATAATCACTAGCTTTATGACCAAACTAATTATAGGTATAATAATAACCATATAAAAATGAGGAATACCTAGTCATATCATTTTTTTGTGTAGGATGAGGAGGTCATCTTAAATATGGATTATTCAAGTATCTCATCGTTATGTAACCACCTGCATCAGCTATGCTTGTGTTTTGCATCTTCCTCAAGTTTATAGAGATTGACTCATTATTCTTATTTTCTTTAGGCTTATTTTCTCTTTCAACTTTCTTCATATCAATAATGTTTTTGTTTGTATTTGTATCTCTAGAGGCATTCATGTAAGATTTATCTTTCTTGATTCCTGATCCTCCTTCTACTTTGAAGTTATCATATAAATTTTTAGATGTAGTGGTTATGGGGCTTTTCCCTTTTTCAAAACCAAGACTAGATTTATCTTTTGATGGCTTTTAAGAGTTAGTCAATTCATCAAGAATTTCTAAACCTCCTTTCAACTTTAGACCTTTGTCTATTTGTTCTTTATCCTTTTTAATTTCTTCACTCAAATCCACTATTTACACTTCTAACTTCATGTATTAATCAAATTTAGATTGTAATTCAAATTTGACATCTTCTATTCTTTTAGCCTCTTCAACTTGTGTCTTTAGGTTAACTACCATATGATTAGATTTTTCAAGACTTTGGATAGTTTTTCAGTCCTTTTTTGTGCCTAAATCTCTTGCTTTGAGTTCTCTTTTCTTAGCTTTTCAATTTCATCTAGAGTACAAATGAGTTCACCCTCTAGATCCACTTTTCCATCCTCTTCTTCATTAGAGTCTTTAACTTCATCCTTTTCTTCATCCATAGAATCTGATTCTAATGTCATGAATAGGGATTCATTTCCCTTAACCAAAAAGGCACAATCATGGTCATCATTTGAGCTATCACACTCATGCAATGAATCACTATATTATTTTATGTACAAGCTGTTGAATTCTTAGCCAAATGGATTGCACTCTGACTGTCACTATACAATCTGCAACTCTCATGCTCCCTACCAAGCTCATCCATGAACCGTGTCATCCATATCATCTCTTTGCTAGCCTCTGTGGCTGCAATATACTCTACTTCTGTAGTTGACAAGGCAACGACCTTCTACAACTTAGATATCCAGCTAACCGCCGTTCCACCTACAGTGAAAACATAACCTGTAGTGCTCCTCCTGCTATCCAAATCACCTACCATATCTGAGTCTACATAACCATGCAGATAAGTGTCTGAACCTCCATAGCACAAGTGCTTGCTGCTGGTTCCTCTCAGATATCTAATGATCCACTGAACTGCTTTCCAATGTTCCTTACCTGGATTGGCCATATACTTACTTACAACTCCCACTGCTTAGGCAATATCCGGTCTGGTACACACCATTGCATACATCAAACTCCCTACTATAGAAGAATATGGAACCTTACTCATGTACTCTACCTCATCATATGAATTAGGACATTGTTCTTTACTCAACTTAAAATGTCCAGCCAAAGGTGTGCTTACCAGTTTAGCATCCTGCATATTGAACCGTTTCAACACGTTGTCCACATAATCTTCTTGAGACAATATCAACCTATGATTTTTCCTCTCTCTTAATGCTCATGCCAAGGATTTTCTTTGCTGCTCCCAAATCCTTCATAGCAAACATTTGAGCTAATTTCACTTTAAGCTCAGAGATATCCTGCATGTGTGATCCTACAACCAACATATCATCTACATATAATAATAGAATAATATATCTACCATTATCAAATCTCTTGAAATACACACAATGGTCTGATTGACACCTACTATAGCCATGCTCAGTCATAAACCTGTCAAATTTCAAGTACCATTGCCTAGGAGCTTGCTTGAGGCCATACAAGCTTTTCTTCAATCTGCACACAAACTTCTCCTTACCCTTGACCTCAAATACTTCTGGCTGTTCCATATAAATTTCCTCATCCAAATCTCCATGAAGAAATGCTGTCTTAACATCTAGCTGCTCAAGATGCAAATCCTCAAAAGCAATCAAAGATAATACAACCCTTATAGAAGTCATTTTAACAACAGGAGAAAAAATCTCACCAAAGTCGATACCTGGCTTTTATGCAAATCCTTTCACTACCAATCTGGCCTTATATCTCATCTATCCATTCTCACTTTCTTTCAACCTATAGGTCCATCTGTTCTTGAGTGTTCTCTTACCAGCTGGCAATTCAACCAAATCCCATGTTTGGTTCTCTCTTAAGGACTCCAACTCCTCAACCATGCCACGCTCCCACTAACTCTTGGACTCCACCTATATTGCTTCTTCAAAACTCTCTAGTTCTCCACCATCAGTTAGCAATAAATAAAATAAAGAAGGAGAATATCTAATTGGAGGCTTACTCACCCTTTCTGACCTCCTGATGGATGTCTGAGACTCGTTCACAACATGTCCACCCAATTCTGACAGTGGCCGACCTCGGTCACCTATAGACCTATTACTGGCCAACATTAGTTCTGCCTGATCGACCTTGGTGCCTATCCTGCCGATGTCGGTCTCTGTATGGCCGACACCGGTTTCTGTACTGTCGACGCCGGTTCCTACCCTGCCGACGTCGGTCTCTATGTTTTCCTGCAAGTGATTATTTCTTTTTCTTGCGAGCTCATCTTGGACTTTCACCTCGTCCAATTCACCATTGCTTTGCTCAGATTGATTCAGCTTCCTTAGCTGATCACAATAGATCACTATTTCATTGAAAACAACATCATGGCTCTTGATTACCTTGTTAGTTTCTAGATTCCATAATCTGTAACCAAAATCATCTGAGCCATAGCCAATAAACGTGCACCTCATAGACTTAGCATCAAGCTTCTTTCTATTTTCTTTATCTATGTGCACAAAGGCTTCACAACCAAAAACTTTGAGATATGAGAGATCAACCTTTTTACCTGTCCATGCCTCTTCTGGAATACCACCATCTAGAGCTATAGAGGGTCCTCTGTTAATCAGGTATACTGCAGTGTCAACAGCTTGTGCCCAAAACTGTAAGGGCAAACCAGCATGCAATCTCATACATCTTGCATGCTCCATTATTGTCCTATTCATTCTTTCAGCAATTCTATTCTACTGAGGTGTCCTTGGAACTATCCTTTGCCTGCGAATTCCATGCATGTAACAATAATCTCTAAACTTATGACTGCAAAACTCACCGCCATTGTCTGATCTCAGGCACTGTAATCTTTTACCTGTTTCATTCTCAACCATAGCTTTCCACATCTTAAAAGTCTCAAATACATCAGATTTTCTTCTAATACAATAGATCCATACCTTCCTTGTAGCATCATCTATGAAAGATACATAGTACTGTGATCCTCCAATGGAAGCAACCTGAGCCGGTCCCCACACGTCTATGTGAACAAGCTCCAACTTATGCCTCTTCTTAGTAGACCCAGTCTTGAGAAAACTAACCCTTTTCTATTTTCCAAATACACAATGCTCACAAAATTCTAGATCCATACTTTTCAAATCTGAAAGCTTACCTTTAGACTTAAGAATTGACATCCCCTTCTCACTCATGTGGCCAAGCCTTGAGTGCCACAATTTAGCATCCACATCTGAAGTAGATAATACAGAAGGAGAAATATTAGTAACACAATTACACAAATAGAGAGTACCTTCTCTCTTACCTCTGGCCATAACAAGTGCACCCTTGGTCACCTTCCAAGATTTTGCTATGAGAGTTACTGTACAACCCTCATCCCCTAACTTTCCTGTAGAAATCAAATTTCTCTTCAAGTTAGAAACATGCATCACATCTCTCAACACCCATGTGTTTCTATTTTGCATCTTCAGCTGCACTTTACCTTTGCCAATTATTTTACAAGGCTCATCATCCCCTAGATACACTATTCCAAAATCTCCATGGATATAGTCACTAAAATATTCCCTGTTGGGGGTAGCATGAAAAGATACACCAGAATCTAATACCCAAGATTCTATATTATTATGCAGAGAGAAAATTAAAGCATCTTGTGCAATACTTGCAACCTTGGCTTCTTCCTTTCCTTCGTGCTGATTGTCCTCCTTAGGCTTTGACCAACAATCTGCTTATGTGCCCCATCTTTCCACAATTCCAGCATTGTGGCCTTCTGCGATTTCTGGATTTAGATCTGCCTTTCCCCTTAGATTTGGATCTTGATATGCCTTTCTTGCTCTTCTCTTTCTGCCTTCCCCTGCTCTCAAAACTTAAAGCATTCCCAGATGCTTCTTTTGTTCTTTTCCTACGTATTTCCTCATTCAAGATAACACTAACAACATCCTCTACTTTCAAAATATTTGATGCAGATGCAGTATTACTTACTGCCATTACTAAGCCATGCCAGCTTTCAGGCAAAGAACATAATATCAAAAGAGCTTTTATTTCATCATCAAACACTATATTCACTAAACTTAATTGATTCACAATTCCATTGAAATCATTCAGATGAGTAGAAATAGATCCACCTTCATTCATATGCAAATTAAATAACTGCTTCATAAGATATACCTTATTAGAAGCTGAGGGTTTTTCATACAAATTTGCTGACGTAGTCATCAACTCTAATGTAGACTTTGCCTATGATAAATTAGATATCACAGTGGATGCTAGACTCAGTCTTATAGACCCCAGAGCCTTTCTATCAAGAACTTCCCATTCTTCATCCTCCATGTCTTTGGGCTTCTTTGCAACCCCACCTAATGATAAGTAGAGATCTTTCTGATACAGATAATCCTTTATCTGCATTCTCCAGTGTTGGTAATTTTTGCCATTAAACTTTTCCATTCTCAATTTACTTTCATCTGCCATTGCTTCTCCCACTCAAATAGAAATCCCTGCAGAAACTCTTGTGAGAACCTATAATCAATACACACTACACAGATCTGAACCACCTGTTAGTGAACCTAAGCTTTGATACCAATTGATGGATATCAAGCTCTGAACCTGCAACCAAGGCTCTGATACCACTTGTTGGGGATCAACCAATAATAGATTACACTTGTGAAAGCAATAAATGTGGAATTAAATTAGATAGACAAGTAATTAGAATGTGATAATAGCAAGAACAAGAGATACAAGAAACCACCCTTAAAACTTGTATTAACAAACTCTTTACAAAAGGAATACAATTGAAGAAAACTTCTTTCTTCCACATCTCTCCTAGATGTATAGATCTCTCACTAGATCTCTATTCCTCAAGAGCTCTCTCTCTCAAGAACAATCAACTCCAACAAACCTGGATTGATTCAATTCTGTACTGTTCTTCAACAACTACTACAATAATTTACTATAACTGCAATAAGCTAGGAAGATCTAATTCTACATATAAAATTAGGAGACTTGAGCATGCACTTCCAACAAGCAGTTAAGCCACTTGAACAAGGGCTCTAAAAATAGTATTGCTAATAATAGAGACGCGAGCTTGAGACTACAACTCAAACTCATCATGCAAACACTCGCTTCTGTCCACGAAAATAGCTCTCTAGACGCACAGGTAACCGACGTCGGTTCCTGCTGCTTGCCTATGACCACCGTCGGCCGACCCACTACCGATGTTGGTGTCTCTGCAATTGCACTTGGCCAACATCTGTCGCTCCTGACCGAAGTTGGTGTCTGTGTAGACCTGAACTGCTAAAGTGTGCTCCTTGGTGAAACTTTTAGCTCCACATCCTAACACAAGCCCTTCTTATTTTTGAAGTTCTTCTTAGATTAGTGAGGTTTCATATTTTTACTATGCTATTCTTTCTTAGAGTTATCCTTTTTGTTATAAGGGAATTTATAATCAAAATGTCCTACCGTAACATAATTAAAGCATTTAAAGGTTAACTTACCTTTGTACTTTCTAGACTCTCTTCTTAATTTTATGACAAAGTTAGGTTCTTCTTCATCAGTCTCCTTAGATCTAGATGTAGGTGATTTTGATTTTACTTGTTTAGATGATTTGAATGCCACTTCTCTCTTGAAAGTATCTATTTCTCCCATTCTCATCTCATAGGCTTTGAAGGTTCCATGCAACTCATCAACATTGAGTTTATCTAGATCTCTTGCTTCCTTTATTGCATATATTTTAGAGTCATACCTTGATGACAGAGATCTTAGGACCTTTTTGATAATGACCAAATATTTCATCTCTTCTCCAAGGCCTCTGATTGCATTGACTATTTAATCTACTATGAGGAGATAGTCTGCAATTTTCTCTTCTTCATTCATTTTAAGACTTTAAAACTTGTTTTTGTATGTTTGTAGCTTGGATTGATTTAATTTAACATCACCTTCATAGATGCTCTCCAACTTGTTCTAGATATCCTATGTATTTTGACAATGCATTACTTTGACAAACTCTGAGTTAGGCAATCCATAAAGGATAGCATTCTTTGCCTTAACATTGCTCTCATATGCCTTTTTTATATCCTAATCAATAGGAGTCATGTTAGGAGCTATATATCCACTTACAACATACATCCATAAATGAAACCCTAATAAAGATAAATATTCTTCCAGTCTAATGCTCCAAAATGCATAGTTTGATCCATAAAAGAGAGGTTCTTTGTTTGAGGAAGAGCTGTCTTGACTAGACATTTGTGTTCACTATCCAAGATCTACCTGAGCTGATTGAGCTTCTTCTAAGGAGCTGGGCCTCTAATACCAATTGTTAGAACACAAATATCTACTGAGAGGGGGGTGAATCAGTAGATTGATTAAAATTAGTCTTTTAATGCAATATTAATAAATATATGTAGAGATCACACATAAATAAACACAACACTTTTTGTATGTGTAAAACTCAATATGGGAAAAATCATGTTGAGAATAGATAGTAGAATAAACTATTCTAATCCAACCTCATAATCAAAACTTCACTGGTTATAATGTTTAAGGGCACCAACCCTAAAGAGACACCAATCCTCTAATTTAAGAGTGCCTACTCTAAGGAAGAACCTACTCCCTAAATGAGCATGAACTCAAATCTTTTGATGTCACCCACCTATTAGATCTATTATGGAGTTACAACTCCAGATTATAAAATTGATTTAAAAATAAATCTAGTTCTATGTTATATACCTATTCTATAACTGCTCATACTCTACTTTGCATCTCTCTTCCTCTCAATTTGACTCTATTTCACACTTAGTGTATATCCTAGATGATGTATATATGCATTGGATATAGGTATCACATCTTCTCTATGTTTACTTTGGTTGTTAACACATCACACTCCATTTTCTTGGAACTCAGTTTATAAGTCTTTAAGAATAGGTTTATCACTTCTTGAAATCACACACCACTACCATTATTCTATCCTTTACTATATTTAGCATATATCAGGATCTAGCTTTGATACACATGCCATTTTACACAATTTGGATCGATTAAAATAATCTATATCATTCTCTATGTCATAAAATACATCTTACTTGAGTGTTCCATCACTTGATCATTAAGATGAACAAATCTTTAAATACTGACCATTGATCTTAAGTTTCATGTCATGATTCGATGATCTTCGTTAAATTATCCCAAATTTAATATACAACCATTAAATCAAGTTTACATGCTCCATTAGATATTTGAAATCTTATAAAATTTAATGATTAAACTTTAAAATGCATTTGTTGATATGAATTTGATAATCTCACACACTCTACTACATCTTTATGAGCTTCCAAACTTTAACTCTTCAACTTTAAGTCATAACCATTGATCTTTGTCTTAGTCTCCCAAGATTAGGGCACTTGGCATTCTTGCATGTCTTTTGAGTACTTTAATATCAATCCCCATGCTTATGACACTTATCACTTTCATGTGCCTTATGCACATTATCAATCCTTATACTTGTGACACTTAACACCCTTGCATGCCTTTTGCGCATTTTCAATCCCTATGATTGTGACACTTGGCACCCTCACATAACTTCTACACATTGTTGTTAGTGCCCATGCTTATGACACTTGGCACCCTCATGTGCCTTTTGTACATTGTCAGTTAGTACCTATACTTATGATACTTGGTACCCTTATATTGATCATTGACTAATTGACTTTGAAGCACATCATAGATCTACTGGTCAAGCTCTGTGATAATGACACATGCCATCAATGTGTTCATTCTTAGGTTCTTTAACTTATTGAATTTATTGTACATTATTAGATCTACACAATGTGATTAAGTGCTCACCATTGATCAAACTTGGACAAATATTAAGTCAAGGACTTAAGGAATATTAAAGTCTTTGATCACTATTTTGATCTAATAATTGCTAGGGCAAAGTGGCCAATTTCATAATGATGAATAACTGGTTCCTACTTATATCTAGTCAACATAAAACTAGAAAAGCCTATGAAATCCATGACCAAAAACCATAGGGTTTCATTGAGAAACCCTAGTAATGGCTTAGAATAAAGATAAATCAATTTTGAGCTCATTTCTCTTCATCTGAACCTATAGACCATATATATGAGATGTACTTGAAAAATCCATAATATATATTCTATCAGTTGCTTTGCAAATGGTTTAGAAATTATCTTTGTAAAATCATGACAACTTTATATAATAATATTTTAACTTATACTATGCAATTTTAAAACATGCTCTTCTCTCCATCAATCCTGCTTGATCCTCTGATATCAATGCCATCCATAATGCTAATTATCTTCCCTTTGTCATCAATGACAATCATATTTCCAAGAAACACATCACCATGAGTTAGATCATCAAATCCCCTAGAGCTGTTAGAGATGTTAGAGCTCAGGAGAGCTCCACCAAATGGAAAGGAACCACATCACCATGAGTTAGAGCAGCTAGTCCCCTAGGCCTATCAGAGATGTCAAATCTTGACTTAATGGGATGGTGTCACATCACCAAAAGTCAAAATGGCTAGTACCTAGACCTGTCAAATATGTCAAATACTAAGAGAGCCTAGTCAAATGGGAAGGTACCACATAACTATAAGTTAGACTAGCTAGTCCCCTAGACTTGTTAGAGACATCAAAGCCTGGGAGAGTCTGACTAAATGTGAAGGTTCCATGTCACTAGGTGTGAGAGCAACTAGTCCCTTGAACTTGTCATAGATGTTAGAGCCTAATAAAATGGGAAGACACCACATCACCTAGTATTTAGATGAACTAGCAACCACTTAAGGCTTGAGATGGTTAAAATAAAGTATATATGAGACTAGAGAGCTAATCAAGATGTGCCACATATGCCTAGGTGAAACATCACCTAGTATAAGGGAATGACATGAAGTATGGATTATGAATGGGTTTTGACCATTATTAGGAAGACTAATGAGTAGATGACACATGTCAAAAAATAGGAGTGAGCTAATAAGCCTCTAAAATATGTGAGCACATGACTACCATGCACTAGGCATTAACATAACGGGAAGCTAAACCCAATTGGATAGTTTTAAAACATCTTGTCACTATTTCTATATCCTAATGGTGGCTAAGGATCATGGGCTCCAAATTTAATTATAGATTTAGAATAAATAGATAAAATCTAACCATAAACTTACATTCAAATTCACAACAAGTGAACTACCAAATGCCATTAATATAAGGGGATGTATGCATGCACTTATAAAAGCCTAAGAGGATCTTCCTAATGTATACCATCATTACCTTTGAATAAATATCTAACTCCTTACTTTCAAAGGTCTATAAATCCCCTATAAACTATGCCTTCTATGCTCAAATCTCCCTAATTGCCCCTCCATCCTACTTTAATGGCTACTTCATCCTCAAATTGAAAGGTCAAACCTAAATATTGGGTAACCATATTCTCAACTAGCTTGAGTAAATATAAGCACAATAATGATATAATCAAAGCAATTTAGAAAGTCCCAAAGGATTTTTCCAAAGATGATGACCAATAGGGTGAGTATGAGGATGCCCTTAGGTCTTATAAGAAGTGTGAACTCCATAGAGCCATTTCTAAACTAGAGGCATTTTCCTACATTGACCTATTGATCAATATCTTTCATAAAGCCATCCATATGCTAAATGTGGTTAATGACTAGGTATGCTCACATAAATCTCAACACCAGATTGTTGATATATCTTAAAACAACTTCAAGGCATACTACTCACTTTTGGACTTCACTTTCTCTTATGATGTAATGATAATGTCAATATCGATGAACACCTACCAAATCTATGATGTACTCCATGACTAAGAAGAGAACCCTGATTCTAAATGGGTTAAAAAGGATAATATCAATGCCTACCCTATCCATACCTTATGGGAGGAGGTTTGGGTAGGTATGATCTTGCTAAACCATTTATTTAGGGGCCAAGATTGCTAGCACATTGATGAGCTATAGGTGCCTCTCTTGTATATAATCTTGACATGCTTAAACATATTGGATATGGGGGGATTGATTAAATTAAAGTTGGTCCATGCTATTTTAGATGCTTTAGGTAGGGGAAAATTCTACATGATGATCTACTACTAGATGCAATCTATAGGATGCTCTCTTCTAAGCTTTTAACCTTTATTGCTTAGGTTCTTAGGGCTCAACAGTTTACATGGTCTTATATACATTTTATGTCCACCAATTCCACCATCACATCCAAGACATATATGAACTTATACTTAGTGGTCTCCAAATGCATTAATGAAGCTCTGATGCCCCAACTCTCAATGGTAGTCTAGGATTCTATCATAGCCATCAAGGACCATTGATTTTACAAGGATGACACTATAATTTTTTTTACAAGTTATTCAAGGACCCCCTTTCACTACCATATTATGACCCTAACCACTTAGTAGAATAAGATACCACCTATCAATTGGTGGAAGGCATCTTCAAGTTCTACGTATAACATCAATAAAAGGTGTGCTCATAACTCTTGATCACCATAAGTCAACACATCTATAATACCTTCCCCTCAATATAGAAGATGATGACTAGGTGAGATCCATGGGACCCTAAAGGGGTAATCTGAGCTCATTTGGCATAGTGATCAACCCACCTAAACATAAACTATGGCCATCAGGCTAAAGATGATGATGAGCTCTATTTGAGTGTCATCAATGACTAAGAAGTGCTATCATGGATAGTGGCCAATAAGAAGGGAAAGAAGGCCCAAAAAAGTACTTGTATGATTCTTCTTACTCCTAATTTATCTTTGGAGGACCCAACTCCAATAGCTCTAACAATATCTTTAAGTATCTTATAGGACATCCCACCACCTTATTCCCCTTGAGCTCTAGCTCTAGTTTTGTTTCTATCAGTAATTACTACCCCTTGTGAACCAGCTCCACCACTACCTCCTCCAGCTACTCTTCATGCCTCCACTCCTCTTATGCATCTTTAAATAACTCCAATAATAAGGCCATAATAGAGCTAATACAAAAATACATTATGATAAGTATCCCAATCATAACTCACTCAGATACTTACACCATAACCCCTGAGATTTAATATGGTTGGAAACCTGAGAGTGATACTAAAGTGAGGCACTCAATAGGCACCCATCTAGGTTCCCTTTCTCTCTCTTCCATCTCCTTCATTTCCATTCCAACCCTCATTCTTACTAATTTCAAACTCTTGGTTCCAGTTCCCACATGTTTTACTATACCCCCATAAGTTTCCTAAGTGGTGCCTTCTTTATTTCCCATTACTCCCCTTCTATATTTCACCTAAGTACCTTTAGTTTTGATCCTTTTTAGTGTCCTTAATTTATTGTTCCCTTCTTCTCCTCCCATCTCATAACTTATAGTACTCCTAGTTTCCCCCTTGGGCATGCCTTTAGTAGTAGGCACAACTACAGCTTTCAAAATCATACCACTTATAGTAGGGACCCTAATGATGCCTAATCTAGTTTTTCTAATGGTCCCCTTAAAATATCTAATTCCTTTTATATCAACCTTTATAACCCCTATCATCTTGATCAGACCATCCATTATAACATTAGAAGTCAACCTAAGAAAGAGGCTGAAGAAGAAATAAAAGTCAACACACGCTCTGACTCTAGCTTGAAGGTCTTCTACTCCAACTCCATGTCCTATGTAAGCCTTAACAACTCCTCTAAACCTAGCATTAACATCTTGACATATAGCTCTTTAGTCCCTTCTCTCCATTACCCAAGGCTCCATAGGACTTACCTTCAACTAGCCCATCTCTTCCCTATTTTTCTAAGACTCATTTATAGGGGTAATTTTGACTAAGGTTAACTTGATTTAGGAATAATGGTGGGTGAAAATGTTCCCTTGGGCCTCCCCTTTCTTTCTTCCTCCTTTCATTCCCATGCCCCCTTCTCCTCCACTCATTTATTTTTTCACTCCTTTTACTTCATCCATCTCCCATCTACCTCATCCTCTTCCCTTCACCACCATTTCAGCCACCCATCTTATACCCCATACAACCCACATGATGGTATTAGGGTCACATGTACTATAGATGGCTATACAAGGTGACCCAAACATATAATGGAGTTTCAACTAAACCTTTATGAGTATAAAGAGAACACTTATGAAAAAGTTTAATTAGTAGGGGAACCCAATGATATGATAGACCCATTAGGATTTCTTCTCCCTCACCAACTTGAGGACATCCACTAGGGAGGAGAGGATTTCTGAAGACCCACTATCTATCCTTTAAACTACCCATGATATGTCTAAGAATATCTTTGAGGATATATAGAGCCAAGTTCTCACTTTAGAAGCCCAAGTAAAGATCCCTTTTATAATTAGGCTAATTAGGTAGGTCAAGGATGCCTTCCTACTAATTTTCTTAATCCTTGTGAAATTAGTGGAGACTTTGGATGAGACTAGCATGTTTATCTAACAGACTCAAGTCTATATGGATAGGATTACAAATGTCGATGGGAAGTGTTGGAAGATGTAGGTGGTGTCAATAAGGGTATGTTCTCAGAGATAAAACTAATGTCAACCTTAGACTTGGGGTTGTACCAAAGATATGTTAGGAATATGAGAGCTATAATAGTGGAGTGGTTGGATGTGTTTCACACTACAACCAGACCTTTGGAAGAGCGCAAGAAAATGATATTGACCTACTTCAAAGAGGTCAATATATCCATGCTATTCAACCTAGATGACACCTTACTCAACCAAGGGGAATTTAAAGTCCACCTAGGTCAAGTTAAATAGGTTATGGTGAGAAACTGGCCAAGGAAAACCAAGAAGGAGCTTGGGTGGTGTTTGATTTGTCAACTTAGTCCATGATGAACATTAACCAGGTCTCCAAAGTTCAAGAATATATTGAAGCACCCTTCTAAATCTCTTGGAGACTAAAAAATCAAGGCAAGGTAATCTTCAAGGAGCCCATAATGAACATAAAGAAGTTAAGGATTTTTACCTTATGGCAACCATGTTAGAAGCTAAGATCACCCAGTCAGAATAGTTAGGCACTGATCCTTCTCAATCACCTCCTCATGTTAATTTAGTGCTCTCTTATAGATCTATTGTGGGTTTGTAGGGATTATTTTATTCAAAATTTTAAATATGGTTATAACTGTAATGAGTGGCCATCATTGCCTAGGATGGGAACCTCATACTTTTTAGAGGTGAGCCCCAAACCTTATATATTTAAGGAATCATCATATTGTATTATAGGGTTAACCAAAATTGATCAAAAGTAATATCAGATTATTGACATGATTTCACTTAAATTTAATTCATCAATATAGACTATAAAATCAACCTTGATCAATTATTATAATAAAATTTCACTCTTTTAATGAATACAATCTATGTTTTCTACAAGAGGGTCTCTTCTATGTTTTTATTTTCTTTCATCTCCTTGTTTGAATGATCATCAATGTAAGGTTAATTTAATTAACACTTTGATTATTTACGTATGTCATGGTTATTATGTGATTAGCTATTATAATCTTTATATGATTTATTTTATTTATCCCTTTTGGTAGTGCGGTAATTTGTGTGTCAATCTACACATTTTCATGCGATGTTTATGTGTTTTCAAAAATAAATCCCTAGTAGTCACTAATAGTGAGAGATCACATTGAAGGCACACTCTTGGTTCCCTCAGAATCTTCCCACTATATGTTCTTGGAGGTATAACTCTAGTGAAATTGGGTCTACAGTGGTATAACTATGGTAGAGTCACTTTATTCAATGACTAGTGTATTGAGTTCATTTTAGGCCTGGAGGCTTCCCTTCTCTACCTTACCCTTATCTCTATTTTATGTTTATTTTATATAATTTAAATACCTTTTCCCCTTGTGTTTAGAATCATAATCCCAACATTAAAGTATTCATAACAATATTTGACCTATGTGTAAGATGTTGGATTGAACTTTTAGTGGTGATAGTACATCTCTTGGAGTCTATTCACATAGACTCCATTTGTGAAGTATAATACCCATAATCATGCCTTGGTATAATCCCATATTAGTAATAAAATGGAAGATGATAGTCTATAGTTATCCCCACCTTCCCCTTTTCAAGGAATTCCTAATCTCATGGGTGTCTCATGTGATGGAGTAGATTAGAGTGAATAACAAGTAGTACTAGAAGGAACCCCCCTAAATTAATTCATGCTTGTTATTGAATTCATTTTATGAATATTTTAAATTTGGTTTACTAATAATAATGTTCTAACTACTATTTTATTGTAAAATATCCTTGAGACTAGTTTGCCTATTACCAAGGCTAGGTCCTGCCAAGGTAGATTGATAATTTCCCCCCTAATTTTCCATAGAAAACCTAGGTCCAACCAACCTAGACCTATAATTATTCTTGTAAGTTTGTTTCTATAAATTATCTTAAGTTTTTAGCCTTATATGGCTTGGTTAGATGGATCAACCATTAATGTCTTGGGAGTTATCCATGATTTACCTAGGAACCTTGAGAGGTACCTTCCTCATTTCACTCTTGGTGTGGGATGAACTATGGAAAAAACATAACATATTACAATACCTCTTTGATAATCCTAAATGTAGAACATGAGGATGTGGTGTGTAATATTTTTACCTTTACCTTAATGGACTCTTCATATGATTAGTTCCTCAACCTTCTTATAGACTCTATCCTGAGTTGGGATCATTTTAGTTCTACTTTCCTCACTAAATTTGGGAAAGTGATAGACCCTAGTGTCCTATACCAATAATTTACTTTCATTAAATGGTAGCATAATGAGCCCATTACAAACTTCAATTCTAGGTTTCAAAAGATGTATAACCAAGTAATTGTGCTTTATCAACCAACCCTCAACTAACACTTAAAATGTATAAAAAGCTCTAAACCCTTGGATAACCATGTTCCTAAAGAGAGATTACATAATAGAATTATCCTTAGTTTATTCAAGGGTTTATGATACCATATATGTATACGTTTAACTTATTATCCAACATTAATTAGAATGCACCTATACCTCAACTATTCCATGCAATGCATCAACTCTCGCTAGGTCATCCCACTTCAAACCAACAATTAGGTTTCCTAAACCCAAGGAGCCAAGAGATAATTCCATAGAATCAACATAAAGTGAAGTTAGCCATGGATAATAACACATAAGATGCCTCAAGAGTCCACTAAAACTGATCTAGTTTCTATTTAATGGATGGTATAAAAACTCAGCAATGACTTCCTAGGGCTATATAGATAGGTGGGTAACTCTAATGTAGAAAGCTCCAAAAAAAACTTCACATATCAAAGACCAAATAAGATCTATATCCATCCTCACAATCCCCCATAACCTTCACCCAATAGTCTCCCCAAAATCAATATCTTTAAGATAACCTTACCTAATTAGTGTTAAGTACATAACATGATAATGTATGGGTAAGTAGACTACACAAAATATGGTTTTTATTTCGAGATCTTCCAAAAGGAAATGGAAGAATATGATGTGGTCCCAAACCATCTAAAATCCTCTCAGTTAGGTAAATCCCCTAGTACTAACATGGTGTTATAAACAATGGATATCCCTATCCAAGAATAAAATGAGCCAGAGAAGGGTATTAATGAGGTGCAAGAATTTTAGTAGTTCTAAAGGAGTAATTACACCCTTATGAATAGGCAACAATAACAACCTCTTAATACCTCAATACCCCCCAATAATGGTGTAATCCCACCATACCAAAATTCTAGGAATGACCCTCCACCTCCAATACCTTAAGAGTCTAAGGAACATGTGGAAACCCCAATAGTCCAAGGCAAATGAGGTTACAACATACTCGAGGGTATGAAGAATATCAAGGCCACCATTACCTTTCATGAGCTTACTCAAATCATAGAACAATGGGATATCCTATTAAAATCTTTGACTCAAAATATGACCCCATTTGCCTAGCTAAAACTATGATCAACACACAATAATGTGTTCATTCACAAGAATAAGATGGAGGTCCCCCTGTTAATTCTAACCATCTAGTTGTTTGGAAAGAATCTACATAATTGCTTAGTAGATTTAGGAGCCTCAACCACTATGATGCCAACTAACATATGAAATAACACTAGCCTAGCCCTCATAAAATCAAACAAGGTAGTGTTCTATTTATATAAGTCAAAGGTTAAAGTGATAGGCAAGTTTTTAAACATCCACAACTAGTTGGAATCCAAGCCTAGGATTCAACACTTTATAGACATTCAAGTGGAGGATATCCCAAAATCCTACATCACACTCTTTAATAGATATTTGTCTAAATCCATAAATGTGTATATGGCACAAATTTATCCCATATGTGATTGCCATAGAGGGGAGTAGCTAACCAAATAAGAGTAGACATAAAATGATGCATGAAGCATATGATTACCAAATACAACACCGTTAATGAAAAGATAAACTTAGTTTCCTCAAAATTAGGCATCTATACACTAAGCACCAAGCCTCTAAAAAACCAAACCAATCATATCCCAACTATAATCTACCTATGGTGTCTTTATATATATAGATCTCACTTCAAATGAGGTAGTGGAGGCAATGCTCTAATTATAGACCCCTAGGGAGGAAACATCTAGCATCATATACATTATAGTTTTCTTGTATGAATAACTTAGTAGAGCATGAGGCTCTAATATTGGGATTATAATTTTCATTAAGACTTGAGGCGAATGAAATAAGAGTATTTAGTGACTCTAAGCTGGTGTTTAACTAGATTAAAACTAAGTTTCAATGTAAACTATCATACCTCAGAAGGTATAAGCATTGATCTTGGGACTTAATCAAAATGTTCAATGCATTCAATATCATCCCTATTCCTTGGGAAGAAAATAAAGTAGTAGACTCACTATCATCCATGATTACAAACCCAACCCATTTAGGTGACACTAAGTTATAATATTTCTTTGTGGAAATCATTCCCTATCCTTCTATCCTAGACAATGTGATTAACTTTTATGTCTTTGAAAGATAACCAATAAATAATCTAGTTGCTCAATAATGAGGGGATATTCAAGGCCCAAATCATAGATGAGAAAGACAAAGATAACCTCAATAATGACTTGGAAAAGGATGGGATCCTAAATATTCATGAAAATTAGATCCTGAAGGGAGGATTTCACTAGAAAGAGCATTTGATGTGTTAGACCCAAACTTACAAGCTAAAAAACATAAGTTTGAAGATTAAAATTGTTGAATCATTAATCTCAACACTATAGAGAATCCATAGATGGTTAATATGGGTCTAGATTGGATGGAGCATGAATTATAGTAGTTATAAAGATTATTATTGAGATATAAAGATGTGATTTCCTAGGCTTATGAAGATGTTAAGGTCTTTGACTCAAGAGTAATTGCTCATATAATCCCCTTAAAACTGAACAAAAAACCCTTCAAGTAAAGGTAGAGGCTAGTAAACCTAATCCTAGATCCCTTGATTCACAAGGAAGTCCCTAAGTTACTTTCTGTGAGGGTAATTCTCCCAGTTTGCCACTCTACTCAGGTGGCTAACCTAGTCTTGGTATGAAAGAAGAAAGGAGAAATATGCTCGTACATGGACATCCAAAACTTGAATTAGGCCTAAGATAAATATAACTACCCATTACCATCCTTATATGAGGTAATCAAAATGGTGAGTGGGTCTCAAATGATGTCCTTCTTGGATGGCTTTTCAAGGTACAACTAGGTCTTGGTCAACTCCAAAGATAAAATTAAGACTACTTCCACTACCAAGTGGGTAAGTTCACTTATAAGTATATGTATTTTAGGTTAATTAATATTGGTTCCACTTTTAAAAGGGAAATGGACTTTAATTTTGAGAGTCTAATAGGTAAATACATAATAATATATATGGATGACCTAACTATGTTTTCAAAATATAGGTCATATCATATGCACCACATGGAAAAGGTATTTGAAAGATGAAGAAGGTATGACCTTTCTTTAAACCCAAAGACGAGTGTGTTTAATGTTATTAAAGGTAAACTTATTGGTCACATTGTCACAAAATATGGTATTTCTATTGACCCTGAAAGGGTAGATGTAATTTCTAAACTACCTTTACATAATATCAAAAAGGAACTAAAATATTTCTTTGCAAAAATCAACTTTGTGCGTGAGTTTATTTATATATTTGTTGAAATAGGGAAGCCCCTAAATGCAATTTTAAAACATGATGCTAAAGTGGAGTGGCACACAGAATCAAAGAAAGCTTTCTAGGATATCAAAGATGTAATCATGCAAGCCCCAATCCTCATCATCCTAGACTATATATAGGACTTCTATATCTATCCTTTTGCTTCAAGACACACCATTATTGCCTACCTTACCCAAAAGGTTAGAAGGTGAAGATCACCATAGATTTTATGAACACTAATATTGAAAATGACAATCTCATCTATTTTACGATAGACAAACACACCTATGTCCTAGTTAAGGTAGTGAATAAATTCAGGCATTACATCCTCTAAAATATAGTACATTCCATTATCTTAGACGTAGATATAAAGCAAATGTTGGGGAAAAATGAGTTAGGTGAAAGGAGGGGCTGATGGATGACAAAATTATAAGAATATGACTTGGAAATCAAGCTGGTCAAACTAGTTAGAGCATAAGGCCTTACTCATCTAATCACATAGATAGACCCAAGAATCATGGTACACTAGGTGGACTAGCAAAGGGTATTATAATCAGATTGGTATGCCTCAATCATATAATTTTTACTCTATGGAAATGTACCCCTGGGACTTAATCACACACAAAAAGGAGCCATATAGTTAAAGGCCACACACTATATGCTAAACAAGTAAGTTTTCTTTAGAATAAACCATGAAGGAATATACCTCTAGTGTGTATCACAAGAAGAGGCCAAGGAGATAATGACAAGTTTCCATGAAAAACTAGGATCCAACCATCCCATAAAAAGTGCCATGGTTCACAAAGTTCTTTAGATAGGTTACCATTGGCCCACACTATTCAAAGATGTTCACACTCATGTTCTTTTTTACTACCAATTCTAGACCTTTACTAAGAGAGAAATGCATGCAACAATGATAATACAACTTATTGTAGAGTCTATGCCATTTACACAATGGGGACTAGATTTTGTAGGGGTGATTAACCCTAATTCATCAACTAGTCATAAATTCATCCTTATAGGCATGGACTACTACACTAGATGGTCTAAGGTAATTATAACCAAAAGGAACACCACTACCAAAGTCATCAAGTTCCTAAAGAATTCCATAATCACCCATTTTAGGGTCCCCATTTACTTAGTATGTGATAATGGCCCTAGATTTCAATCAAAAAAATTCATAGAATGGGCCTATGATAATGGGATCAGATTGAAGTTCTCATCCAATCACTACCCATAAGGGAATAGATTAGTAGAATCCACTAATGAAAACCTGATCGATACCATGAAGAAATTAGCTAGAGAGAATCCCTAGGAATGACACTTATTGCTAAAGTTCACATTATGGGTAAAACACACTAGGTATAAATAATCCCTCAAAAGCTCTCTTTTCCTTCTAGTCTATGAATTAGATCTAATCATGCCAATCACTCTCAAGTTGATGACTTATAATTTTATGTAACAATTCATGAAACTGAATGATAAGGTGAATTCCAAACTCTTGGACTTGATTTCATTAGAGGAAGCTCAAGATGAATTTCTCTTGAGGAAGCTCAAATATTGAGACAAAGTAAAGAGGTGGTTTGACAAGAGGGTAAAGTAAAAAATCTTTCAAAATCTTTGACCTGATCCTAATGTGGGATAAGGCCCATGAAAAGAAATGCCATCATTCAAAATTTCATCCCTTCTAGATTGACCCATACCAGATAGATGAAATACTAGGCTAGAATGCCTTTTATCTCATGGATTTCCAGGGTAATGAGCT
This sequence comes from Torreya grandis, assembly GCA_037957365.1. Lineage (NCBI taxonomy): Eukaryota > Viridiplantae > Streptophyta > Pinopsida > Cupressales > Taxaceae > Torreya > Torreya grandis. Next base: position 590,522 of record JARHVA010001089.1, on the reverse strand, counting down.
ACCACTTATAGTAAATGGGTAGTTCTTGAAGCACTATTTCTCAACTATCTCCTTTAATGTAGTTTCTAAGTATCTTGAGCAAAGGTGATAATGTATATATTAGATAGATTTGATTTAGATGTGTGTTTTCTTTTATCATGTGTTTATTTATACTATGTGATTTTCTTTTGTTTTGTGTTTTTGACCCTCTAACCCCATTTTTATTCTGTAATGTTCCTTTGACACTTGACCCTTGTAAGCAACTGCTTCAGGTGGTGGCCAAAACTTGAGAGGATTATTGAGGATCAAGGAGACCCAAGTTAAAGCCTTTGATTTATGTAATTCTAAGATAGTAAAGGAAAATTTTGACATGCTAAAACTTAGAGGATACTGATTCTAAGAGAAACAAATAGATTTTTGAATAACCTACACCCCATTATAGGCACCAAGCTGTACTTAAAATAATGACTCAAGAATATACTAGATTATTCAAGTTGATCAAAGATTGGCTAGCTATTTAGAATTTCCCCATTATCCATTCACCCTTGGCTTGGTCCTCAACCCTAAATGGATAAGACTAATAAAGAATTATCTTTTTGTGGGAATCTTAGAAAATAATAAATAAAGTATGAAAAAACTAAAATTTGAGTCTACCTTGAAAGGGCTATACATTCAATATCCATCACAAGATTTTTGACCTAAATAGAAATGGAACAAGGCCAGGAATGGGACCTTAGGCATATCTATCAAGGCTATTGACACCCATATAGTAGTAGATCAATGCCCCAACCATCCCCCCAAAGCCATAAATCCAAGAACACCCCAAAGGAAGTCTGATAACTAGTCCAACCTTGATTACTCGAATAGAATCCATGGATAAATTAAAAATGAAAATCACTTATCACATACACTAGTGGATGTCTACAAGGTGAAAGCTTAGTATGCCACTTGATATTGTGAGACTTTAGTGCCTCATATTTTCTATATTCAATAAATCTCCCTATATAATCTCTATATTGAGGAAGAAAATAAAATTAATTGATCAGGTTCTAAGTTCTCCTCATTACTTTCCTAGTGGAAGTCACCATTTGTTGTGGCTAACATGCTTCCTTTTATTTGAAATGGGAAACCCCTCTAAAAATCTCATGAACTAGAGCTTAAATTATGCCACATGCTTAAATCCTTGGAATATACATCACTCTAATTTCCCTAAATATTAATAGACCTCTTTTATTTTGAAAACTAAAGAGTGTTTGTTCTTTTTTATAAATCATGACACTAATGTTGCAGATTAATTTTTGCTTGAATATCCTAAAGTCTAGTTCCCTTCCCAAAGTAATGATCCCATTTCCATTTGTGGAAAATTGAGATATCCATAATTGACAATTTAATTTTGATGTATCGTATTCATTTTATTTTTCTTACTTAGTAATTTTGTGAAATTTTTAGAGCCTGACCAAATGGAAAGGTGCCATGTCACCAGGTGTCAGAGTGGCTAGGCCCCCAAACTTATTAAAGATGTCAAAGCCCAATAGAATGGGAAGGTACCATGTTTTAAGGTGTTAGAGTGGCCAATACTTTGGACCTATTATAGATGTCAGAGCCTAGAAGAGATTGAATTAATGGGAAGGTACCATGTAGTCATGAGTCAAAGTGACCTATCCCCTGGACCTATCAGAGATGTTAGATGCTAGGAGAGCTCATCCAAATGGGAAGGCACAACATCACCATGAGTTAGAGTGGATAATACCTTAGACTTATCTAATATATTAGAGCATGAGAGATCCACATCAAATAGGAAGGCACTATGTAGCCATGAGTTAGAGTGAATAGTCCCCGAACCTATTAGAGATGTTAGAGATTGAGAAAGCCCAATCAAATGGGAAGGCACTATGTTATCATGAGTTAGAGAAGATAGTACCATGAAATTATAAATGATGTTAGAGCCTAAGAGATCTTAGATAAATGGGAAGGCTCTACATCACCATGATATAGAGTGGATAGTCCCCTAGACCTATTGGAGATGTTAGAGCCTAGGAAAGCCCAATCAAATGGGAAGGTGCCACATTGTCATGAGTTAGAATGGATAATCTTGGGACCTATTAAAAATGTTAGAGCTCAAGAGAGCCTAGTTGAATGGGAAGGTTCCACATAGCCACAACTCAGACTGGATAGTTTCCTAGACCTATCAAAGCATAGGAGAGCCTGACCGAATGTGAATGTGCCACATAACTAGCTAATAGAGTAACTAGTTCCTCAGACCTATTAAAGCCAAAAGATCCTAGCCAAATGGGAAGGTACCATGTCACCTAGTATGTGAATGGAATAAAAACCACCTAAGGCCCAAAGAAGGCTATAATAAAGTATAGATGAGACTAGAGATCTAATCAAGATGTGCCACATGTCCTTAGGTGACACATCACCTAGCCTAGGGGAATGATGTGGAGTATAAATCTATACCTAGGTGTCGACCACTATTAGGAAGACCAATGAGCAAGAAAAACATGTTAGAAATTAGGAATTAAATAAGAATCCTCTAAGAGATGTGACCACATGATTATCACACATTAAGCATTAACAAAATGGGAAGCTAGACCTAATTGGATAATTTTAAAATATCCTTTCACCATTACCATATCCAATTGGTGGTGGACGATCATGGGCTCAAAATTCAATTTTAGATTTAGAAATAAAAAGAGAAAATCTAACCACCAATTTAAATTCAAATTCAAATCAAGTGAGATTCCAAATAACATTAATATAGGGGGATGTATGCATACACTTATAAAATTCTAAGAGAAGTTTGCTAACACCTACCATCACCACATTCAAATAAATATCTAACTCCTTACTTTATAAAATTGATGGAGAATTTGTAACCCATGCCTTATATGCTCAAAGCTTTCTAATTACCCTTCCATCCTACTCTAATCGATGCTTCATCCTCAAAGTGAAAGGCCAAACCTGAGTACTGAGACACGACCTCCCCAACTGGCTTGACTAAGTATAAGGACTACAATGATATATTCAAAGTGATTGAGCAGGTTTGAAAGGATTTTTCTAAAGATGATGACCAATAGGCTAAATATGAGTATGTCCTTAGGTCCTATAAGAAGTGTAGACTCTATAAAGCCATTGAAAAACTAGAGGTGATTCCTTATGCTGACCTATTAAGTGATATACTTCACAAATCCATCTGTGTGCAATATGGGGTCAATGACTAGGTATGCTCACCCAACTCTTGACACCAAATTGCTAATATATTCAAGAATGCCTTTGAGGCATACTACTCACTCTTAGACTTCAATTTCTCCAATGATGTAGTGGAAATATCAATTTGGATGAGCACCTACCAGATCTATGATGTACTCCAAGACTAGTCTGAATACCCCAATTACAAATGGTTTAACAAGGAAAATATCAAGGTCTACCCTATCTACACCTTTCAGGAGGAGTTCTAAGTAGCTATGATCCTACTAAATTGGCTATTTGGGGACCAAGATTGCTAACACATCAACAAGATGTGGGTGCCTCTCTTGCACATGATCCTGACATGATCAAACATCTCAAATATAGGGGGATTGATCAAATTCAAGTTGGTCCACACCATTGTAGATGCCCAAGTTAGGGGCCACTTATACATGATGAAATAACTATTAGACATAGTTTGGAAGATGCTCTCTTTCAAGCCTTTAGCCTTTCTTTTATGGGTTATCAAGGGCTCAGTGGTTCACTTGGTCTTCTATGAGCTATATAGTCACAAGTTTTATCATCATGTCTAAGACATCTATGAGCACTTCTACCCAATGATATAATAGACCATAAATGAAGTTTTGATGCCTTAGATCTCAATGAAAATTCAATATTCTATCACAACTATCAGGGACTACTATATATACAAAGATGACACTATGAACCAAATCATGGGTTTACTTTAAAACCCCTCATGCTTACCATATTATGTCCCTGACTACCTAATAGAAAAAGAGATCACCTATCAACTGGTGGAAGGAATCTTAGAGTTATGCATACAACATCTACAAAAGGCATGCCCACACCATACAACACCACATATACAAGACCTTCCCATCAATATAGAAGATGAAAGCTAAGTGAGACTCCTTCACCTTGGAAAAGGGACCCTGAAGGGGTAATCCAAGATAATTTAGTGCAGTAATCAATGCACCTCAACATAAACTATGACAATTAGGCCAAAGATGATGATGAGCTCTATTTGAGTGCTATTAATGACTAAGAGGTACTATTTAATATAGTGATAGGGAAGAAGAAGAAGGGAAAGAAGGCCCAAGAAGGATCCTTCTTGCCTCTTCCTACTCTTGATCGATCTACAAATGACCCAAATCTAATATCTCTTGCCATCTTTTAGAGGATCCTATAGGGCATGCCACAACCTTCTCCCCTTGAGCTTTAACTCTAGATCCACTTCCACCAGTAGCTCCTACTTCTTATATTCTAGCTCCACCTCTACTAGCTCATCCTCATGTCTCAGATCCTCCTTCACCTCCTCTAATACCTCTAGTAACCAAGCTATGATAGATCTGACCCCAGACTACATGATTACAAGAAACCTAAGCATAAACCACTCAACCACCAACACCATAGCCCATGAGATTTGATGTGGCTAATAACTTGTGAACCTAGAGTGAGGCACCCAATAGGCACCAATATAGGTTCTCCCACTCACTCCTCTGTGCCCCTTTTACCTCCACTCCTTTCCTCTTTCATTCCTTCCACTTCCACCATATCCACTTTGCCTTATATTTTTCCCTTCACTACCATTTCATCCACCCTTCTTGCACCCCCTATAGCCTATGAGATGGTCTTAGAGTCACATGCACCATATATGGATGTCCAGGGTGACTCAAACATGTAATGGAGTTTTGACTAAGCCTTTAGGAGTATGAAGAGAATACTTAGGATATATTCTCCCTCACTAAGGTGAAGATGTCCACCAGGGAGGAGAGGATGGCCGAGGACCCACTGTCTATTTTTAAAACTATCCATGATATGTCTAAAAATATCCTTGAGGACATGTAAAGCCAAGTTCATACTGTAGAAGCCCAAGTAAAGAGAATTTTTCTATTCAAACTAATTGGGGATGTTAAGGATGCCTTCCTACTAATTTTATCAATCCTTAGAAAAGTAGTGGAGACTTTGGTTGAGATCAAAATGTTATCTTGTAGACTCAAGCCTACATGGAGAGGATTATAGAGATTGTTGTGAAGTGCTAGAAGCTATAGGTGGTGGTCAATAAGGGGATGTTCTTAGACTTGGGGTTATATAAAATATACATTGGGAATATGAGAGTTGTAATAAAGGAGTGTTTGGCTATGGATCACATTATAATGAGACCCTTTTAAGAGGGTAAGTAAAAGATATTGAACTTATTCAAAGAGGTCAATATCTCGAGGTTATTCTACCCATATGGCACCATTCTTGACCAAGGGGAATTAAGAATCCACCTGGGTCAATTAAACTAGGTTATGAGGGATAAAGTGGTTAAGGCAAACTAGGAAAGAGCCTGGGTGGTGTTTGATTTGTTAACTTAATCCACGATGAGAATCAACCAGGTCTTTAGAGTCCAAGCATCAATGGAAAGACCCTTTTAAATCTCTCAAATATTAGTAGCTCAGGCTGAGGTAATATTTAGGGTTCCCCCAATGAACTTGGCAAAATTAGACAAGGCATTTGACCTTGTAGTAATCACATTGGAAGATAGGAGTGCCAGTCAAAGTAGTTAGGAGATGGTCCTTCTTATCCACTTCCACATATCAATTTAATGGTCCCTAATAGATCTATTATGGGTTTATAGGGATTGTTTTGTTTAAATTTTAAAATATGGTTATAATTATAATTAGTGACCATCATGGCTCAAGATGGGATCCTCTTACTTTTTGGAGGTGAGAACCATCCTTATTTATTTAAAAAATATCTATATTATATTATAAGGTTGACCAAAATTACTCAGAAGTGATATTATATTATTTCCATGACTTCACCTGTGTTTCTTTCATCACTCTAGACTATAAAATCAACCTTGATTAATTATTGTAACAACTTTTTACTCTTTTAATGAATAATTTTATATTTTTTGCAAGAGGGTCTCTTATGTGTTTCTATTTTCTTTCATCTCCATGTTTTAATGATCATAAATGTTAGGTTAATTGGATTAACACTTTGCTACTTTATGTATGTCATGGTTATGATGTGCTTAGCTATTATAATCTTGATGTTAGTTTTTTTATTTCCCCCTTTGGTAGTGCTGATATTCTATGTGTCAATCTACAAATTCTCATATGGTGTTTATGTGTTTTCAACAATAAAATCCTATTACTCATCATTAGTGATAGATCACATTGAAATTATACTCCTAGTTCTCTTAGAATCTTCCCACTGTATGTTGTTGGAGGTATAAATCTAGTGAATCTTAGTCTACAATGTTATAACTATGGCAAAATCACTTTGTTCAATGACTAGTGCATTGAGTTCATTTTAGACCTGGAGCTTTCCCTTCTCTACCTTACCCTTTCCTCTCTTTTGTATTTATTTAATGGAATTGAAATACCCTTTCCCCTTATTTTTATAAATAATAATCCCAAAACTCAATTATTCATAATAATCTTTGACTATGTATAAGATGTTGGATTGAACTTTTGGTGGTGATAGTATATCTCTTGGAGAGTATTCATTCATACTCAGTTTATGAAATCCAATACCCATAACCATGCCCTAGGATAATCCTAGATTAGTCTTAAAATAGAGGATGAAATTACATAGTTGTCCTCACCTTCCCCTTTTCAAGGAATGCCCAACTTAATGGGCATCTCATGAGAAGGAGCAAATTGGAGTAAACAACAACTATGTCTCCAATGATATACTTTGGCCAAACTATTCCCAAGAAGACTCAAGGACTATGCTTTGAGGTGGTTCTATGATTTATCTCTACAATATTTAAAAGTATTCAAACCTCTTGCAAACCAATTTTTAGCACATTTTTCCATTAATATTTCCAAAAAGTTTTCCTATGCTCAAATTGTCAAATTAAAATAAGGAACTAATGAACCTATCAATGAATATGTCTTGAGATATAAGACAATGATAGCCAAAATAACCAATCTTATAGTAGATAAGGAGTTTCAAGACATATTCAAGCAAAGCTTACTTGATGTGTTACATGAGTCCATTATTTTTAATAAGTTTAAATATTTCAATGACTTATGTCATGTTGTATGGGAATGTGAAATGAAGCTTATGTCATTGAATAAGCTCAAGTATGTAACAAACACACCAACTATATCTACATCTAGTACCAAGTTTACAATCAATCTAACTTATAAGGTAAAAACTTTTGAGCCTAAAAAGGAAAAAACCACTACAGTTAACATAATTTCATAACAACTTAATTGACTTGTCTTATCTAATGTACCCAAAAGATAATTTACACATTTGCCTAAGTGCCTAGCTTCATTACTCCCATGGTTACTAGAGTGTTCACTTATATCTCTCCCTCATCATATTGAGGTTGATATGAGTCAACCTCTACCCAAAGGATATAATACAAATTCTTATTGTGATTATCATCAAGGACTGAGACATTCTATAGGTAGATGCTTTACCATGAAGCATAAGATCTAAGATTTTTTTGATGACCAAAAGCTTACATTTGAGGATCCTCCAAACTAATCAAACTCACAACCTTGCGATCATCATAAATATAAAACATTTAACAATCCTTCATAAGACCATTCTAATAAGGAATTGAAAGTTTAAATGGCATTTAATTCACATCCTCCTCCATCACATTATGGGCACCCACCAGATGGGATTATTGGTACTTACAAGTGACATATACCTCCTATGATTTAAAAACCTTCTATTTCCTTTGATGAAAGTGAAATTAAAGATGATAAATCTAATATTCATTCTCTATTCATTGAAGCATACCTTGGAAAACATTCCCTAAACAAAGTTATGATTGATAATGGTGCAAGAAAAAATGTTTGAACCATGACATTACTTATGCATTTGGGTTGTACTCATCATGATTTACACCCCTATACTAGATCAATTAAAGCATTTGATGGGACCTCCTAAAAGGTTTTTAGTGAAATTGAATTACCTTTATAGCTTAGTCCCCCATATGTGGCTACTACCTTTTAAATTATCCCTTCCACATGCATCTTTGATATGCTATTAGGAATACCTTTAATACACACTTTGAGAAGTACCTTTTATAATGTATAGGTTTGTTAAATACATTCATGCCAATTGAGTAATACAATTTTTTAGAATTACATATGACCATCCTTTTGAATAAGATAAACTTATACCCAAGAAACTATATATCAATCCTAATAAGGCTAATCCACCATAAAAGGGTAAACACTATGTAATTCCCTTTATTAAGTGGCCAATACTTGACATACAATTACACCAAAGACACATGATGGATTCCACATAATCCCCATCTACTACACACTATATTTAGATATCTACATCACCTAAACATGATTCTACTATTATAAATCCAACTAAACCATATAACACTCAATGATGGGTTATAAAAACTCTACTCTTATTACTCCTACTATTGATTCATGACTGCAGAGTCCTATTTTACATATGCAGAACACCATTGATTCCATAATGACAAATATAGCACCTATATATGCTCCTCGATAACATAAATAATTTATTACACTAGGTTCATAGGGGGAGACATATATGACCATCTATTGGATGGAATCATAAGATGATCTTACCTCTTCAAAAATTCAAAAATACCCAAGAAATAAAAAACATTTAAAACTCCAAAAACACTTTTGGTACCTACATATTCTATTGGCTCCTTGACAGCTATGTGTTAGTTCCATGTTGATGGATGGAATATTTAATTACTCCTACATAAACATGCATGTCACACTTCTATTTGAGTGTGATACATTCATACATAAATACATGATCTATTCTTATTTTGGATGTTGGGCATTCCCTCTACTCATGTCATGTAGACATTGGGGGCATCCACTTCTTTGATATTGATACACATATTATAAGATTTTATGATCACTCTAAATTATCATGTTTGGGCTTAAATATGTACTTACACATGCCTTTATCCATGATTATATCTTACATAGGGTACTTGATATGTTATACACTTGACATTTTTTCCTAACACATTTGATCCATGGGTTAATATGACATGTTTATTTTGGTTTTTTATGATTTACTTTATGAACTTATTTGAGTGTCTTTCCTTTTTATTGTCTTAATTTTTTGAATATTTTAATATACTCATTTTCTTTTGTCCCTCATTCTTACATATGCTTTCATTGATATTTACATATGTCATTATTTATTGTACGAACATTTGAATATGTCATCCTTAATTTTATTTACATTTGACCAGGCCATGTCCATTTGAATGTGTGACATTATAACATGCCCCTTATTTGGGGTCTCTTTGGACCATTGAATTTTGAATTGCTTTTGAGTTTTCTTGTGTGTGTACTTATCTACTTGTTGAGATTGTGTTGTTACTATCTAGACATTGCCATGATTTTTATCATGCATTTTAGGCCTACATGTGATCACATTAGTTATATGCACTTTAATTTTATATCTACCTATACATGTTCTTATTAGATAGACAATCACTAAGAGTGGGGGTGAATTAGTGAGCCTATATATTCCAACTTCAATTTCAAACTTTTTAAAACTCTTAATCAATTACCACAAGCATTCATGAAGCATACATATCATTCACATCAATGAATAAAAGAGACAATGAAAGATCAAGCACATAACACATGACATATGCGGGAAACCCTCTTGGGGAAGAAAAATCATTGGAACCTACAATTGGACTACTATCCTATAATAACAAGAACCAATTTAGATCAATTATAACTGGTCAAGGAACTACCATCCCTTATTTTAGTGAGACTATAATCCCATAAGGAACTACTACACCTATCTAGTGAAGCTACCACAAAAAATAGACCTTTAACAAGTTTCACCTTACAAGGAGGATAGAAACCCCTAGATGTTGAACTACCACAACAACACATACGAATATAACATTTCCTAGATCTCTTCAACTCTACACACTCAATGCATCCAAAACTACCTCTTGAATCATTCTTCACTCCTCAGTAAAAAAATATTTAACCATATTAAAAACATTAATAGATGGTGATTCACTCATTACACACTTTGATATATCTCCAAAATTAGCCACCAATCTTACACAGACACCATATATCCTTTGCTCACTCTCAAGACATCTAAACCATCCTTTTGGATCACTCTAAACCTCTTCACTCATACTTAATCTACAAGAGCATTATTATGACATTAAAAACATGAACCATATGTGATACATGAAATACTCAATCTCTTATTAGACACTCTACCTTTCCTTCACTGCACAACTCTAACATCCACACACCTCTTCAAAATCTAGAAACCATCACGTTTGGTTTCACTATTTATAGATCATTCATGATCATCACCATCTTTGTTAGACAATAGGCATGTATTAACTCTTAAGGCATATATTAAATTGAGACACAACTCAATACCATCCACATAGGTTGGCCATATCCCCATGGGTAACCCTTAAGTAGCTACACCTTTCAATTAGGCCCATGTAGCTCTTATAGGTCTCATGGAGACCTATTCACCCATTTAGCACACCATAGAGCAATACCACTTTGAAATACATGTGTCCACTTCTTATGTCCCCTTCAACATCCTTAAATTATTACATTCAATTGTTCTCACTTCTACATATGCTCAAACAACTCAAATATTGACCTGGTACATAGGGACATCATGAACAGACACATAATCAACTTATTAAGCATTGTTCATACTCAAGATATATTAATCACACTTACAAAATCCACATAGAGAATCCTTATGGAGTATAAAACATTATAAAATATCTAAGTCATCATGAAATATTAAAAAACATCAACACAAGCTCAAATATCCTTCTCGAGTCACTTGCAGAACATAGTCAAACACATAGTAAACTTTAGAGATTAATATCTTTGACTGTACATACATTTAAAACTTTTAAATAGGTTCATTATATGTTACATATATTCCTCTATAGTTTTTATTTTTATATCACCATAAAATTCATTCTAGATCAAAAGTTATGGAAAAAATATAGAGCACTAGCTTTTCCCTTTGCAAAATTCAAATATTCAAATGCCAACGGTCACAGTCAAACCTTAGACACTATGCTATCATATCATGTCATTGATACTTAGATTAAACATGCACCATAAATATTATTTATAATTTAACTCATAGTGTGCCATTTCCTAAATTTTAAACCTTAAATAGTTGACTTCATCTCATGTAATCTTGTAATATTGACTTAAAATGCACTATCAATCTCCTGTACATAGCTCAGTCTTTATCTATGTTAAACATTGGACAACTTGAAATCATTTCACTCAATACACACCATTTATCTATATATGTACTAACATCCACTCACCATTATATCTTATAATAATCTTGATCATTACCTTTGCTTAACATTAAACTTCAAACACTTGTCCTCATCTCGTTGCTTCTGAACACCTTGAAACAAACATGCTCCATTGATCCTTTTGTAAGGAGCTCAATTTTTAAATTTATTACTTAATTTTTTTTTTGACTCATTTGAATCAACACACAACATAAATATTCACTGTATGATCACTCATGAGACATTAGATCTCCATTTGGTCCTGATCTTTAACATCATGCAAAATATACTAAGTATAGGGACCATTGCTATCTACTTGGAAGGCCAACTTTACACAGTCATATCTTTCACATCACTCAGTTGCATGTTCTAAAATTTGGAAAATATGTTATGATTTAAAATATGAAACCAACCATGTATTAATAATCTCATGAAACCTTCACGTGTGAGAGATATAATGCCATTAATCTTCTAACTCAATTTTTTTTGCCATAGAGCCAACTGTGCCTAAAACTATTTGAAAGGCCAACTTTGAACATGCATATATTTTTATGTAGTTTATCACATGAACTAAAATTTAGTGAACATCAAATAGGCATAAAAATAAATAAACCCATATGATTAACTTCTCCTAAAACTACCACATGTGAAAAATATAACTTCATCAATATGCTTACTCAACTTTTTCTTGCCACATGCAAATTTGGCTATGGGAAAACACTGCCAGAATGCCTGGGAGCTCAACTTTGCACTTGAATGTATTTTGTCCCACTTAGTCATATGACCTAAGATTTATTGCATAAGATATAATATCATAAGGTAATTCATCCATATATCAAGATGCTCTTGAAAATTTCATACATGTGAGACATGACATCACCAAATTGCTTACTCGGGTCTGTTTGAACATATAAAACATTATTAAAATCCTTGTGAGCCCAAATTTGCACACACATATCTTTAGATGTGATTTATTTCATGAATTGAGACTTGGACCATAGAAACTTGGGACTAATGTGATAATAACCATATGACCAACTCCTTCTGACTCATCCACATGTGGTAATTATGATGTCATCAAACTACCTACTTAGATTTTATACCATTGGATCCAAAATGTCTAGATGAGAACTATAGACTACCAGATGAATTCCACTTATTTAAAAAATCACTCAATGTATCCTTAACCTTAGATAGGTCTTGTTTCAAAATCTCAATACTTTAGGCTCATCCTTAGTCATCTCTAAATAGTCAAAATTGAAGATCAACCAAGCCTCCTTCAAGCATACTAGAACACACACATTTCACACTTTTTCATTGTCACTTAGACTATCAAGGAACTTCATCCACTCACTTGGACACCTCCATGACATCACCATAACATCATTAAAAAATATCCAACGATCTCCCCTTTATTATTGATGTCAATAACCATCATATAACAATAAAAAACTCACCTTCTTTCTCTCTCTTCAAGCACTCCCATAATAGGAACTTTCTCCCTCTTTGACACAATGAAAAAATGGGCACCAACTAATCTTGAGGACCTAAAAATAATACCAATAGGAAAATACCATATTATAAATATAGTAAAAACTCCCCTTACCTTGAGCCTACCTCTTCTTGCCTTAACAACTTCCTCTTGCTCCATTCCAACACTCTCTTTAACCAAACAATGCAACCAATGAAGAAAGAACACAAAAAATACTAAAATCTGATGGAACTCACCAAAAGACATATAAGAGGGACTCCCCCTATTTTTTTGATTAATTTCACCTCCTAAGCATCTTCAAATCTCCACACCCCATGAAGAACCACCATACAGGCTTTCTAGCCTTCTATCTCAAGTTATCACAAGGACCACCAACATAACTTCATGTCATTCACCAAATAGGAAACATGATATAAATTTTTTTAATAACTCTAATTGAAACATACATACCTTGATATTTTGGATAAAATGAAAAAAATCACTCTTCTTATAAGGCTTATCTAGTCTCCTTGTAGCCCTACCTGGAACTTGTAGAGACCACAACATTTAGTAAACATACTATCAAGACCTAAAACTTCATATTTTGATAAATCTCATATGACCCCTCAAAAACACCAATTTCCATCACCTAGATCATCTTTTTTAACATACTTCCTTCACAAGCCTACTAGCCAATTAGACCTCCATCTTGACAAAAACATGAATAATTTGAAAACCACATACCTTTAGATATCTATGAAGGTTTATTTGACAACCCATTTGGAAAATTAAGCCTATTAAGAATCCTAAAATCTTAAATAATAAGGTAAACTAATTTTCTAGCATAGCACAAAACCTTAGAATCTTCAAAACAAATAGAGTCAACAAAACTCCTTTTGGTCAACATCCACCTTTGAAAATTCTTGTACACTTGGAGGTAACCATTACACACTTCTAGACCAAGATTTTAGATTCCAAATATTTGGGAACCCATACATCCTATAACCCATTTTAGGACTTGCATACTCTTAAACACAAATTGGGAAACCTAAGAGCAAACAAAAATTCTCTAATTGCACACAAAAGATCTTCAAAGATTAAAATTAATTGAAATACATCACAAAGAAGTACACAGACCTTTTTGAGCATCAAAATCTTCTTGACATTACATCAATCTCATTAGGCCACCTATATACACCCATTATAACCATACAGACAAAACATACCCAATAACACTTGCTTCTCCACTGAAAGGAGTCTCTTAAGAAGCATAGACAAAGACACCCTACTTTATAATGTCCTACAACAGTGTGAAATAAGGAGTTTCCCATAACTCCTCATATTCCTTATCCTCCTTAGTCATATAATACTTTTATTTCTTCTCCTTCTTCTTAGGCATAAGAGAAGCAACATGCTCATCCACTACAATATTCTCCTTTTCTTTTAGGATTGAATTTATAATACATGGAGACAAAATAGATTCATGACATACCTTTTCATCTAAAAAATCCACCTTTTAGTTAGGAACCTCATCACTAAGCACTGATAATTGATGTTATTTACATGATACATACTTATTTATGGCAGAATGTACACTTGGATTCATACATATCTCATAACTAGCCTCAACCAGTACCTTGGTCTTCTTCTTAAACTTGGTCTCTTCATTCACAACATGAGTAGACAATGAGAGCCCTTTGCACTCTTCAACTTCTATAGTATTCTCCATCATATAAAATGGATTACTTAGACCTACAATCTCATCATGACTCATACTTACCACCTTTGGCTTCCATGAATTGACTTGCATTCTTCCTTTCACTCTAGGAGCTTGATTAAACCTATTCTAACTTGATGGCCTTTGCTTGTAGAATCTAGCAATGTGATCAATCTTCTCACAATTGTAGCAAACCATTATTTTTGAAGTGAACTCAATTTTCCCTATCTGATATGGACAAAATCTTGTAATGTGTCCTATGTCATAACAACTAAAACAAACTCTTTCTTTTGATGAAGACTCACCTTGCCTTAATTTATTTGGACACTGCTTAACAAAGTGTCCCTCATCATAGTTCCATGTAAACTCATTTCTAACATGTCTCTTATATTCTCTAGCTCTATTTCCAAATTGATTACATGTGTAATAATAATGATTGAAACTTGCATACCTCATGGCATTTGGTTATCTGATCTATTTTGTCTTCAATTTTCCAACACCTCCATTCCTTATCTGATGATTTGTCTTCAAAGTCAAATAATTCTTGTTCAAATAAGTTTTCATCTTATCTTCAGTTGCATCTCTAGTTCTTCTTTGTATCCAAGACTAGTTCTATCACTTACATGCTTTTGACCACTTAGAATATTATCTAGATCACTTGAGCTCTTTTCAAATATCATAAATGACTACATCTTACTAGATGTCCTCTCTAATTCATATTTGAATGACTCATTTTAAATTATATACCTTGAACATTCATCTTCTTTGGATTTTAGGCTTGTAGATAGAATTTATAATTGAAAACTAATATTCTTGACCATATCTTCATTCTCCTTGGTATCTTAATTCATTATTGATTCATACACACTGAATTGCTCCTCATAGTCCTTGATTTTAGACTTCATCTTCTTGTTAATCTTCTTCTCAATCTTCAGTTCTTCAAAGGAATTCATCAATTCTATTTCATAGTCTACGTCATCTTTATCAACATTTGAATCACTCTAAGTGGACTCCTTTTGATATGAGCAATTTATTTCCCTAACCATGAATAGGGATTCATCTTCAATAGTACCATCATATTCATGATCACACTTTGAGTCACTGTATTCACTCTCATCTGATGAGTTTTAGTCTTTATTGGTGTAGAGACTCTTATTGTTCTTGAAGAACTTCTTATTGTCATACTTTCTAAAACATTTCCTCTTATATGTTTTCTTATCTTCATCTTGGCCTTCACCATGCTCTTCATCATCATTTTTCTCATGCTTATGAGGGTACTTATGAGAAAAATATCTTAGCTCTCTATAATTGAAGCATTTAAAGGGTAGTTAACCCTTATACTTGCCTGAACTTATTTTCAATTTCCTTGTAAACAAAGAAATTAGTTCACTGTCATCAATATCAAAAATGTCATCCTTCTTGGGTTTCTTACCTTGGAACTTCTTCTTAGGATTCATCTTTGTCTTGAATGCTACTTCCTTCTTTGGTGTTATATCATCATTTACTGTCATCTCATAGGTAGTAAGGGTGCCATGAAATTGATCCATCTTAAATTGAGTAAGACCATGAATTTATTCTATAGAAGATACTTTTGGATCAAACTTGAGAGATAAAGACCTTAATACCTTTTGAACTATAGTAACCTCTTTAAAGTTCTCTCTAAGACCTATGATGATATTCATAATCTCATCACCTTTCTATATAAAGGATGCCACATAATCATCCTCCTTCATTTTAAGACTCTCAAATTATCTTTGATGAGTCTACAATTTTACCAACTTAACTTTTTAATCTCCATAAATGATCTACAATTTATCCCATGTCTCTTCAGTAGATTTACAATGGATTCCCTTAGTGAACTCAGTCTTCTTAAGACCATAAGTAATGAAATTAATTGCCTTAGAATTATTCTCAAAAAACTTCTTGTCTGGAACACTAGATGGAGGATTAGTAGGAGCAACATAACTATCCACAACAAATTGACATACATCAAACGCTAGGCACATAATGTATGTCCTCATTCTTGCACTCCAAAAAGAATAATTTAATCCATTGAAAATTAGTGCTTGCTTAGTAGATAAACCTCCTTGCATTTGATGACTACCCCTATTGTAACTTAGATCACCTTCAAGATATCAAGCCTTTACTAAAGGACATGATCTAATACCAATTTTTAGAGGTTCAATCACTGAGGGGGGGGTGAATCGGTGAGCCTAGATAATCCAACTTCAATTTCAAAACCTTTAAAACTCTTAATCAATTACCATAAGCATTCATGAAGCATACATATCATTCATAATAATGAATAAGAGAGACAATGCAAGATCAAACACATAACACATGACATATATGGGAAACCCTCTTGGGGGAGAAAACCCATTGAAACTTGTAATTGAACTACTATCCTATAATAACAAGAACCAATTTAGACCAACTAAAAATAATCAAGGACTTATCAACCTTATTTTAGTGAGACTAAAATCCCACAAGAAGCTACTACAGATGTCTAGCTGAGCTACCACAATAGCTAGACCTTTAGAAAGTTTCACCTTGTAAGGAGGCTACAACCCCCTAGATGTTGAGCTTCCACAATAACACCTATGACTAGAATATATCTTATAACATTGATTGCCTACTAATATAATAGAGATACAAAGTATATCAACTCTCTTCAACTTTGCACACTCATTACATCCAAAGCCACCTTTTGGATCACTCTTCACTCCTTAGCAATAACTCTATCACCACATTAAAAACATGACTAGATGATCATTCACTCATCCTACACTTTAATTTATCTCTCAAATCAGATACCAAGCTCACACAGACACCATGTATCCTTTGCTTAATCTCAAGACATCTAAAACATCCTTTTGGATCATTCTAGACCTCTTCATTCATCCTCAATTTGTAAGAGTACTATTCTAACATCATAAACATGACCCATAGGTCATACACATAGTCTTCAATTTTCTCTACTCATCTGTTAGTGTAGGATTTATTTTTCTTACATTTTATTGTATTTTCCTACTCAAATATTCCATGTCATTTATATTTCCTACATTTGTGGATAGTCTTAATTAGGTGTGTAGTCATAGGAGTTAATTTAACTTGTCATATGTCATAGTGGTTATCTTACACGTCATTCATTATGAGAGTTATGTTGTTGATTGGATATTGTTAGATTGCAGAGTTACCCTCTATTTTGAGGCATCCTTGACCACCTTTCATGAAGGAGTTACATCCACTCCTATTTGTACTTTTATTTCCTTAAGATTATCTAATTTCGAATGTATTGAGTTGGAGCTTAATTTTTTTGTGTAGATTAGTCTTACATTTTCATATTTTGTAGTTTTTCATGTTTACCTAGATTTGGACTTCCTGCAAATTATGTCTCACATCAACTCTAATGCACTTCCACAAACCAAAAGATTCATGGCATCCTTGATATGGTATCAGAGCCATGTTGGTATCATTAAGTGTCTAGGTTCATTGCTATAATTACTTTCAAATTTTAAGATTAATATATTTTACAATAATTTTTTTTGGTTATTTATTATTGTGGCATCATTATTATGTGCCTTGGTATCCATTTTTCAACAATTTTTTCTTTGTAAAGCATTGAACTTTACTCAAGACTGTCATTTAACATTTCACATCTATGTGATTTCAAGCCTATTAGCCATATAACATTTTGTATATCCATCTTGGCATCATATTTCTTGTCAGGAGAGATAGGCATTAGAATTTTTCTTGTCATTCTAAGAGAAGTTTTCACCTTGTTGAGCATTGGTATCTCTTGGCCTATAAAAGGTGTTGAAGGACCTTATTTTGGTGATGGATCTATTATAGATGTCAATCCCTAATTGTTGCATTGAATACAACTTGGTGTTCTATTGTTTTAGAATTTTTTTAACATTGGCATCATTATTTGGTATTTGGCATTGTCCTTTATACTATTTTGACCTATGCTGAAGGATAAAAAACTAGTTTTTTCTAATAGGCATTGATTTTTGAGCTAAAAAGACACCTTAGAATCCTCTTTTCTATAAAAAAGTGTGTATTTTTTGAATGCTACGTTGGAAATTTGCATTTTTCACCTTGGCATCTCATGTTTTCCTCCTTGGTGGGGCCAAACTCAGTCTCCTTCTCACATTGGCATTTGATCTTCATAAAATTTCTGCCATTAATATTTTTTTTACATCATTTAGAATGTTAAAAATCAAGTCATTTGAAATTTTTTAAAAAGAGAGTTTTTTTTGAGTCTTTTAAAACTTGTATCTCTGCTTGACAAATGTAAAGTTGAGGCCCAAATTGGAAGGAGGCTGAATCCCCATTAAAATACCAAATCACTTTATTATTGACTCTAAGCCAGTTTTAATAGGTGGTTGGAAGACACATTTCACCTCACTCAAGGGTATATTTTTAATCAGTTAGTGCAATTTTTATTAGAAATGGGCTATTAATAGGAATTTATTTCATTAATTATTATAAATGGTAGCTTTAAATTGAGTGCCATATTTTTTAAAAGTGATTATTTTGTAATTTACCACATAGACCATTTGCATTATAAAATGTAATTAATTATAAAGTGCCAAAATTTGGGGGGCTACTTGACATAGTTTTAGGGGGGTTGCACTGTGGTTGTGATTCTATTCTGTAAATTCTCTCTTTTTGCACATTTGATTTCTAAAAAAATAACATCACATTAATCTTAAGTTATATAATATATCTTATCATTGTTAATGCACTCACACCCTTCAACTACCAGGAATGGAAAAGTAAGATTACAATGGTGCTTAGGAGTAAAGGGTTGTTTCACATAACTATGGGGGTAGAAATTAAGCCCATATCTGAGGCAAATAAGACAAAATGTTTTAATAAATGTGATGAAGCCTTTGGGATGTTATGTCTTTTAGTGTCATCAGAACTTGTATTTCACATAGAGTTGACCAAATCTCCTAAAAAAGTATGGGACACCCTAGAAAACTTATTTGGGAAAGTCGACACCATGAAGGGGCATGAACTTAAAATTGAGATAATTAGTATAAGCCCTAGTAAATTTGACACATTAGAGGACTTCTTCACTAAGATTAAGTCACTTATATTTCATTTAAAAGAGTGTGGAATTGATAAGAAAGATGAGCAGTTAGTTTTTTTTGTGCTTACAAAACTAGGATTTGATTACTCTGTATTTGTCTCTACCTTTTATGATACCAAGAGAGCCATGAGAACCAATTGGAAAATGCCATAATTAGATGAATTCATTGTATATTTGACTAAATAACAAGATAAATTTATCCAAATGGGATCCCTTAAGTCTTCCAAACCTTTATCCCTCATTATCGAGAATGGGAAACAAAAAGCCTCTAGCAGCAAGGATAAGAAATAAAAGAGTAAGGATCTAGAGAAGAAAAAAGAATAGAAAACCACTACAAAAACTAGCACTGAAACCTCCTCCTCAAAAGGGAAAATTAAGAAAGAGAAGGTTAAGTTGTATTTCAAAAGGAATGGGCATGATGAACACAAGTACATGAAGAAACAAATAGATCACCTTACACATCTCTTAGAGAATAACAATATAGGGGTCCCTGAGTTCATCAAATAATATAGTTTGATCAAAGAATACTTTAAGGAAAAGGAAAAATGGAAAGATAAACCTAAGGTCAAATCCTTATTTGTAGTGGCTTCTGCATCTAATTCATCAGAGGTTATAGAATCTAGTGCTTCACACCATATAGGTTCATTAGAGGTTGAGTTTCTTGACTTAGAGCCCTATAACATGTCCTCTATCACTTTGGGTGATGACACTCTAGCAATAGTTGTAGGTAGAGGGTCTATTGAAGTTGAAGGTGGAACATTAAATTTTTTTCTAACTATACCTTTACTATCATCTAATTTCCTTTTAGTGTATCATATTACCCACATAGGGGAGGGCATGGGAGTTGAGTTCACACCAGTTTCCATTGAGATTAGAGAGCTACATAGTGACACTATAGTTGCATTAGGGAGGGATAATCACCATTCCAAGATATACACCTTCTCCCATTTTTATCTATATGTTTCTCCTACTACATTACTTACCCATTCAGATGGAGTTAACAAACTATGACATGAGTGGTTTGGCCATCTTAACTACTACTATTTTGAGCAACTGAGTCAATAGGACATGGTTACCAGCTTTCCTAGAGTTAAATTCTCTAAGGGACTTTGATAAGGTTATGACCTTGGCAAATATCTTGAATAGAAATTTGACAAAGGAAAATCTAGAAGAGCTTCATTACCTCTTGAGTTGATTCATAGTGATGTCATAAGGCAGTTTCCCCATCCTTTTTTTATCAGGGTCAGATATGTCTTCACCTTATTTGATGAATTTTATAGATACACATGGGTCTACTTTATTAGATAAAAGTCTGATGTGTTTGATAATTTTCAAGACTTCAAGGCTCTTACTAAGAAGTAATCTAGAAAGTACATCAAAATCCTTTGAATAGATAATGGGGGGAGTACATCAACCATATATTTGAGTAGTTTTATACCATAGAGGGGATTGATATTCAATAGATAGTACTGTACACTCATCAACAAAATGGTGTTTTATAATGAAAAATTTGGTCCTTGAAGGAGATGGAAAATTTTATGATTCAATCTAGATCATTGGCTCCACAATTCTAGGCAGAAGCAATTGATTATGCATGCTACATTTAGAATTGGGTTCCTCACAAAGCTTTAAAAGGTATCATTCCTTTTGAAGATTGGCATAATAGGAAACTCAAGGTGTAACATTTTAGGGTATTTAGATCACTGATAATGGCACACATTCCTAAAAATAAACACAAGGCTATAGAGGCTCAATCCAAACCTTGCATCTTTATTAGGATCTAGATAGGGTCAAGGATTATAGGGTTTTCCACCCTAAAACTCATAAATTGTTCATCATGAAAAGTGTTAGGTTTTAGGAGAGTCCCATTGAATATTTACTAGACACTTCTCCTTCTACATACATTTAACTCAGTTTGGATGAGCAATCCAAGCATCTAAATTCTTCATAGCAAGTTTTTGAGGCAGATGCTTCTTCTTCTTCTTCTTCCAAATCTAATATCGAGTTTGATAGTGAGAAGAGTGATGGGGAATCATCCTCATCCACTTATATGCATACATTAGAAGATGAGGATTTAACACCTGACTCACCCATTTTAGGTCCTCTTTGGGCTAAGTAGACACTTTAGAGTACATGCACTTAGGTCAAGGATCTAGATGATGACAAATGTACTCAGATAGACTTTTAGAGTGGACCACATGACTTTTTTACTTCTATAATTGATCCATAAAATTTTAGAGAAGCATCAAGCATACCTAATTGGGATAGAGACATGGATCCAGGATATAATTCCTTAATTAACAATCACACTTGGGATTTGAATTCACTTCCTAAAGGAAGGAAGATGGTTTGATGACATTGGATATATCAGACCAAGTTTTCTATAGATGGGTCAGTTGATAAGTATAAAGCATGATTGTTTAACAAGGGTTTTTCATAGGTAGTTGTCATTGACTACTCAAAGACCTTTGCACCCATTACAAAGATGACTTCAATCTAACTCACATTAGATTTAGCCACAACATATGGTTGGGATGTACATCAAATGGATGTGAAGAGTGCCTTTCTTCATGGAGACCTTGAAGAGGAGATATACATGGAGAAACCACCTAGGTTTATTTAGGATTAATTCTTAATTTTTAGACTTAGGAAATCTATCTATTCCCTCAAACATGCCCCTCAAGCTTGGTACACCAGGATGGATTCTTTCTTTCTTACTTTAGGTTTCACTAGGTGTCATTCAGATCCCAATGTATACTTCTTATGGTAGGATGATTATTTACTGATACTAGTCCTTTATGTTGATGATCTTTTGATCAAGAGTTCCTCATCATCTATTATGGTGGTGAAGATATCTCTATAGGATAGATTTGACATGATAAACTTGGGTCTTTTGTATTACTTTCTTAGCATTGAGATTTCATAGTATAATTCAAGTATTTCACTTGCACAACCCAAATATGCTCTCAATCTTTTGAATCAATTTCACATGGCTAATTGTAAGCCATCTTTGACTCCCTTTATGTTAGGAGTCCAACTTGAGGTTGAATATTCTATACTTTTGGTTGATGCCATTCAGTATTGACAACTTGTTGGTAGCCTCATTTATCTGACTCATACCAGGCCTGACATTTCATATGCATTTGGGATTGTTTCATGATTCATGCAGGAGCCCCATGAGCTATACTAGAAAGTAGCTAAGAGGATTCTTCACTACATTCAGGGCTCTTATAAATTTAGGATTTGGTATAGATTTGGCATAAAGGTTATCTCGGTTGGATTTTTAGATTTAGATTGGGTTGGTGATACTCAAAATCGTAAGTCCACTTTAGGTTATAGTTTTTTTTGGTTCTAGCCCTATCTATTGGTCTAGCAAGAAGAAAAATTCTATTAATATATCATCTATAGAGGTAGAGTATAGGGGAGTTGATAATGTAACTACTAAGGCAATTTGAATTTAGGGGATTCTATCTAAGTTTGACATTGCTATCAAGCATCCCACCATCATATATTATGACAACTAGAGTACTATACATATATGTAGGAATTTGATTCAACACCAGTGGACTAAACACATTAATATTCACATGTATTTCATTTTAAAACTTATTTATGGTCAGGTCATCAACTTCAGATTTTGCTAGTCTTCAGAGTAGGTTGTTGATATCTTCACCAAATCTTTTAGTAAGAGCAAGTTCCTTCATCTAAGAGCTCTTTTTAGGGTGAGGTCCACTTTAGAAACTTCATCATCTTCAGGGGGGGCTTCTATCCTCTTCATTTATTCATTTTTCTCTTGAGGGGATTTTTTTCCCATTGGGTTTTCTCTTCTCTATATATAAGGGATTGCTTTGTACATGGGTACCTAATCAAGCTGAGTTACTGAGACCCATTTTGGTATCATTTCCCACCTAAGCTTCACTTATGGGGGATTTGTAAGTGTAGGATTTATTTTTCTTACATTTTATTATATTTTCTTACTCATATATTCCATGTCATTTATATTTCCTACATTTGTGGATAGTCTTACTTAGGTATGCAGTCATAGGAGTTACTTTAACCTATAATATGTCATAGCAGTTATCTTATGCCTCATTCATTATGGGAGTTACTTTATTTATTGACTATTCTTAAACTGGGGAGTTACACTCTATTTTGAGGAATCCTTGACTACCTTTCATGAAGGAGTTACATCCACTCCTATTTGTACTTGTATTTCCTTTAGATTATCTAATTTTGAATGTATTAAGTTTTAGCTTAATTTTATTGTGTGAAAATTAGTCTTGTGTTTTTGTATTTTGAAGTTATTCATATTTACCCAAATTTGGCCTTCATGCAAATCATGTATCACATCAAATTTGATGCACTTCCATAAACCAAAAAATATATGGCATCCTAGATATCATCAACTTAGCAACTAGGAACTCTACCTCTCCTTCACTCCATAACTCTCACATCCACACACCTCTTCAAAATCTAGAAACCATCACATTTGGTTTCACTATTTATAAAGCATTCATGATCATCACCATCTTAGTCAGCTAATAGGCATGCCTTAACTCTTAAGGAATTTATCACATTAAGACAAAACTCAATACCATCCACATAGGTTGGCCATAGAACCCATGGGTCACCCTTAAGCAGTTATACCTTTCAATTAGGACCTTGTAGCTCTTATAAGTCTCATGGAGACCTATTCATCCATTTAGCACATCATCAAGAAAAAAAAGAAAACATGACCACTTTAAAATACATGGGTCCACTTATTATGTCCCTTTAGACATCCTCAAATGATCATAGTCAACTCTGCTCACTTCTACGTATGCTCAAATAACTCAAACACTAACTTGGTGCATAGAAACATCATGAACAAATACATAGTCAACTTATCAAGCATTGTTAATACTCAAGATAGATTGATCAAACTTCTAAAATCCATATCGAGCATCCTTATGGAGTCTAAAACATTATCCAATAGCGAAGTCATCATGAAACATCAAAACAACATCAACACAAGCTCAAACATCCTTCTTGGGTCACTTGTAGAACACAGTCAAACACATAGTTAACTTTAGAGCTCAATATCTTTGACTATACATACACTCAAACCTTATAAATAGGTTCATTATATGTCCCATGGAGTCTTATATAATTTTTATTTTTACAACACCATCAAATTTTTTATGGATTAAAGTTATGGAAAAAATATAGAGCACTAGTTTTTTCCTTTGTAAAATTCAAATATTCAAATACCAACGGTCACAGTTAAAACTTAGACACTATGATATCATCTCATATCCTCAATGCTTATTTTAAACATGAAACATAAATATTCTTCAAACTTTAACTTATAGTGTGCCATTTCCTCAATTTTAAACCTTAAACAATTGACTTCATCTCATGCAATCTTACAATATTAACTCAATGTGCACCATCGATATCCTGTACGTAGCTCAGTCTTTATCTATGTTAAACATTGGACACCTTAGAATAATATTGATCAATATGTAACATATATATATATATATATGTAAAAAAAATCTCACCATTATATCTTAGAATAATCTTGATCTTTACCTCTGATCAATGTTAAAATTTGAACACTTTTCTCATCTCACTACTTCATGACACCTTGGAACAAACACGCTCTATTGATCCTTTTGTGATGAGCTCAATATTTAAATTTATTAACCAAATATAACTAATTTTACTAAAAATTAAAATAAACTATGGGGATAATTGCTATCTACCTGGAAGGTCAACTTTGCACAATCATATCTTTTACCTTGCTCACTCACATGTTATAAAATTTGGACCATATGTTTTCCTTTAAAGGAAAAAACAAAAAAATTATTAATAAGCTCCTAAAACCTTCACACATGTAATATATAATTCCATTGATTTTCTCACTCATATTTTTCTACCAAGAGCCAACTATGCCTAAAACTGCCTAGAAGGCTAACTTTGAACATGCATATTGTTTTATGCGCTTCATTTCATGACCTAAAATTTAGTGACTATAAAATAAGAACAAAAATTAATAAAACCATATGATAAAATTCTACTAGAACTACCACATGTGTGAAAAATAACTTCATCAATATGCTTAGTTGGCTTTTTCTTACCACATGCAAATTTGGCTTATGGGAAAACACTATTAAACTGCCTAGGAGCCCAAATTTGCACTTGCATATCTTTTGTCATTATTAGTTCATGACTTAATATTTATCACATAATATCTTATCTAATAGGGGAATTCATCCATATATCAATCTACTCTTGAAACTTTCATACATGCGAGATATGATGTCACCAAACTACTTACTTGGCTCTGTTTGAACATAGAAAAGATTGTCAAAATACTTGGGAGCCCAAATTTGTACACACATATATTTGGATACAATTCATCAAATGAATTGAGACTTGGACCATAGAAACTTGGGACTAATTTTATCAAAACCATACGACCAACTCCTCTTGACTCATCCATATGTGGAAATCATGACATCATCAAACTGCCTACTTAGATTTTCTACTATTGGACCCAAAATATCTAGATGAAAACTATAGACTACCAAATGAATTCCACTTATGCACAAAATCACTCAATTCATCCTTGACCTTTGATATGACCTATTAAATAAGATAAATACTTCATACTCATCTATAATAATCTCTAAATAGTCAAAACTAAAGATCAACCAAGCCTTCTTCAAGCATACTAGGACAAACACATTGCATAGTTTATCATTGTCACTTAGACTATCAAGGCACTTTATCAACTCACATGGACACCTCCATGACATCATTAAAAAAATCTCCAATAGTTCTTTCTATATGCTACATGGTTACATTCATAGATCATATAGTTGTCTTATCCTTTTAAGGTGAGGTAACTACCACTTCCTATCTTTCCCTCACCCCAAAGGGGGGAATATCAATCAGGGAATGTCATAGAGGCATGATATCCACACTTGGAATAGTTTTTATATTAAATGGGTGAATGATTTGGAAGCATATTATCCACACTCATTCAGTTTATGGTATTTATATCAGTTCTTAGATTTAGTGTGGGCATGCTTTGAAAGATTGTTCTCCACACCTATTCAATATTTAGCATCTCCGATCATAGTGGGGGTGTGTTTTTGGAAACATGTTATCCAAATTGGTACTTATATAAGTTTTCATATTTCTCCATATATAATGGGGGCATGCGTTGGAAACATTTTCTCCACACTTATACAATTTTCTGAATTGGCGAAAGCATAGTTATATGATTTAGATTCACAGTTATGGTAGAAGTCTATACATTGGTAATATTATTATACATATTTTCATCATGATACATATATAATGTGCATATGCTAATAAATTTGTACCTAATATTGAAAAATATAAATAAGTTTTATATTCTAAAACTCTTTTATGGATTGTTACCATATCATTAACTTTTATGTACAGATACCTCATAGACTTTTATGGACTTTATTAAGCCAATCTACTATAGTAGTTGGTTCAATTTTTGGTATGATTGAGATGATTAAATCACTTAATATTTTAAATTTTTCAAGCTGGGATTGATTTTATCATCCAACCTCACCATATTATAAGTATCATTGGGTTGCATAGTTGAGCTAATCTCAAATGCCAAGTGGTAACTCATTTTTTCTCCAAAGTTGGGGCCATGTGCATTGCAATCTCTCTCTCTCTCTCTCTCTATTTATATATCTACATATATATATATGCACTTTTAATATTTATCTATATATTTCCTAATCTTAGTTTAGATATATACATTGATATATATACAAGTGTACTCCTAAACCTTGATTTTTTAATTTAAATATATTTAAAGTACTTTCAATCCTAGATATATGCACTAGATATACACTATAACATGACGTTGGTTGTATATAAATAACCAAAAAAGCTTTCAAGTTGGGCACACATAAAGATAAGGTGTGCATACACATGAAGATACACATTCTTTTCTTTTAGACTAGAAATTTCATTACTATATTAAGGGGGGGATGTAGATGATATATATGGATTATATTACACCTTAGTATTTGAAACTTGGAAAACTCAGATCTTGGCTATTCATCTCAGTTCTAGACCTTTTACACTTTCACAAGGCTTTCATTTTCTCTATCTTATTCCCCTTGGCCTATATCTCTTAGTTTAAATAGTCTTATGTTGATGGCACAAACATCCTCTCTTGCCCAAGATACTAAAAATGTATTTATCTTCCATCTTTACAAGTTCTGAACCTATATCTACTTTCTTTCTCCTTAGACACTAACATCCACAACATACAAATATTAATGTTAGTGTTCTAACTTGACACAAATGTCAAGTTCCCTAAAGTGATATAATTTGCAAAAAAAAAAATCCTAATGGTTAGCTTAAGTACTTTAATTTAAGTTCTTAATCCAAAGGGATTAATTTAAATACAATATCAACCCTCATTCATTCCTTACCTAGCAACATGGAAATAATAACAAGTATTCTTACCGAAGAGTATTCAAATAATATTCAATTAAACAAAGCTTCCCTATTTCCATACCAGTCATAGGTACAACACATATATATGTTTTAAGTAATAAAGGAGCATCCCAAGAGATCGATTTTGCAAGTTACAAGCTAGGTCACTGCTGTATTTACTTTCTACATATAGCATGATTCACACATAAGCCAACACATAAGAGATAAATACATGAGTTTGAGGCCCTCTTATAAAGTATTAGATATGTAAGTATCACCCATTAATAATAGGGTCTTTAGGGTTATCTCAACATCATGTGACCACTAAATAATTATTACCCAAAGTCACTATGAAGATGGAGAACTAAGGTTTTACCATTTCATTAGGGATGATAGTCTATGACCTAGATTTGAATACACCAAAGTAAAGGTGAAGCAAAACCCAAAAACATCTAGGTGGTTACATCCTTTTCTAGTAGGTATTATGTATATGACACATACATTAAACCTAAATAGTAGAATCAATAGAATTATCTAAGGCTGATGTTAGTGTTCAGGGTTTCAGAAGTGTCAGATCCATAATCTAAAGACTATTTTAGAATCTCCTTCCAGCTTAATTTTTTCCTACTCTAGATCTAACACTATGTTAACATTAAAACCAACTAATTATATTTATTCTTTGTTATTTCCATATCTAGCATAATTATACTTTCCATATTTATCTTATACTTAGCATAATAAATTTAGTGTATGTTTATATCTGAGTTTAACATTTAATTGGCCTACTATAGATCTAATTAGCACCCTTGTGCCATTTCATTTCTATATACCCATTTCATGGACATGACTTAGTCAAATGTCCATAAATAAAAAAAATAACATATTCAAATGTCAACATACAACAAGCAATGACATATTTAAATGTTAAATAGGCAAACAAAGGCATAGGGGACACAAATAATGGAGCATATTCAAATGCTAAAAAAAAAATGATAATATCAAGACATGACACTCAAGGAAATGTATACATGAAAGAATAATCAACAAACATAAACATAACATACTAGTCCCTAGATATATGTGTTAGCAAAAAACATTAAGTACATAGAATATCAAGTACATTGTAAAAGATATAAACATGGATAAAGGCATATATATTATATAAGTGTTTTTAACAAGTTTTCACTTTTCACATTCAAAAGATGAAAGAAACTAAGATAAAATGGTCAAGGGTTTGTACGTACTCGGATGAAGTTTGTGCACCATTATCCAGATCTTGTATGGACTCCTATTTGGCTGTGGAGGACGACACCTATAGAGAGAAAGACTTAAACAAAGAGATTGTTAGATGGATGTAAGGTGGACTGCTAAGCAAAAGCTTGGTCCCAGAAGTGCAAAGACTTCTTTGAGGGATGACAGTCCATTGTTGATAAAAAATAATGTCAGATAAAGATAATAATGACAGACTAAGCTAGAGAAACACAAACAATGCATACCTGCTATTTGCTATCGGTCTGCCACAGTCACTGACACTGATTAGTATGCCATCATCGATCGGTCTAAGGTTGTCAATGCCAGTTAGTCTGTCGACATTGGTAGGGGAAGTGGCCGATATCGGTCAGGGCAATGGTCTTGGACAAGGTCTGGATGGGTTCTTAGTCGATAAAATGGTCTACAAAATGGTCTGTGGTACTCTGAGAGTCTGATGGTTTGTGCAAGTTAGAGAGTAAGGTCTAAGGAAAGAGTCAGATAAGGGACAAGGTGTCAAAAAGAGTGAGAATGTGAAGAAGGCTTCTCAGCCTTCTCAGGAAGAGAGTTAGGTCTGCTCTGGTTGATAGCTGGGTCTGGTTGATAATGTGGCTTAGAAGCAATAATAGAAAACTAACTACAAATACATTCTAAGCTACTGAAATGACATAAAAGAAGAATACTTAGCTCCTTAGTAGAGAACTGGAAGTGCATAAGCCCTGTCACTGATGTAGAAGACTCCCTACAATGGTAGAGTGACTGATGCAGAATCCCTGTACCCTGTGGTGCTTACTGTGCATTTAGGAGAGAGGGAGAGAGAGGTCAAAGTCTGAGCGCAAGAGGATTTTTTGCATTCGAGGGAAGAGGCTCTATTGATTCGGCCTACAAGTTGGTTTTAAGCAATCGATGTCAGTGATCCTACTGGCATCGACTGACTGTAACTGACATTAGCAGCTAGAATAACTAGAAAAGGGCTAAAATTAGCCTTTTGCCCATTCTTCTAATTGCCAAGGTCAATTGGTCATGGGAAAATGATCAAAGGTGAATTAAATAAGTGCGAGAGGGTTGAAATAGGTCATAAATTGGTCATAAGGTGATGGGAGGTATTCAAGGGGAGGAATCCAAGGGGAGGTGAGGTGTCATGGGTGATGTGGCAAGGGGGTTTTTAATTTAAAATAGTTAATTTATTTTAAATTAATGATTATGTGGGTTAGGAATGTGTAGAAGTGGACCAAGGGGACCAAGGGGGGAGTCGACCAAGGAGTAGACATGATTTTGGTTTCTACATTTGCCCTTTTTTGTCTTGTTGGTTGTTCTTGACGAATTGCAAGACAAAAATAGGAGTTGATTGCCCCAGGTATGGGATGAGGTCTTTTTTGTCCTGTTGGTTATTTTGATGAATTGTAAGACAAAAATGAATGTTGGTTGCCTCGATTATGGGATGAGATATTCCTCCTCAAATTAGGAGTCGAGGGAAGGTAACCTAATATCGGGTGCTAATTTGATAGAGAGTGGATGGATATGGTGAAGTTTGAGTGTGAATGCTGTAATAGTTGAGATTGTGCGCATACTACTTCACAAGATGGTCAGGTCAAATTGTCACAGGTCAAGGGTTGAGGAGTGCCAAAATCAAAATAATTGGGCCCCAACATTTAGTCATAGCTGATTGGGTTATTTGATCTGAGCTATAGCTCTAATGGTCATCGTGTTCTAGTAATCTTAGGCTCAGGAAGTGCTCTTGGAAACATGAAAATGTCACAATTAGTGTGGATCAACTTGCTCACGATCCTATACTTGTGAGGGTCGAAATATGGGTTGCAGACAATTTTGCTAACCATTCGTGAGGTAGCATACATGCAAAAACAACCAAGGCAAAGTTGTCTTGGAAGTGGTCGTGGTCGATGGAGATAGTCGTGATCTCCATGGTCATTGGTTGAGTCGAGTCGAGATAGATAGTTGGTCCATTAGATGGATGGATGAAAGAATGGCCAAGCTAACATTAGAAGAACCCATGTCAGCTGAGTGCTGCCTACATAGCCCCTATTTGAAGGGCCTCAAGCCAATGTAGTTCTCCCTAAGAGGGAGGAAGAGGGTCGAATTGGTTTGGATGAGGTTAAGTCATGGTTAAGAGGTCAAATGGTTTGTCCATCAAGGAGATGAACAAATGGATGTGGTCGAGCTATCCCTAGAAGACGTCATGTCATTTGAGTGCTACCTACATAGCCCTTGTTGGAAGGGCCTCAGACCAATGTAGTTCAGGTGAGGAGTCAAAGCTGGTTGATGATTGGTTTGGTCATGATGATGTTACAACCTTTTCCATATTGTGTGATGGTGTATTCTGTAACATTGGCTAAGTGGTCTTTCATCCCTAGCATTTTTCCATATTGGTAATGGTGTATGCTAAAAATGAATTGAGTCAATTTATGCTTCAGCAAGTAATGGTTTATGCTTGACATAAATTGTGTCTGGTAGATAGTTTCTATGTGTATTGATTTCCATAGAAACTACGTGAAATGGACTGTTATGTTAGTGGTCTGAAAATGTTTGGGTTGGGTTGGTTTGGTTAGCAAATGATTTGGTTGAATGTGACCAAAGGTATGAAGGAAGTGAAAGGCATTGTGCCCTTTCATTGACAAGAACCATAATGATAACATAGGTAGGGGGTTTTTAAAAACAAAATCCCATTCATGCATTACATCATTGACCATTAGTTGTGTTAGAGAAGTAATTGAATCACTTTGACATTAAAATGAGCTCAAAATCCCTTGAGTAGGTGATGTGATATGGTAGGACAGGGTAACTCCTTTTGGTAGGGATAACTTTACCCCTTTTTATAGGAGACCCTGAGATGACTACAAGCCAAGTCCATGACCTTTTTTTTTTTGGCAAACTGATCAATGTGGGAAGCTACATAGAGATGTCATTTTGTTTTGTGGTCATTTGTGAAGCTGATCGATGTGGGAAGCTTCTAAGAGAGTGCTATGTGTAGCAAGATTTTAGTCATAGCCATCCTTCAAGGGGGTGGTCTATATTTTTTCTTTATATATATTTGAGGGCTTTGAATAGCTATCCTTCAAGGGATCAGTCTATTAGCTACATCAATGATTGTACATCTGTCGTTCGAGGGAGCAGTCTGCCTTTAGAGTTTGTGACCTTTTGATATTTTGATAGAATTTTGAGTCATGGATAAGACTATAGAAGTGTAAGGGCTCCCTTTTATTAGGACAAAGCATTCATGCTTTATAAAGGGGTTACAGAGGATTTGTTTAGGGGAATAGGGTTGAAAGGAATGAGGATTAAGAGGACGGGGTTGCTCAAGGGATGAGCTTGAGTTAAATGTCAAGTGAATGAGTACTCAACTAACAGTAGAATGGTCACAGATGCAAGGCATTAAGAGGCTTAGGTTTTGGTCAGCCTTCAAGAGAAGATAGATGATAAGTCCCTAATCCATACCTGTGTGTGGTGATGTAAGGTCTGAGCCAATTAGGAGCAAACTTACCCTATTTGCTTCTTTCCAAATTGGTCACGTGTTGGTCGATGTTGGACATGAAGTTGGTTGATATGATGTTTGCATGTAGTTAGTTGATATGTTGTTGGCATGTTTGGTTGGATGATGTTTGGTTAAGGTCGTGATAGATGCTTGGTCGAAGCTTGGTCGAGGCTTGGTCAAGGCTTGGTTGGGGTCATGATTAAAAAGTTTGGTTGATGATTGATCGAGGCCAATTGATATTTGGTCAATGTTTGGTCGAAGTTGGTCGAGGTCATGATTAAAAGGTTGGTTGATGTTTGATCAAGGTTACGATAGTTAGGGTAAGGTTGAATTCCACTAGTTGCTAGGGAGAATGTTTGATAGATTTAGTTTGAGAGGGTGATATCCTGATCTACCAGGTTGGAGGCAGGAATCTCAAAATCATGGATGGTAATAGAGGAAATGGTTGGTAATGATTTGATTAAAGTGGCTAATGGTTGGGGGTCATCAGGCTAGACCTCAATCGATTGTAAGGCTTGGATCAAAGTTTGATGATGCTATGGAGAGTTTTGTATGAGATCATACAAAGACATCTTCATAGGGGTCGTGTGGTGAGGTTGTTTCACCACGGAGTTAGGGATTGTCTTTGAGGATGCTGGTCGAGATGTGCCCAAGATAGTAATCTTGGGTTATGGTTGTGGTGAAGGCTTGGTAGATGGGGATGTCCAAGGGAGAGAAACATGTCTTTTCCCTTTATCCTTTTGGGTTGGTGGGTTGGTGGTCAAGTTGACTGTGTTGATTTCGAATAATGGGGTTAAAGGTGGTGGAGGGACCATAGTCTAGTGTTGAGATCTCAATTTAGGTGATGATGTTTGTGAGGCATGTGATGGTGTCAAAGATTTGGCAAAGGGGTAGTCAAGAGGATCCTTGATGAGAAGGGTATCCTTTTTTTGGTGTTGATGAATGATAGCTTTAAGAGCATAACAATGCTCAGTGTCATGTCTCGGTTGTGATGATAGTGACAAAATTTAGTGTTGTTGAACCAAGATGGTTTTGATCTGAGAATTGATGAGTGTGAAGGTGAGGAGGTATGGGAAGCATGGGATGATGTTGAAGGTTTGTTGATAATATGGTCAAGAAGAAGGGTGTCTTTCTCCAAGCATTGGTGAATGACAACCTTGAGGGCACAACAATGCTCAGTGTCATGCCCCGGTGTGCGATGATATGCATAAAATTTAGTGTCATTGAACTAGGGTGGTTTTGGTCTGAGAGATTGGTATGGTTTAAGAGGTGGAAGATTGATGTGAGAAGACTGCAACAATTGTCATAATAGTAAGGCATAAGAACCTGCCAATGGGTCTACGTGTTTTGTTACAGTAGGGGTTGATGACTTTTGTTTTGGAGGCATAGGAGGCATTGGTCATTTTGGAGGAAATATATGTTTAATGGGTAAAGGGGATAATGGAGGCAATTTGCCTCTATGAGGTGTTGGAGTAGGAAGCACTCCTATTAAGGTGGATGGATGTGGGCCCAAAATAGAGGGCAATGATGAAGGTGGGGGAGGAATTCTCCGATGTGGTTTAGTGGCCTTCTTTGGTTTGGTTTGAGGGCCACTATTGTACGAGGCAAGATTAGATTTGGGGTGAACACCAAGAGATTTAATCTCTTTTGGCATGGTGGATGCCTGCATGGGTTTAGGTTCAGATGTGGATGGAGGTGAGTGAGATGTAGCGATCTCAGGTAAAAGGCAAGAGAAAACCATCACTGGGTCTTCCTCAGTTGAAGTGGGTGGAGAGACAGGTTCTTCTCTTGGTGGAGAAGGAATAAGAGAATGGGGCTCCTCAAGAGGGTAGAGGGCAAGGATGATCATGTCTTTTACTTGTGGTTGAAGAGTAGGAAAGGTATGGTTGTCCATTGGTAGGAGGAAGGATGAAGGTGGGGCTAATGGCATTGGTATGGTCGAAGCGTCCTCCAATATAAGAGAGGTCGATGGAGAACTAATAAGAGAAGAAGGCTCTTCTACCTGTGATGGATGAATAGGAGAAGAAAGCTCTTCTACCTGTGGAGGAGGTTGGTCAGGGACAAGAGGTGAGACCATGTTGATCGTGCGTATATCATGCTCTTGGGAGCTATCAGCCATGGTCTAGACATTGTTTTGGTTAGGAGGATGGTTAGGAAAAGGTTGTTTGAAGATATCGATGTTTTGATTGGGTGGGGCATTCATGTTGTCCAAAACAAGATCTCCCTTATCTATCACATCTTGGACAATGTTCTTGAAGGTTTGGCAGTTGTTTATGTCATGGTCTTAGACACGGTGATAATGACAAAAGTCATTTTCCCTGTACCAGGCAAGGATAGGTTTAGAGGGGTCGAATTGAGGTGGTCAGATTTGAGGGAGATTGAGGACCCCCTGCTTGACAAGTTTTTCCAACATGAAAGCATATGATTATCCTATAGCAGTATACTGATGCTGTATATACCATTGTTGGAATTGTTTGGTGATGCTTTGAGATGTGGAAGGTTGAGATTGGTTAGTTGTTGTAGAGGATGGTGATCTAACAACCACAGTGTTTGTCAACTCCTTGGATTTGGAGTGGGAAGAAGAAGGTTTGGAGGAAGAGTCATTAAACTTGGTGTTGGGGTTTTTACTCCACAACTTGACTTTGTTTTCCTTGATGACACGTAGTTTAAGCTTCTTAGCCATCGTGAAAGCTTCATCAAAGGTGCAAAATGTTTAGACCCAGAGAGTAGATGAAATATGTTTGGCACATGCCTGAGAGAAGAGCTCAATGAGCTCGGGTTGAGGTAGGGAAAAGGAGAGTTGATTGATCAAGCCTCTCTATCGAGCGACAAAATTGGTGATCGATTCATCGTCAAACTATTTGATAGAGTACAGATCCATGATAGAGACCTTTTTGGTGATATTGATCGAGAAGTGGTCAAGGAAAAGTTGGGCTAGTTGCGTGAATGTGAAAAGAGAGTGTCTGGTGAGAGAGCTGTACTAGTCGAGGGTAGCACCAGAAAGTGACATAGGGAATGTGCGTAGCAGTAACGCATCATCATGTGCGATTAGGTAACAAGCATGTTTGAATACTTGTAAATATTGTTGTGGGTCTTCCTTACTCTAGAAGCGAGTAAACTTAGGAAGCTCCCATTGACTGGGATACGGTCAGATAGGGATGGAGGGATGGATGGGTTCATTGCAAATTTGGTCATATGAAAGGACATTACTTGAACCAAAAATGGAAGCCTCAAGATTAGACATTTTGTCCATCAGCATCTTGATGAGATCAACTGATAGATTGGTAGATGGGGTGCTTCCTAGGTTGTAAGGCACTTGGAAGGTGCTAGAAGAGGCGTATGACATAGTTGATTGCACTTGTATAGGTGCAACATATTGATAACTAGTCATTGGGATAGATGTGGAAGCCAGTGGTGGTTATGCCATGGAGTTAGAGGGAACAAATTGAATAGGGGCCACCAAAGGTGGTTGAGGGGTGGCAACACTGGTTAAAGGGTAGGTAGTTACTCTTGTGTTGATAGGGGCAAGAGTAGGTGGGATGGAGACAACTAGATTTTGGAAAGGTGTATAGGTTTGTTGAATAGTCTGTGGTTGATGGGGGGTCAAAACCCCAATGGAAGTGGGCCCAGAGATACAAGGAGAAGCCACACTTAGAAGATTAGTCATGGTCTAGTTATTAGTTAAGGCAACGGCCTGGGTGTCTATGGGCTAGATTACAGACCCTATGGATATGGCTGCTGTCTCAACTAAAGAGGTTGGCATCCCATAAATTGGGTTGCCTAAGGAGTCTCGCATTTGAATTCATGTGGGATAGTGTTAAAGGGCCTTGACATTAAGGTCAAGGAACATTTCAAAGTCTTGGTCCCCCTCAAGGACAATGGGAGGCTGAGTCAGGGTCGGTTGGGTAGGAATTCATTCGGTCTCTGAATGATACTCCATTAGAGGACTGGTTATGGAAGGTGAAGGCGAGAGTAGTTGTTGCCATGCATGGTTGACAAGAGTCTTGGTTTGACTACGTGTCAAAACCATTCAAGGTAAGAGGTTCAGGTTTCAAAAATTGTGTTTTTCAGTCTCAAAAAACTAGAATGGGTGTTAGACAACAAGAAAGTTGGGTTTTAAGCTTGTTATTTTGAGAAGATTTTTTTTTTTTGGATAGTGACCGACGTCGATAGAAAAATTGATGTCAGTGGAATAGATTGCCGATGTCGATCAGATAACCAATGCCAGCAAAGAAAGGTTGCCGACGTCAGTGGTAAAACCGATGTTGGTTACTGTGTTTTTCCAGAAACTCAAAGAATTTGAAAGTTTTTGGAAAAAAAGAAGAAAACGTCCTCACTAGCTCAAAAAACCAGATAAAGACAGAAAAGAAGATGAAGACAAACAGACCCTAAATGTTAAATCCTAAGAATAAACTTTTAGAATCATGTTGGCTTATGCCTTAGAGTGTGTTTAGGAAGTTGGCTTTTAGAACGGTTCCTAGAAGAAGTAGTCTAAGGTTGGTTTCAAGTTAGTTTCGGTGCTCAAGAGTCTATGTTAGGTTCTGTACATGGCCTGGTGCTAAGGAGCAAGCTCCCCTCACTTAATGAGCCCAGTGATAAGCTGGTCTCGCTTAGCTAGTATATACTTCCCCTAGAGATTATCCTCTACTAGGGAACAGAGTGGGCTTTCCCCTTGGTAGTGAAGTCCAAGTGGGATTGCCAGGACGGGTGAGGTATCTGCTAGGTGATGAAATCCTAGTCAAGCCTTGTCTTAGGTAAGTTTAGATGTTTGATTTGTGATAGTGGTTTGGATGTGTAACATAAGTGGCCTACGCTTTATTCATGATGCATTTTTAATTACTAGATGTGTGGACTAAATATGCATTCAATTAGAAATGAGATGCAATAGATTTTAAGCCCAAATTGAAATGTGTGTTCGTATGCAGACAAGTGAAGAAAAGGTTGAAGAGTATGACTTTACTACTCTAAGATGCAAGAAGAAATAAAAAGAAGGATTCTTTTTAACTTTGCTAATGGTGTCTTTTGGAAGAGATAGAGGAAAAGGATGCAAGAAGAGACCTAATGCACCTATATGAAAAGTTTACTTTAGAAGAAAGAGTATGAACCCAAGGAAAAGTCTTAGGGTCCCACCAGGCATGCCAGAATGGTTCTAACAAGTTTTCACTTTTCACATTCAAAAGATGAAAGAAACTAAGATAAAATGGTCAAGGGTTTGTACATACCCAGATGAAGTTTGCCCACCATTATCCAGACATTGTAGGGACTCCTCTTTGGCTGTGGAGGATGACACCTGTAGAGAGAAAGACTTAAACAAGGAGATTGTTAGATGGATGTAAGATGGACTGCCAAGCAAAAGCTCGATCCCAAAAGTGCAAAGACTTCTTTGAGGGATGACAGTCCACTTTTGATAAAAAAGAATGTTAGATAAAGATAATAATGATAGACTAAGCTAGAGAAATACAAACAATGCATACCTGCTGTCTGCTGTCGGTCTGCCACAGTCACCGATGTTAGTTAGTATGCCATCATCGATCGGTCTAAGGTTGTCAATGCCAGTTAGTCTGTCGATGTCGGTAGGGGAAGTGACTAATATCAGTCAGGGCAATGGTCTTGGACAGGGTCTGGACAGGCTCTTGGTTGATAGAATGGTCTTCAAAATGGTCTGTGGTACTCTGAGAGTCTGATGGTTTGTGCAAGTTAGAGAGTAAGGTCTAAGGAAAGAGTCAGATAAGGGATATGGTGTCAAAAAGAGTGAGAATGTGAAGAAGGCTTCTCAGCCTTCTCAAGAAGAGAGTCAGGTCTGCTCTGGTTGATAGCTGGGTCTGGTTGATAATGTGGCTTAGAAGCAATAACA
This sequence comes from Torreya grandis, assembly GCA_037957365.1. Lineage (NCBI taxonomy): Eukaryota > Viridiplantae > Streptophyta > Pinopsida > Cupressales > Taxaceae > Torreya > Torreya grandis. Next base: position 551,669 of record JARHVA010001089.1, on the reverse strand, counting down.
AAAAACTAATTACAAATACATTCTAAGCTACTGAAATGACATAAAATAAGAATACTTAGCTCCTTAGTAGAGAACCAGAAGTGTAAAAGCCATGTCGTTAATGTAGAAGACTCCCTGTAATGGTAGAGTGACTGATCCAGAATCCCTGTACCCTGTGGTGCTTACTATGCATTTGGGAGAGAGGGAGAGAGAGGTCGAAGTTTGGGTGCAAGAGGATTTTTTGCATTCAGGGGAAGAGGCTCTATTGATTCGGCCTACAATTTGGTTTTAAGCAACCAACGTCAGTGATCCCACCAGTGTCGGCCGACTGTAACCGACATCGGTAGCTAAAATAATGGAAAAAGGGCTAAAATTAGCCTTTTGCCCATTCTTCCAACTTCCAGGGTCAATTGGTCATGGGAAAATGGTCGAAGGTGAATTAAATAAGTGCGAGAGGGTTGAAATAGGTCATAAATTGGTCATAGGGTGATGGGAGGTATTCAAGGGGAGGAATCCAAGGGGAGGTGAGGTGTCATGGGTGATGTGGCAAGGGGGTTTTTAATTTAAAATAGTTAATTTATTTTAAATTAATGATTGTGTGGGTTAGGAATGTGTAGAAGTGGACCAAGGGGACCAAGGGGACCAAGGGGGGGAGTCGACCAAGGAGTAGACATGATTTTGGTGTCTACAATAAGATCAAACATGATAATGTAAAGTGACCATAGAATAGTATAACCTAGATGTATCATGATCAAATAGGTAGATTCCCCCAATTTCCTAGTGATGTGAGTAGAGGGAAATCCCAAAATCCAAAAGTGCATAGATCATGTATTTATGTATGCATGAATCACACTCAAAATATGTGTGAAACATGCTTATATATGAAATACTGATATGTCATTTAACCACATCAAACTGACAACATATATGCCAAGGAGATAATAGGATATGTAAATACCAAACATATTTTTGGATTTTTGAAGTTTTTTTTAAAATTTTTTTGGTATTTTTGGGATTTGTGAGAGGAAAAGACTATCCTATTATCACATCCAAAGATGCTCAAAGATATCTTCCCACTATGAAACTAATTTAATAAATTGGTGAAGTTAACAAGGAACATGTATAGGTGTAATATCTATCAATGTAGCATATATGATGCTTTAAGTATGTAAAATAGGATTTTATGGTTATGAAGTAGAAATAATAGGAGTAGGGGTTCGTGAAACCCATCATTGAGTGATTTGTGATTTGTTTGGAAAAGAGTAATAATAATATGTGTAGGTGATATATTTATCTAATTATGGTGTGTATTAGATGAGTATTCCATGGAACCCACTATGGATATTTGATGTAATGGTCTCTTAAGTATTAGATGCTTGGTGAAGGGGATTTCATGTTGGTTACCCTTTTGTAGAAGATTAACCTTAGGAGGGTTGATAATTAATTGTTTGGGTATAAATTTCTCTTACTCAAGAAGATGTTCATATGGAATTTTAGAAATTGTAATTACATGATTGACATGACTTTATTTAACATACATGCATACTATAAAAGGTACTGGTCAAAGTGTATGTATCCAAGGTCATCTTAATAACATATCAAAGATACCCATGGAAGGTATAATTGAGAAGCTAGTAGCCAAATGTGTGAAACCCACCTATAAAGGTAAGTCAATCTCACCAAGAACCTATTGTGAGGTCCCATCAAATTGTCTAATTGATCTAGTCGAAGGATGTAAATCATGATTTGTATAACCTAAATATGTAAGTAGTGTCATGGTATAAACATTTTTGCTTACACTATTTTCAATCATAACATAATGTATAAGTTGGTGATTAACTTATGATTGAATGAATAAGTAATGAAGATTTGAGTCATCATCCCTAAACTCACTATTATTGAAAGTAATGGAGGGTCTCTGAACTATAGGAGGTGTATACCATGTATATGTACCAATAATACCATACAATAAGTGTTCATGATGAGATGAAGGAAGGTGAGAATTATGTGCAATTTACACTTATCAATCCTTTTTTGAATGATATTTTAAGGGAATGTTAAATATTTTTTATTTGTGGTGGTTCTTAGGTTGTAAACATGACTCCTTTGGAGGGTCATCAAATGTAATATTTTACTCATTGATGAACTCCTAGATCTTATGCTTTAAGGTGAAACATTTCTTCATAAAATGCCTAAGACATTAGTGATAGTCACAATAATAATTCACATCTTAACCTTTGGGTAAAGGTCTACTCATATTAGCCTCTATAGGATGAGGTAGAGATATACAATGACACTCTACAAGCTGCAAGAGTAATGAAGTGGTAGACTCAAGTAAGCATGCAAATTATCTGTAAGGTATATTGGATAAGACAATCTAATTATATTGTTGTGACACCACATTAATTGTGATGGTTTTTTCTTTCTTAGGCTTAGGGGGTTTGGCATTATATCTTGGTTTGATAACAAACTTGGTATTGGATGTATATGTAGTTGGTGTATTTGCTACATATTGAAGTTTATTCAATGAGATAAGTTTTATTTCATGATCATGAACAATATGGCATAAGTCATTAAATTTTTTGAATACAATGGACTCATGTAAAGGAGTAAGCAAACTTTTCTTGAAAATATCTTGGAGCTCTTTATCTACCATATGATTGGTCATTTATCCAACATTTTCTTATATCTCAAGACATACTCATTAATAGGTTCATTGGTTCCTTGCTTGATCTTTGAAATTTGGGCATAGGAAACCTTTTCGATAATGTTAATAGAAAAGTGTGCTAAAAACCAATCCATAAGGGATTCAAAGATGTTTACTTATTGAGTTGGTAAATCATAGAACCACCATAAATAAAAGTCTTTTAAGCTCCTTTAAAATATTTTGGTTGAAAGTTTATCATTGGAGGCATAATCAATGCATGCTACATAAAAAGATAGAAGATGATGTTAAATATCACCCTTTCCATCATAAAATGTGAACTTGGGTGTAATAAAACTAGTTGGAAGGGGGTGCAAAGATATCTCTTGTGAAAAAGGGTTATGTAACACCTCTTGTGAAACAATAACATAAGGATATTTCATAGAATTTTATTCAATATTTATAACCTTAGTTTGTAATTTTTTTTTTATAGTTTGGACCTCTTAGTATTTTAGGTTATATATTTAAGAAGTCACCAAAGGAGGTACCCATAATTTGGGTAGATATTGGCATTAAAATTGGCAATTGGGTTAAAGTATTAAGGTTTGCCATGTAAGATGTGGCAATAGTAGTTTTAGGAAATAAAGGTTAAAATACATATTTTATGCTCCCATTTGAAGTATGAAGTGGAAATTTGTTCAAGGAAAGGGTTGTTGGTATATGGGAATGACCCATTGCTTGATTAACATAATTAATAGATGGACCTACTTGTTCATATATATTTTTTTCTTTTTGAGTTTCTAATATGGTTCTTAAGATTTCATCAAGATTTTTAGGGTTTTGACGAATATGTTCACCAAACAATATAATTGCTTGCACTTACTCATGATATATTTGATCATGTTCATCAGTCTCATTAAACTCATGGTTTTAATTATTATAATCTTCTTCTATGATAACCTCATTAATATGTTGTCATAATTAACATTAGTATCATCATGATCTATAGGATTAGGTCCCTTATTGGATTTAGACATCTTAGGTGGTAGAAAGTTAAGGTCAATGTGTTAAAAAATAGGCACACCTCCTAATCTAGGGATATACCTATGTTGCATGCAGAATAATATAAATAGGGAATGAAAAATTACAACAATAAGAAAAATTAGTTGAATAAAACCCCTAGGTATCATAAAAAATTACATTTATATGAATTAGTTTCACCAAATGTTTAACCCTAAAATTTAGATTGTGGGGGATACGAGTTTAAAGGGGTAGAGATAGACTAGGGAACAAGGATTATAAAATATCTCTAAATCAGGTTAATTACTTGTAAAACTTAGATAAATATATACTTAATTTATTATGTCAAGATATGCTATTGGAAAGTATAACTATGTTAGATATTACAATAATAATGAAAATAAGATATTTAGCTATTTTTGATGCTAATACAGATTTAGATCTAGAATAAACAAAAAGTGGACTAAATTTGGATTATAAAACAATTATTTGATTTTATAAATTATGCCTCTGTAGTAATATACACTTGCATCAACCTGGGATGGTTGCATCATCATTACTATTAAACTTGGATGTTGGTGTCTAGTATGGAATACCTATTGAAATTGGATGTGACCACCTAGATGCTTTTAGATTCCATGTCACCTTTGTTATACTATATTCATATCTGGGTCATGGACTATTGATCCTTGTCAAATAGTAAAACCCTAATTCTTCATCTTCATATTAGTTATGGTGAAAATGGGTTAGTGGGCACATGGTGTTGAGCTACCCCAAATACCCCTCTATCAATGAGTGATGCCTACATATCCAATACTCTAAAGAGGGCATCAAACTTATGTAGTTATCCCCTTTGTGTTGTTTTGTGTGTGAATCATGTAATGTGTGATAAGTAAGTACAATAACAACCTATCTTATAACTTATAAAATATGGCTCATTGAATGTTCCTTTAGTACTTTAGACTTGTAGATGTGTTGTCCTTATGACTGATATAGAAATAAGAGAAAATAGAGGAGATTTTCTCACTTGATTGATTGATAAAATTCTTTTGGTAAGTAGCCTTGTGAATTGATAGGTGTTTCTAGGTGAGGTATGAAGAGGATTGATCCTATATTTATCCCAATCCCATTAGAGAATATCTCACATTAAATCACCTAGGCTGACCATAGGAATACATTTCATTTGAAATTTGGATGATTTTAGAGCACTAGACATTGTGTTAGAATAAGACACTTATTCAACATAAGCATCTGATTAGGATGTAAGTGTCTAGGCAATTGGAAAACACGTGCATGTATAGAACTTATAAAGACAAAATATAAGTAGGTTTGTAACATTCTAGGCAAAATAAAATACCTGAGTCATGAAAATGACATTGGATAGACTAAGAGATAAATAATTATGTATAAAGAGATAGTGTATGTGAGCATTTTAAAAATGAGAAAGGTATAAAAGTTGAAGGTACATCCATGATATGTATTTTCCAAGTGTACAAGACTAAGGTGCTATATAATTTAGAAATAGTAGCTACATTATGATATAATCCACAATGTACCTAATTTTAATAAACCCTATTTATTTTGTCCTGATGATTACAAAGGATATGATGAAGGTGAAACACTAAGGCTTTTGTGATGATATTTTAAGAAAAATTCAACAAGTTAATCATGTGCCAATTGGTAATAAGTTAAGGGGAACTAAACTTAGGAATAAACTTAATGTTGTATTTTTTTATGATGGTCCCTTTAGATTTATTATGCATGGCTTCTTTGTAAACTTAAAGTAAACTAGAACCCACAAATTACTAAGTAGATTTGTAAAATTTACATGGAATATTGTCTACCCGTTGAGATTTACCATTATCCATACATTGCATAACAATAAATAGTTCATCAAGAGAAAGAAGGGTGTTTTAGATTTTTTGAGCTGAAGGACTCAACTTGTGGGGTACCACATCTAAACACTCCTATAATGACTACACTCTCCTTGTTGTATTCTCTTAGACTTAGATCACAATTTTATAACGTTCCACAAAGGATGAAAAGATATTTGGGAAGCTCATCAGACGACCATACATTGTTTTGATGGATTTAGTTTTCTCTTTAGCTTGTTATCCCTAAGGGATTTGAAAAATACCTTAAAGACATGGTCACCAATATTAATCTAGTGCTATTAGGCCATAAATTAATCTCCTTTGGTAGTATGGATTTCATCCACTTTAATATTATACTTGAGTGACGTAGACATGGCCTATAATTAAGAATCAAAGGGGTTTTTCTCAAGCAAATAACAAACCCCCTTAGTATTTCTTAAAGATAGTGCCATCAACCTATTTTCAAACACACAATATAATTTCCATAGTGACGGAGGGAGGCACTGGTGCATTTTATCACAACATTCCACCACTCAACTCACTTGGTAGCATATAACAAATGTAGAGCTAATTTACACACTCTGGTGATGAGTTGGATATTGAATGACAAATTTTGATTGAATATGAATGAATTAATGGAGGAGGATTTGAGTCATAGAAGCAATTTAAGATGTAGTGAACATGCATATCTATCTTACTTAGGCTATTAAGACATGTATTTAGATAAATTTTTGTATGTATCCAAATCTTCTCACTTCATTTTATGTCACTAATATTATTATTAGTCGACACTAATTCCACTCATCTGATTTATTCTAATTAATTTATCCCCCCTTCCTATCCATTTATCTAACATCACCATAAATATTTATTCATTATAATATTATTCATCCCCACCAATCAATTAATTTATCCTAAATCCCTATTATCCCATCCTAATCCCATTTACGTATTATTTAGGAATTTTAAATTCCCAATGGCCCACCTACTAGCCTATGCCTAGGCTCTCCTACACCCCTAGTTCATAATTCCTACCTAATCTCTATTTAATCCCCTATCTAATCATCATTAATCCTAAGAAGGATTCTAGAATCCTCCAAATATAGAACCTTCTCTATTCTTACTCCTTCTCTCTAGAAGCCTCTAAATATAGAGGCTTCCAAGGAATTTTAAATTCCTTTTAATTATCCATCATTGATCTCTGTCATTCAAGTTTGAATCTCCACCATTAATTTTTCTCTCCTCTTTCTATTTAAATCATCCTATCTCTCCATTTCAACTAACTTGGATTCTCATGCCATATCCATGCAATTAAATAGTCATGTAAAGTGTTCTTTGGTCAACACTTTTATTTAGAGTGCCATCGAATACCATTATGTGATTATAGTACATATCTTACATGTTTAATTGAATATCACCATATAGACTATTCATTTTTTTGATGTTTATAATATGATGATTTAGTCATATTAAATAAAATTTGTTGTAGTTATTCTGTAATATCAGAGTAACAATTACATAGAAATGGTAGAATTTTTGACATCTAGATATTAAAAAATGAGAAGGATCAAATTTTTTCAAACCTACTAACATGTTTTATTTATAGGTGGTTCCAAAAAATGATTGATCGAAGGATAAAATTGATTAAACATACTAATTATTTATTTTATAGGTTGACCAATTTTAGAATCAGATAAAAACATTGTTTTTAATCCTTTGGCTAACTTTGATTACACATTAAATTGACATGTGCCTGAAGGTTTCATCATTCCAAGGAAAAATTATCAAAACTAATAACATTATATTTGCAGGATACCCCTCAATATCATCAATCAAACTACAAATCACTTATCTTGTAGGTTGCCTTTTTAAAAGTGCCAATCAAACTACTATCCATTTTCTTGCAGGCCACCTGTCAAAGACCCCATTTGACATCTTGAAAAAATTTTTGAGGTAATTTTGAATATTTTTTCTTCCATGTTATATATATCTCTTTAATCATTTTGTCTTGTATATTCTTGCCTCTTGTAAATATCTCACACTTAATCATAATCAGTTAATTAATCTCCTTTTTATCTACTTATTTGTATCCTGAGGGATACAATGGTGTATGATCTCTCTTTTCATCCTTGTAGTGATTCCTAAGGATCAAAATCCACCTATAAACCCTATTTAATTTTCCTTTAGAAGGGTCAGTGATGTGGATTTCATCACCACGTACTAGACCAAACTCTGTGTTCTAGTGGAGTATAAAAATTATGAGAGCTATCATTTGGTGCCTAAGCAAAATTACCCATAAAGGGTTTCATGGAGTGAGGGATAATTAAGCTCCCGAATGTATGGTACTTAGATAGAATCCTATATAGACTTGGGCTTCATTGTACCTTTATGTATATAGGGGATGCACCTATAAAATCTTGTGTAAACCTAGATTAGGAGCCTTAATCCATAACAAGTGTACTACTCTTAGAGTTAGTATCAACTCCTAAGTAGCCATCATGTGAAAAAGGGGTAAAGAGGGTTTGGTATATTATATAATGGGTCCCCAGCCTATAGCCTCACCCATGAAGCCATTTGATGGTACAAGCATTGAGTTACACACCCTTATCAATTGACTAATTTATGATTCATGATTGTAGGTGTTATTTGAGTGTTGTGCTAGACTAATGTTGTTTTTGAATCGAGTCAAACTTTCACTCAAACCTATATATGCCTATCTAGGTCTTTGTCACATATCATCTTGTATATTCTTGCCTCATCATTCTATCATCATTTTATACATACCATCCTATATATCCTTACCTCACTATCATTTCATACATCCTTATCATCATTATAATATACATATTATCCTTACATATCCTTTTCATTATCCTTCCCCATCTCCCATATTATCTTAATCCCCTTCTATACTAGTCATATCCACTCTTCATTAATCACCACCCATCACCTACATCACATCTTGTCATCCATATCTTGCCTCTGTCTTGACCTTGCCTTCATACTAATCATCCCATCCTCATCTAGTCTAACCTCATCATATCTTATCCTAGTTGGATCTTTAGGTCACACCCATGTCTAAACCATCCCAATTCATCTTACCTCTTATCATTTCATCATCATCTACATATACTTATCTTTGTCCCATTATCCTATCATCTTCATCACATAATCTTATCCCATCCTAACTTGAGCAAAATTAGTCCAAGACTCGAGATAGTCCTTTTATTCTTTCATATTATCCTATCATTCTAATCCACTATCTATCATCATTTGGTTAGATTTCATACCTAGTCAATATCCTATTAGCATCTTATCACTTTGTCAGTCTCAATGTAGTAAACCCATTATAATAAATCTAGTCTCTATCATCTTGCCTATTCATAAATAATACCCATCCAACCATTGTCTTACAAGTTTTAAATGTAGGCACCCATCAAACCCTAAATACTCTTGATAGCTTACAAACTATACATTATTAATAGGTTGTTAACACTTATTGAACTATTTTTCTAAAATATGATCCTAGTCCTACATAATCTTAATCACATTTCATCTCTATCTTATCCTCATCATCACATATCATACTAGCTCAATCATTCAAACATACTTTATTTAAGAAAACATTTCTAATCCTTATTCTACCTCCCCATCAAACCTCTTAATCATCCCTCTTTCATTATCTATCCCTAAGGATTTGGACCCAGTTGTTGTAGAACAATACATTTTGGAGAACAAAGGTTAAGTCCTTTTAAAATCACTAGAGATGGGTATTTGACTAACTTCTAACCTTGATCCCATTTTCCCCAAACCAAAATATCATTCAAAACTAATTAGCTCATCAAAATCAATATCAACATTCCTTGATGCGGTCACCCTAATTAATCAATACATCAGAAAGAATAAAGATGAACTCTTTTTGCAGATATGGAAGATGGGTGCTTGCTTTCATAATAATTTTGACCCCATAAGCCTGACAACTCCTAAACAAGTCCATCATCAACCCCTATCCTCATCTCATTCCCTTCCACCATCCACTAGCCCTAACAAAACCCCCTAGCTCCAATTCATACTTATCCATTGTCCAATCCTAATCTATCACCACTCCCTAATCTTACTAGCAAAGAAAAACCCAACTTGTCAACTTAATAATCCCCCAATAACATGATATCACCATCCCATTCCAAAACTCCATATCTAATGCTCCAAAAAATTAGGTCCTATATCAAACCTCATTCACATCCCATTCTAAACCACCATACATTTATCTTTATCCTAGTCATGGCCTTACCAATTCACAAATTTCCCTATGTAATAAGTATCTTGATGAAAACCCATAGACAGTCCTCTTCTGGCTTCATGAGTTGGGTGTCTAATTTATCAAAGGCCTTAACCCTCATCAATTCACCTTATTTCTAGACCATACACATACATAATCAAACCATCCATCTAATCATCATAGTCATAAATCTACCTCTTTTATACTAGCAAAGGGAATCCAATCTTGGCTACCTCATCTACTATCAGTTCATCCACCTAGTAACATCATAATTCATCTGATCTAAAATCCAATGCTTCCACATCAAAGTCACAAAGTGAAGTGGGTCCTTATACTCCCCTCCCTATGTCCTTAAAATCCGTTTTCTAATAAATAATCACCACCAACATGATGGTCTATCCACCCATATGACATCTTGATCCCATCAAGCCTAAGCCCTCATGCTATAAAACAAAATGATACTTTGAATATCATTAAACTTGGGGGAATAACATCAATCAATGTCATAATTTCTAAGACTATGTCTAAGACCTCATCAACCTTGGCGACATAGTAATTGAGGATAAATCAAATAAATATATATCCCTAAGTGAAAAAGAAGAAGGATGCCAAGATTCCATTACCGATCATGATCAATCCCTTCCCTTTCCAAGCCAAGGTTAAGACACCATACCCATCTTTCATGATCCCTCTATCATTAACCAATCCTCCATCAAACACAATTCTAAGTCCCATAATCCTAGTCCTCAAAAATCTCATAATCCCTTTCATGAACCTATCTTTTCCCAATTCATTATTATTCCATCCTCTCCCTCTCACCCATCACATCAAATACCCCCTATTGAGAGGACACTTGAAGATATTCATTCTTCCAATAACAAGATAAATTCATGTATACCACAATCAATATCAGAGCCATATGTATCAAGGTCATGTGCAACAATAATCTTCAAGTCAGATTCCTCATCAAAGACATCATCCTTAATCAATATTACAACAAATGATCACTATGCCTACCCTTTTGAAGATACCTTCAATTTGGATGACAATAAATCACTAAGCATATCATTTGATCTTAATCAAGATGATGAAGTCATAACCAAGTTTTTACAAGCCCTATTTGTCAAAATTATTAGAATAGATCTAATTTTACTTTGGATGCACATACTACTAGTTTTAGTAATCTTTTTGAGATTTTTGAGGATACTTTATCTGATGTTGTGGCTAGGGATCTTAGTGAACTTTGTAAGGACTATGCTTCCCATTATCCCCTTGATCCATCACATAACATTAATCATCCACCTTGCCTTCATAATCCCCATATCCCACTCCTTGAAGGGAATAAATAAGAACATGCATCATTAGATTCCCCTCTACATTCAAAATCATGTGCCATAAATACCAAGGTCCAAGATAATCATTCAAAATTAAATCAAGATCAAATCATATTTTATCCTATCAATCAAATCAAACAAAGTCAAATCATTATCCTAATAAATAATATCTTCCCCTAATTCCCAATATCAAGCACTAGGGGAAAACCAAAGTCAAAATAATCACTATATATCATGTCAAAAGTCAATTTCCTCTAATAAAGCCCAAAATATGAAACTAGGGGGTGGTAAATATCAAGTCCAATCAAAAAATAAAGTCAAAAGTAATAATCACATGGCTGGCCATCCTCTTAATACTTGGATCAAAGAATCAATAAATAAAAGGTCTTGGATCCCTTAATATCATGGCACCAATCTAAAGAATTTCCTCCAGCATATCTAATGATGTATGCAAGTGTCATACCCAATTTCCACTCCTCATCCTATCATATCATCCATCATGATCATATCCCTCATTTATATCCTATATCTCATCATCACATTCCTTACTCCCATCCACATCATATCTCAAATCCTAGGGTAACATTATCCCTCATATGGGTTACAAAGACACCTAGATAAAATGTCTAGAGGATGTTAACTCAATAATCAATAAAGGCCACCATGACATCTAATAATCTATCATTAGTCACATGGTCTTAGCATCACATATCTCCAAAATAGGTGTTGCCTAAAGATCATAAAATATTCACCTCTTACATCTCATATCCACATCCAATAAATTGATATGCCCAAAAGTCAAATTAGATAAAAAAAGTCAAAATAAAAATAAAAATTATTCATCTAGTGGTGAAAACCAATATTTTGGTTCCTTGGGTGAGTACAATGATAAAAACTAGTTTCTAGTGTCATGTTAAAATAATCTATTATTCAAATTTTACCTCAAAACCTAGGGGAAAAATATTTCCATCCATTGTTAATACCCTTGTCAACCTTGATTGACCTTTGTAAAGGAATGGGAGGTGTTTTGAGAAATGTTTTGGAATCATCTTGGCATATCTTCCCATTCACAATTAGGAAACTAAACATCTAGTTCCTTCATGATGTGGTCATTGGAAATACCTCGTTCCTTCTTCCTTGGTTCTCATCCCCTTTTTTGCATTACCTCCATACTTTTATCATCTAATTCATCATTCCATCCATCCTCATCCTGGTTTTTAGGCTTGGTTTTCCCTTTGCTAGTAACCTCATTTATCTAGTGTATATACATATCCCAAAAATCCCTAAAAAGTGAAATATCATTAAAACCAAAAATAGTCCATGGTGTATTATCTTTGCCTAATCCCCTAGTTACATCCATCTCCATGATGTTTATCTTTCATCTATCTCTTATTTTCCCAATTCCTATCTTTAGATACCACATTTAGTTTTAGAACCAAATCCTAGTGGTCACCTATCCTTATCTTCATTATCATCCCTTTTGACTAGAAATTATATGCATCCACAACCTTGTCAAATAATTTAGTCTAGCACCCATCACTTATCCATCATTGCCTCTCCATGCTTAGCACCCATGCAATCATTATTTTGCTAGTATGGAAGGTATTTGATCCCATCATCTCCTAATCTTGTTGATAGATTATAATCTTACAATGATTTATATTTTGGTAACCCTTGACCATCTAAATCATCCTCCTTTGACCAATTTTATATTTGATTTCTAGGCTACACTAGTTTCCAAGACCTCATCCCTAATCATCACACCTTATCATTTTCTTTTCACTCTCCATATTTAAGTCTTAATCATAATCATTAGTATCATACCCAACTCTGAGTCTATCCTAAGTCCACAACCACATCGTGACCATCCTAGTCCAACCCATCACCCAATTACTCATCCCATCATTAGACAAGACATAATGACATTGCATGTAGATATTTATTTGTGTTATTTTTATTTAACTTGTTTGTATGTTTTTTATCTTGTAAATATTTGATTGTCTTTGTATTTTGGGTCTATGTTGCATCATGTCTCTTTTTGTCTATTGGGAAATGAATGAGGATGCTATGAGGTCACCAAATCCATAATAGTACTTATATGTGCCCTCAATGTTATAGAGTTCTCTATTTATCCATGGACTTTGGCACAATGTCCTCTTAGTCATACTTATATCATGGGGCATACTACAAAGTGCCATATTTTTTGGCTACTTAGACTATGATAAGACTTATGATAGTTGTGATGGCTTGATTAACCACCTCCTCATCATTTATCCAATTGTTTAATCATCATAGTCTAACCCATCACCCAATCACTCATCCCATCATTAGACAAGACATAATGACATTGAATGTAGATATTTATGTTTGTTTCTATTGTTTGACTTATTTATATGTATTTTATCATGTAAATATTTGATTGCCTTTGTATTTTGGATTTATGTTACATCATGTCTCTTTTTATCTATTGGGTAATGAATGAAGATGCTACAAGATCACCAAAGCCATAATAATGCTTATATGTGCCCTCGATAATGTAGAGTTCATTATTTACCCATGAACTTTGACATAATGTCCTCTTGGTCATACTTATATCATGAGGCCTACTGCCAAATGCCATATATTTTGGATTGCTTAGACTGTGATGAGACTTATGACATTTGTGATGGCTTGATCATTCACCCCCTCATCATTTATCCAATCATATAATCATCCTTATTTACCATCACTAATTTAATCCTCCCTATCCACTAAACAAACATCTAATATTTTATCTCCATCTCATCATCTGAGTCATATCCTCTAACCACTAATCATCATCATCATCATCATCATCATCATCATCATCATCATCATCATCATCATCATCATCATCATCATCATCATCATCATCATCATCATCATCATCATCCTCTAGTTAGAACTACATTAGCACAAGGTCTTTTTAGACTATATAGGCTGCACTTGGTCACTTTTTCAATGCCCAAGGATAGCTCAACCACTACCTCATTTCTTCCTATCATCTATCATCATTATCTCAATCATATTTTCTCCCTCATTTTTTTGTCACTTGATCATATTGTTTTTCCTCTATCATCACCTACACAATATTGATTGATTTAGGTTTAAGCTACACCCATCATTAATCTCATAAAATCATTCTTATCCTAGCCTACAACTCTCCCTTATATGCATCTCTTCTTGGGATATGTTTAAAGATTGTGGCCTTTTGATCCTATCATCATCATGTTACAATTGATTCCCCCTTGGGATATATCGACAACCATGGCACCCATCATATTTACTCCTTGTGCATGTGTCTTTTCTAGGGGAATCATCAATTTGTATCTCACTACATAGGTCAATCATCCTCTTTATCTTCTATCTCTCATTTGGCATCCCATCCCCTTGTCTATCCATCATATCTAACCCTTCATTTCTTCTTTCAGTGGCCATCCGTCTAATTCTTCCCTACATGTCCCCTTAAGGGGGAATCATATCTAATAACATCATTTTCTAACATTCATTCACAACATGATATTTATTTGAAAGATCATTACTCCTACTTCATCAATTCATAATGCCCTTTCAAAGAGGGGTAAAATTTATGCATCCAAATCCCTCTCACTTAATTTAATGTCACTAATATTCCTATTAGTCAACACTAATTATGTTCATCTCATTTATTGTAATTAATTACATTAAATTTATCCCCCTTCCTATCCATTTATCTAACATCACCCTCAATATTTATTCATGTACTTGCCTTATTCATCTCCACCAATTAATTAATTTATCCTAAATCCCTATTATCACATCCTAATCTCATTTACTTATTATTTGGGAATTTTAAATTCCCAATGGCCCACCTAATAGCCTATGCCTAGGCTCTCCTACACCCTTAATTCCTAATAACTACGTAATCCATATCTAATCCCCCAGGTAATCATCATTAATCTTAAGAAATATTCTAGAATCCTCCAATATTCTCACTCCTCTCTACAAGCCTCTAAATCTAGAGGCTTCCAAGGAATTTTAAATTCCTTTTAATTTTCCACCCTTGATCTCACTAATCCAAGTTTTAATCTCCACCATTGATATTTCCCTCCTATTTCTATTTAAACCAGCCCATCCATCCGTTACAACTAATTTGGATTCTCATGCCATATCCATGCCAAACTAGTAATCACAAGCATCCTTGAATCATCATCAACAATCCATGATCAAGCAATCACCATGTCAAATTTTTGAGTCTAAGGTAATCTTAATCCCAATCCTCATTTTTGATTCTATTTAATCATGGTTTGGATAATCTTGCTTTAGGATTCAAGGGTAGGATTGAATGGTTTTATTCATATAATTGCATTTAGTCTTAATGGATCTATAATTTATCTGGTAGTTTGATGTTTGGGTGATTAAATTAGATAGTTTAATCTAATATTACCCAAAATTTCCATCTAAAATTTTAATATTTTAATTTTTTTGGGAATTATGAAGTTACATACGAGGAGAGGGAAATGTTGAGTGATCAAGAAAGTATACTTATTGTGTGATTAATCAACTATTATGTTAGTAAGAGGGACACTTTCATTATAACATCACCCATTGGCATAAAAATTATGGTCCATTGGGTTTATATGTTATAACATACCAATACTTACAACCAATGTGGGATCAATATGATACATAAAAGCTAAGCCTTAAAAAAGACAATCTCATGACAAGAAAAGATAATAATTATCTAGATAAACCTTAGAACTAGCTAAGTATCAAAACATGAGTACTTAAAATAAGGTCGAATTATTTAGAAATTTTGTATTTTTATGTGTTTATATACACAATTTCATCTTTTAACATTTTTTAATTGATGAACTAGTACTTATTGCATGATAATGCAAAGTTATGAAAATATGGTAGTCTGTTAAAACTCTAAAGCAATGGAGAGAAGATATATCAATTAATCTAATCTTATTACTCTAAAAAATAGTGAATCTAGTTTAGAAAGTTTATTTGGCCTTTTATCTTGTTAATCAAACCTAGCTTATCTCTTGTTTTATTTGTGTGAAAGGATAATAGTTACATAATTTAAGGGAACATATTTTGTTATCCCTCTTGGGACAAATGAAATCCCAATCAATGTTTTCATCTACCTCTAGACAACAAAATTATAAGGTTTCACTTCTAGGGTGCCCAATTTCATCAACTAAATATTTAGAACTAAGCTCCTACACAATGTTATTTTACAACATCAAAGATCTTAAAATAGATGTCTACTTGAGATGGATGAGAAAATGGTCTTAAATCTTCCTTATGATGATTGTTTTCTCTAGGAATTAATATACCAGTCTTATCACATGATTATTGGTTAAGGAAATGAATTTAAAATAAAAACTTATTATTACATAGATTAAGCAAGTTTGAAACTAAATGCAAATTTTGGAGTGAGAATTGTAAACATAGAAAATATGCACACCATAATTTCAAATGTTGAAGTAGCCATTAACTACCTTAGGACCCTCTTAGGACTAATCTAACCCTCTAAACCCTAAACTAAGCTCACCCATAGTCAGTTTAACTTAACTGACTTAACCCTTTCTTCTATCCCTTCTTACCCTTCACACTCAACCATCGATGGTCAGGGTAATCGTCGATGGTCACCTTGACCATAGATAGTTAGGGTGCACCTCCTTAACCTTTATCATGCAAGATACCCACCTTGATTTTCTAATTATAGCTCATCTAATTCTAGTTATGAGCTATTACATGGACAAGTTAATTTTGGAAGGCCCAGTTCATGTGCCGTTACAACTCTCTTGCCTTGCCTATAAGAGAGAGGAGCAAAGAGGCAAAAATGGATCTAAAAAACATCTAATAACACTTTTGAATTTGAAATTTTTATCAAGAGATTTTTGCATCCATCAGTTTCTTTCTTGTAGGTCAATCACCATTATCTATCTAATAATTATATTAGAGAGTCAACTTGCCACCACCTCTCCACCAAGCCTTTAGATACTGTTACTCTGTCAGAATTAATCTAGATTCCACCAACAGATTAACTACCTCAACCATTCAAATAATTAAATTATGGTAAGATAAGTACTTGATTCCTAAAATTCATTTACTATTTTCCATTTCATAACCAACCCAGGTCTTACCTACCTCTTAAAATCTATTTTTTGGATCTTGTCAAACAAATTTTTATCAACCTAGATATAGACATAGTAACTGTCGATAGTTAAATCAACCATTAATGGTATCTCTAACTAGTAACATTAATCTCGACCCTTAATAGTCACCTTAACTACTGATGGTCATCCCAACTATCGATGGTCACTATGGCACCATAAACCAACAAGCTAATTTCACCCACATACACCCAACCAAACCTAATTTTCTATGTTCTTGCTTATTCATAAACTCCTTTCATATTTTTTGATGAATAGTCTAACCCTATAACACTAATATTGATTAGTTAATTTCTAATTTAATCATTTCTAACATATTTATTAGTAATCACTCTTGTATTTAGTTTCAATACCTCTTGATTTATTGATGAAAGTACCTCTCTTTTCTATTTATAAACTTAATTGTTTAAAATGTGTGGATTGACAACCCCTAAGGAGGCTCTTAATTTCAAGATCTATATATCTCTGGGCAATCCACCCAAGTATTTATCTAACATACAAGTTTGCTTCTGTGCTTTCTTATATGTAGGTCATCCTCCCAAGCCAAAGAGGATCTCTTCACAATCTTCTGATTTAATACATGCACTATCAATCAAGTTTTTCAACCATACCTGTACTTAGTTTTTATATTCCTCCTTTCCGTAATAAATAAAAAATTCATTGAAACATTATGGCATGCTCAATGGGACCCTTGTGTCTTTACTCAGGTTCTTATTTTCTTGCATTCTCTCAAAAGTTTCTTTTGGGATTAAAATTAAGTGCATACATTGATTGATTGAAAGTTTAGTTCACATAGCTTAACTTAAAATTAAATTAATCCATCATAACTTCACTCTATGTTTCACATACCAAACCAAACCACTTTCACCAATTAAGCATCAAATAAGCTTGAGACACAGCTCAATTAGGATTTCATCACCTAGTAGTAACCTTACCCTTTCTTGATGATCCTACTTGGAAGTCATTACCAAAGGGAGGACCAAATTAGCTCTATAGTTGAGTATAATCTCTAGATATCAATATATATTATCTAAGCACTTGAAAACTTATCACTGAGGTGTGTGAAGTGAGGGGGTAGGCCCCAATAGCAAGCCATGTATTGATTTTAATACAGATCTCTTTTGAGCACCTAAACATAACCTAAAACTAGCCTAAGATTTCCTCTTTAGTACCCGCTCTACAAACTAGCTTCAGTCACATACCTTCTTAAGGCATAAGCCAAAAGTGAGATTAATGAAAACTCCAAGGCTTAGTGCATATTTTAGAGTGTAGTTTGATTTATTTGATCATTTTCTTGTCTTTTCTCTATTTTTATTATTGAGGTTGTTTATGCTTTCTATCTCTCTTATCTCATATGGTTCTCACTCACCAACAGTAAAGAGACCTTACAGAGAAAAACCCATCACCAAGTCAACATCCTTATTCTAGCTATTCATCCATGGACTACATTTCTAAACTAGCAAACTCTCCTCACCCCTCAAGAATTCCTACCTTCCCTTAGGAGGTCCCTTAAAGAGATGTGGATTTTGACACTTTCCTAGACAATAATCTTATGGCCTTACAACACTATCTTACAACTACATCTTACCATATTTTGGCTTTAACCCCATCCATAGATCCACTTTATGGCATGCCTCCCCATCTCATGGGGAGTACCTCCATTTCCATAGTTACTACACAACTATTGACTACCCAGGCTTCCTTAACAACCAACAACCCCTTTGAGACTACCATTAAAAACCAACCAACCCAAACTACCACCACCCTTATACATTCTACTCTAAAAAACCACTCCTCCACTCTAGGAATACCTACCTATAACACTACCAACCTTCCTCTATCTACCTTCAACCCGTTAACCACCACTCTACTTCAAAGCCTTTTTGTGTCCATACACTCTACCTTGCCACTAATTAGTACAAGGGTTACCACCCTTCCATTGGTTAGCAACCCAGCTATTGCTCCTATCCAACAAGTACCCCTTAGACTAAACTTTGGATACATCTTTAATCTATAAGGGTATGTACCCACCACCCAACTACCTACCTCTACCTACCCTTATGCATCTTCTACCCAACCATTGACATCCATTTACTCATATGTGGTAGCCTCCCAACCTTCTACCCACTATCCGTATGTCTCTCAACTACCTCAACAATATGAATATTATAAACCTTTGGGTACACAACACCAAGCTAACTTAATGAAGATGCTTATGGAGAAGATGACCACCTTAGAGTCATCCATCTCAAGTGCCCACAACATCCTATCATATTACCAAATTTGTAATGAGCCTATCCATCCTTCTATACCTATTAAGTCATACCTCCCCAATGGGAACTTCTCAATTTATATAAGTTTCAAAGTAAGGAGGATCCCCAAAAAACCTTAGGGCATTTAGGCATGCTTTCTATCTCATCACCTATGATGATGACCTTCTCCTCTACACCTTCCCCATGTCTCTAGCTAATTTAGCATTGGATTGGTATAGTTCCTTACCCAAGCATTACATCTTCTCCTTTACCCAACTGGCCCAAACCTTCTTGGACCAATTTTCTAGCAATATCTCCAAGAAGGTTTCTATTACTAACCTTTGTTCTATCTCTTAGTTTAAGGATGAATCCATTTCTAATTTTTTGGCTCATTAGAGGAGCTTTATTAACCAACTTTCATTTTCCTTGCCTCAACCTAAACTCGTAAAGCTCTTTGCTCAGGCATGTGCCAAACATATATCCTCTACCCTACATGTCCAAAGTTTCCAAACCTTTGATGAAGATTTTACCATGGTGTGTAAGTTGGAGAATCGAGACATTGATGAAAGCAAGATTAAGCTTAAAAACAAGAACTCAACCTATAAAACTAATGAGGCTTCTTCTTCTAAGTCAATCAACTAGCCTAACACCAATACCAAGAATAAGGGAATTGTGAATGTGGTTATCCTAAAAGCCACTCCTCCACCTTTTATTAACCAATCCAATTCCTCTAGTTCCTCAAAGAAAAGCCTAAGGAACCAAACCCAAAATAACTAGAAGTAGTTCACTCCACTTGGAGATTCTTATGCTTCCATCCTAGAGAAGTTATTGAAAGCCAATATCATTCAACTTCCTCCTATCAAATCACCCTAACATTTAGACTCCTCTCATCTTGCACCTAGTTGGTATAATGAGAGTGATCTATGTGCCTTCCATTGAGTGATAAGACATGATGTCAGTAGGTGCAACACCTTCAAGAGCCTTATCCAATCCCTCATTGACAAGGGGGAGCTTACATTAGACAACCCCAATGTAATATCGAACCAAGCCCTTAATATATTCAAGTAACCATTCTTGAACCATGCTCCTACTAGGAATAAGAGCAATGATGTCAAATTATCTCACGTCACCCATATAGTTAACATGGTCCTTGATGCAATCATTATTGAACCTCTTAGTACCCAATCTTTTGATCTTCCACCTCCTCCATCTATTGAGGTAGTGGAGTCACCTTCCCTTCCTTTGGACACTCAAATTGAGGAAATACCATCCCCCCTCCCTCCACTTATTGAGGTAGTAGAGCCACTAGCCACCCTTTCAACTGATGTACCAAAATAACTAACCATCATCACCTCACCTTCACTTTTAATTACCAAGTAAACTAATTTCCCTTTGGAGATCATTTATGAGGATAAAAGCCCCATGTCTACTCCTCCCATAGAGGAACCATCTATTTTAACCCCACATCTTTTGATTAAGGAAGAGGAAAAGGTTACCATCCTTGTGTCTCTACCTAGAGGCCTATCTTTTAGGTCCACCCTTCAGGGAATTAAACCAACTTATAAACCCTTCTCTAGGATAGTGCAAAAATTAGAATATATCTCTAACCCTAACATGGATTGAGCCACCTTTTGAAAATAATTAGGTCTCCATTACATTACCCAATTAGAGCCTCTAACCCTTTCTTAGTCTAACCAACCTAACACTTCCAATAACTAACCCCTTACCATATCTACCCAAACTAATAAACCCTCTATTTAACCAAATAAGACCTCTACCAAACCAACTATCTCTCAACCACTTAAGAAAACCAAAACCCAAGTATCCAAGCCCTCTCTTATCATCCCAACTAGGTCTACCAAGAATCTTGGTATCTTTTCTACACTGAGGCTTACTCACCCATCTGTCAAAGTAGACATAACCCCTCTAAACCCACTAACCAAATTTCAAACCAAAGTAACTAAAGAGGCAAAGCCACACAAAGGCTAGAAGGCCAAACTTATACCTCCCTTAACCTTACCATCAATTTTGTGGCTTCATTCCTCTACCTTGAATAGGAGACCAGTTACCTCTACCAAAACCTCACCACCTCTTTTGGTGACACCTTCACAATTCCTCTCTGATACACCTCTTTTCACCACACATGTAGTACCTAGGTTACCTAACTTGAAATCTTATACCTCTAGCTCCTCAACCTCCTTACCTAAACCAAAACCATCAACCAAGCATATAACCTTACCCAAAACACCTACTACCAAATGTATTTCCAAGCAACCTTCCACCTCAACAACTAAAGCCAAGACCCCCACACCTTTACCACTTTTAGCTAAGTCTTACTTAGATACCTTCCATAGGTTATTGTAGAATTTTTGGTTGGCCCTACCTCCCATCAGATCCTTTGACCCTTTAGCTTTAAAACCCACCTAATACAATGATCACTAATTTTGTGCTTATCATAGAACACCTAACCATGACATAGAGAACTGCAAGGCTCTCCAAACCATTGTCTACTAGATTTATGATGAGGATGATCTATTAAAAAATAAGCATCCTATTAGCCCCATACCAATCTAATCACACACCATACCTACCCAAAACTCACCTATTCCTCCACTCTCACCTAGGAGTGAAGATGAATTTGACTAATCTTTAAACTCTCCTTCTATCCATACTATCAACCTAGTCACAAGATCACAATGTAAAGATAATGTGAAGGTTAATGTATCCATTCCTTAGACACACCCTTCCTAAAACTCCCAACTATCTCCATCCTTGACCAAACCCAAGGTATCTATGTTAGGTACCTCCCAATCTAACCCTTTAGAATCCTTTAGGAGAGTTATCCTCAAACAAATTCATCAGGCTCAAATAAAGATGAGCTTATATGAGCTAATCTCTACTTCTCCTCATCACCACCAATCACTAATAGAAGCTTTTCAATCCATTGAGGTCTAGTCCAAGGACTCCCAACCTCTAGCTACCTTTGTCAGTGCACTTTAAATTTCCAACCTTGTTACCTTTAAGGATTCAAAATACCCTCCATCCATCCTAAGGACCCAGATCCTCCTCTCATTATCACTACCTACATCAACTAAACCTACATAAAATGGGTCATGATTGATGGGGAAGCCAATATAAACATCATCTCCTCTCATGCCTACAACTAACTCAACTTGTTAGACAATGTCATGTCCAAATCCTTGACCATTTTTCACTCCTTAAATGATACCATGGACACCACCTTGGGAACTATAATGCTTCCTATCCATGTAGTAACCCCCACACTCACAAAAATGTTCTATGTTATAGAAGATGAATTCTAATACATCTTATTGGGATGACCTTAGATTTGTTTCATGGGTTGCATTCCCTCTACCCTCTACCATTGCATTAAGTTTGAGTATGATGGCCAGGTCATCACCATACAAGTTATCCCAAGTCTTTTCTTGACATGAAACATGACCTATCACCCTAATGATGGCCTTTTACCCCCATCCAACACACCTTCAACAACTAAAACCAAACCTTCAACCACTGAAGCAGATATCATATCCCCTTCTACTGACAAGGCATCAACTAGCCCCTTTATACCTTCACACTAAATTTTTACCATAGACCCTTTAGAATCAATATTCTATCACCTTTCACTAGGGGAGTATCACCTTTTAGCTCTTGATGCTTTCCTTACTCCTCATGAGTATGGGCAACTTACCAACTAGTCAAGATATGACCACAATGTTATAACTATCATTCCCTTTATACCTCCCCAATATCAAACCCATTTTGTCTATTGGGGACTTAGAAAATCCCTTGGTACTTCTACCACCTCTCTTCCACCTTGACCATTCACCGTCAGTTCTCTTATCTTGATAAACCAAGTTTTACCAATACATACCTTCATTAGTGTGCTTAGAAAGGCTTTGGTCTTGGTTGATATGAGCACAACCCACATGAGTTGGTCACCATCAAAAATAAGAAGCCATACGAGAAGCACAAACTTGATTTCATCTTGCCTAATAAGAAGAAATCCAAAAAACCCACCCCTACCATTATTGATGAGGATGCCCCTTCCTCATTGACCTTATCTCCACCTACATGTGAGGACAATGAAATCATCCCACATAACTTTTTTTTCATCAACATGATCAACTTAGGATCCCTAACTTATTAGAAGGGGGCGTGACTATGACCATCCTTTTGACCCATATTGAGATAATAGGAGAAGATTATCTTATTATTAACATTGTGTAGTGTCAAGATGATGATTCTATCCTCACCTACCTTGGTGCTCTAGATTATTCACTCTATAGATCCCTTCCTCTCTAGTATTTGATCATGTTGAATGAATCCACCATGGATATTAACTTGGGAACTCTGAATAACTCCACATAATTAAAATCTATTAATCGTTAAATACCAAGGAACTTTGATACTTCCCCTCTTGCTTCCAAGACTTTAACATAGAATTCACTTGGTTTTATAGTGATATGCTTGAGATTAACCCTACCATTTCTAACCATGACATAGTCACTCATCATGATGCCAAACCTATCAAGTAAAAGGTCTAATGCATGTATCCTCACATATCCCTCCTTATCAAGGAAGAGATTTAGCATCTCCTCTCTGTTAAATTCATTTAACCTATTGAATACCCCTAATGGGTCAAGATTATTGTACCTATCACTCAAGACAAGGGGACTATGCATTTATGTGGACTTTCATGACCTCAACCTTGCCTTCCCTAAGGATAAATTTCCTCTACCCAGCATCAACTACCTTATTGATCTTATAGCCTGACATGAGATGTTATCTCTTATAAATGGATTTTTGGGTTATAATCAAATCTTAATCACCCCTAAATATCAACATAAAACCACCTTTACAACCCCTTTGGGGACCTTTTGCTATAGAGTCATGCCTTTTAGGTTAAAGAATGATGGTACAACCTACCAATGTGATATGACCTACATTTTTCATGACCTAATCCATAAGATCATGGAGGACTATGTGGATGACCTTATCAAAAAATAAAAACTTTGAAAGGATTACTTTTCCATTCTTAAGATCATCTTCAAGTGACTTATCCACTATTATGTCCATCTTAACACCAAGAAGTGCATTTTTGGGGTCTTATCAGGGAAGCTCCTCAGTTTCATCATCTCCCTTCATGAAATCAAAATTGATACTACCAAAATCAAATCAATCCTATACATGCTTCCTCTAACCAACCTTAAATGATTTTAAAGCTTGCAAGGGAAGCTTCTGTCCATTCATCATTTCATCTCCCTGCTTTCAAACCAGTGCCAACATTTCCACCACCTTTTGAAGAAGGATGTCTATTTTAAGTGGAATAGAGATTATCAAAGGGGCTTTGATTCACTCAAAAAGTACCTTTTGTCACCACCTATCCTTAACCCTTCGAAGGATGACCAAATTTTATACTTATATATCTCTACCACCAACCATTCTCTAGGGACAATGCTAGCTCACCGAGATGAACAACATAAAGAGAAAGCCATGTAATACATTAGATGCACACTTGTAGAGTATGAGGCTTAGTGCACTTATGCTTAGAAACTATATTTAACTTTAGTCTTTGTAGCCACCAAACTTCACCACTACCTTTTTAACCATAAAACCTATGTCATTACCAATACCAACCCACTCAAGTACATGTACTCCAAGCCATACCAAAACTAGCATATGGACAAATGGCTCATGCTCTTAGTGGATTTTCACCTTGAGTTCCTCTAGAAAAAGTCAATAAAGAGGCAAGTCATTTCTAACTAATTGGCTAAGTCACCTTTAGTAAAAAATCAACCTCGTCCTCTTGAGTTCCCCGATGAGTCCATTATGACCCTATCTCAAGCAAATTTCACCTATCAAGTCACCATGTTCTTTGATGGATCAAAGTGTCAACACGGTGGGGGAGAAGGTATCATCCTTATACCTTTTGATAGTGAACCCCTTCCTTTATCCTTCAATCTTGACTTTGAATGTACCAATAATATGGCTAAGTATGAAGCCCTAGTGATAGGCCTTTAGATTACCTTAGCCCTAGGAGTCAAAATGATCAATATTTTTGGTGACTCCCAATTTGTGGTCAATCAATCAATGGCTCTTATGAGTGTAAGAATGATGTTATAAAATAGTACAAATAATTAGTTGATGAACTCCTATTATCATTTGAGCAATGCCACATTCAATCAACCTCATGATATAAAAACAAGTTCATTGACACCATGGCTTGCCTTGCCTCATAGATTTTATCTACACCTTCAAAATCTAAACTATCTATCATTATTCACAAGATTACCCAAATATATTATGTCAAACTAGATTCCCCCACCATTTTAAATGTGGAGGAAACTCAACCTGACTTTTGGTATCAATAAACCTTTGACTATCTTAACCTTGGCATAATTCTTTTTTGTCTCTCTAAGAATGCTCAAAGAGTGTTTATTTAGAGTACCTCATGCTATACCACTATGGGATTAATTATTTATAAATATGGATTTGACGGCCTCAAATTCCATTGCTTGTGTAGTCATGAAGCCTCCCATGCTATCAAATAAATGCACGATGGTGTATATGGGGGGAATATTAGTGGACTCACTGTAGCTAAACACATCATCTTAGCTATTGCTGACCTACCCTTAACCAAGATTTTTATGATTATGTGAAAAAGTGTGTTAATTTCCAACATGTTAATTTGCATCATGCACCTAGCCATAGCCTTCATGTTTCCACCATTTTTTGGCCCTTTTCATAATGGGGTCTAGACCTTATTAGGTAAATTAATCCCCATTCCTCATAGTGACACCATTCCATCATTACCATGATTGAGTATTTTACCAAATGGGTAGAGGCTATTACTCTATTCTCAACCAAAGTAGAAAATATTGTAAACTTTATCAACCATCATATCATCTATCACTTCAGTGTTCCTCATAAAATTATCATCGATAATGATAAATTCTTAAATAACAAGTAAGTCCAAGGTTTATGTGACACATTCAACATTAAGTTAAGTTTCTCCTTACCCTATCACACTCAAGATAATGGACAGGTAAAAGCCTCTAAAAAAACTCTTAATAACATGCTAACTAAAATGGTCAATGCATCAGATCAGGATTGGAATTTGCACATCCCCCTTCGCCTTGTGAGCATATCATACTAGCATTAGAATCCCTATAGGTGCTACCACATTTTATATTGTATTTGGATTAGAGGATATCTTGCCTCTTGAAGTCTAAATCCTCTCTCTTTTCATATCTTTACAAGAGATTATTTTAGAGGATGATTATCATCAGCACCATGTAGCCTAACTCAAGCTATTTGATGAGTGTCATTTGGCAGCCCTTACCCACCTACATGTATATCAAGATCATATCAAGCATGATTATAATAAACACCTTAAGGTGTGGGAATTCAATATCAGAGACCTTAACCTAAAGGAAAATCAACATGTCACTAATATGGAGAAATGAAAGTAGGGCAAGTTTGATTTCAATTGGCTTAGACCTTATATGATAACGTATAAGTATGAATCAAGAGCTTATTGATTGTCTTCTCTCAAAGGCCATCCAGAGCTTGAGCCCCTCAATGGTCTACATCTACATCAATTTTTTTGTTAAGAAGGATAAAATTCAACTTTTATCTAACTTAAGCTCATCCTTTTCTATCACCTATATTCCATCTCCCTATTTTAGGGGCAATCGATTAAAACTAGATCATGTGATTAACTATCACTGAGATATCCTTATCTTAAATAATGGGTACCAAAACTCTACCCATGGCATGATTCTTATGGTAATTTACACCCCTTTTCAAGATGGATCCCCATGATCATTGTCACTTGAACCTCTTTATACCTAACCAACCTTCTTGTGCTCTTAGTTTCACCTCCATGAAGGTGAACCACTAAGTCAGCTTAAACAAGCCTACATGAAGCAAAATCAAAGTGATATAACAAAATTCATATCATTAGAAATCATGGGTCATTCTTAACATTCAAAGACTACTCCCTTAAAGGAAAACTATTGAAAACCTCTTTGAAATTTCCAAAACATAAGGTGGACTACTCCCTCGAAGGATAGCTATCAAAAAGCATTAAGCAAAACACATAAACTTAGACCACTCCCTCGAAGGATGGATGAGTAAGAATTTGTCAAAAGCATAGAAATTTATTGGAATCTTCCCACATCAATTAGATTCCTACATACATAAATTATTAGAAGACCCATTATCATAATCAAAGTAAAAATAAAATAATCTTGAAAGCCACAATCGGCTCTCAAGCAACACAATAAGGTGGAAGCCACAATCGACTTGCATAAGTATACTTCCTGTATCAATGAATCTACATAGATTGACATAGTCTTATTTATATTGACTCTCTAGAAACCTATAGAAGAGGCATGCTAGTCTCACAAGAAGGATTCATTTTCACCCATCCCCCTTATATGCAAGGGATTTTTGAGCTTTCTTGACATTATGTGGTCAAGACATCTTTTTAGCCAATTGATAAACACTAATGCAAAGCATTAAAAGGGCTTATGTTTATTAAATCAATCCAACTGTAGTTTTGTTTTAGTCCTTGTCAATATAGAAGCATCATGCCTTCTTATTACCCTATTATGACTAGTTGATATTTTTATTATGGTGTTTGACATTGGATTATATTCTCTATTGTCTCATCTAGTGCTATTAATTAAACTATCTCCTATATTTCATCATAAACTTTAATAATAAATAACCATAAGCATACATATAACCATCCACAATATCATGCCATACGTGATCATCACATCCATAAGCAATATAGTCAATGTTAACATGTATAAACATAATGAAATCCAAAATACTCATTAAAAAATTAGCATGTCATAAGCACAACCATAATGACAACCATAACCATGACAAACATCATAAAGCAATAACATCCATTGACATTTAGACAAATTAACCATTTTTACACCACATGTCTAGAGTCTACTAATGCAATATATACACATTAAGATTTTACATGTCATAAACATAGCCATAAATCCTAATCATCTCATGCCTAAGCTAAGCATCCATAAAAACATAATCCATGATCACATATAAGCATCACATCATAAGCATTAATCATCAACATCAAACCATAAAACCATAAAACCATGAACATAAAGATCGTATCTATATATAAACTCGTAAGTCAAATAAGCATAACATAATAAATGTGTACATATAGATAGATCGGTCTCTCTCTAAAAAATGTACATCTCTCTACACTAGCTCAAAGGCCAAAATCAAAATGATATACAATAGTCATATACCTATCTAGCTATATCTATGCCCCAGGGACACCATTACCTCCTAAAGCACCACTATATCTTGGTGCCTATCTACTTGTTGGGACTACCGATCCACCACCTGTCCCTATTTTTCTAGATACAGACATTGCCCATTACCTTGGTGTTACTAAGCTAGCTCCACCTACTAAGATAGCCTGATACTCACCCCATTAGAGTTCATTTAGACATTGTGCCAAAACAATAGCCTCATAGTACCGTAGCTCCTCTACTATAGCTAGGTACTATACTATAGAGGTAAAATTAAATAGTGCTACATATCCTATAATCCTCCTCCTCTTTGCCATAAAGAGTCCCTCTCCTGAGTCACCAAGCCTAGAGAGGTCCTGGTCTAATCCCTCTCCCCTATGATAGTAACAAGCTAACCCTATAAGGTCATAATCTAGCCCTACCATATTGCCACCTATCCTTATAAAACTTGTACCTATCCTTATAAAACCTATACTTATCTTTGTGGTGTAGCCAAAGATATAACTGCCTATCCATCCTGGCTAGATGGATCTATGACCATCAACCTCACACTACTATTATCTCCACAAACATCTAAAGATTCATATATGGACTAGTACCATGCCATGTACTTATCAATAAATCTAGCATCATCTATTAGAGCCCTAACTAGTAGTTCCTCATATTTACCATTTAGAACTATAGGAATAGGATGTGGCATTAGGAGTAGGATCTCTAAGTCTTTTCTCCTATACCTAGGGAATGGGCCCAAATTTTTTGATACTAGACCAAACTATTAGTGTACCCTATCAAATAGAATCAGATCCACCTCTCCCTCTCATCTATCTAGTATCCATCTATAGCTTTGGAGGGAGAGTGTCTATTTACTATAGCCTGACCATATCAAAAACTAGATGTATGGCCTCTAAGTGATGTCCCCAACCATTAATGCACCTAGTTCACCCCTAAATGACTCCACATCATGGGAACCTCCTCCTACACGTAATGTAGTAAGGTCCCCCCTCCTTCACATACATATAATAGTGAATTCAACCTATGTGTAGCCAACCCACGAAAACCCTACTGGTCTTAGCACCCAAATATACTCATAGGCCCAACAATGTAGAACTAGGCCTACAGTGATGCCATATATCATGTGGGCCCTAAACCCCCATAACTCTCTATATATCTACACAAGTAAAATGGGTACCCAACCAAAAATAGCTTGCCCTAGTAATAGTTCAACTAGTACCCCCAATAGTAGATAAGGAAATCTCCTACTACTTAAGTTGGGAAGCCCAAAGCATGTCATGAGTCTCCTATCAACTAGAGAAATCTAATATAACACCATATATCTAAACCCCCCTAAATTCCATCTAACCTGATCACTCTCATCTCCAAATAAGAGCTCAACATGATCATCTCTCTCTTCACACTTGATATGGTAGATAAGGTTGCCATGTAGTGGGAGTCAGGTGATCTGATGCACATATTTAAGAAAAATGGTCATCTTGCCAATCAAAAGTATTAAGGTGTTCATAGTAGGATCCCATCTCTTTATGAGTGATACAACCATAAATACATTTGGAGGCACATGCTAGTAGTGCCTCATGGCTCCAAACCCCACCTCATCCATATGGGCCCAATCAGCTGGGGTTATGCCCTACTGAACATCTATAAATATCTTAGGGACTTGATCCCTCTTTTGGATCTATTCATGGGCTTATAAAAACAAAGGTTAACACATGTTAGCATTACTCATTTCCAAATCAACATCATTACCAACCTACACCAACCTAAGTCAACCTATTCTACCCCAACCGACACTCGTTACTTGTACCACCTTACCTCTCACAACCCTCACCTAAAAAATGATTTTATTCCTATGATAGCTTAGCCAACTAATACCACTACCTTTTCTTCTATACACTTACCCCAAACCAAGCATTTTTAACCATATCAACCTAGCTTACACTTGGCACTTTACACCTTCATCACCACATCATCCCTACTTGATAAATTTCTCTAGCCTAACTTGTACTTTACATTTACTTACCCCACCTACATCTCTACCAGATACCCACTAGAACATAATCTCCCCAACTTATACCTAAAATTCAAACATTCCACTAAACCTAACTTTTTAAACACCTAGCAAACACTTCTCTACCTTAGTTGACCATCGATGGTCAAGCACCCATATTTTCTAGGGTGTTGACTATTGATGGTTAGCCCTAACCATTGATAGTCATTATGGGCATTCTATGGTTAGAATTCCTAAAGCCTTATCCCCCAACACTTACCCAAATCATAGCTAAATAACCCAATTTACAATTATAACCACCCAACCCACCCTAAATCCCCTACCCACCATCCTAATTCCTATTTTTACCTAGCATTTTACCTGATACCCATCAAAACCCATAATTAGGGAATAATCAATCAAAACTAACATTTAATCTAACTACCTTCCCATCCCAAAACAATTATATGAAATCAACCTATCCTATCAACTTTAAGAAACTACCTACCTCATTTCTCAATCTTTGTCATAGTTAGAGCCTACATGTAGCTATTCGGCTACATCTACATGCTCCCTACATCTCATTCCCAAGACCTCACCTCCAACATGTACCTCTAACCAATCAAAAACTACCAACTCAATAAAATGCTACCACCTTCACCACTCAATGCCCAAATTGCCTAGAGCTCAAAGTCAATGAAAACAAAAAACAAATGAGTAAAAGTGATTCACTTTTTAATTTTTACCCCATGTATTTTTAGGGTTTACACCATAACCTTTGATGGTTAGGGTGACCATCGATGGTTAACCTTAAGCACCTTAACTGTCAGTGGTCAAGATGTTCAATTTCTTGCATTACCTTGACATACCCCCTTTTTAACAAAACTAACCCAAAACTTGAAACTTTTGGAGATAAAATTCCCCACCCACCTTGTCACCTCAATGTTGGTCCATTTTGACCCAACTATCCCACTTTTTGTGACACTTTGTGTCTAGTCCCTTGACCACAATGATAACATTACAATGTTAACCACCTTTTGAATTTGTGTCACCTGTACTGACTAAACCCATATGTGTCTTTTAGGAGCACTTCCTATCTTAGATACCCATGACACTTGACCTATTTGTGTTTTCCATGGGAGCACTTCCTACCTTAGATACCCATTAAAAACACTGACCTTGTTTAAGAGACTAACAGGTGTACCTAGCCACCCCAACTACAAGCAATTATGTGGTACAAGGGTCACTTGTCCCTTTGATCAACCTTTATTATTATCAACCATGGTAACCTTACCTTTGCACGATCTTAGCCATCACACCTTTTATCATAATTTGTGCTTTTGTTTATGCTCTAGTGCCCAACCTATCACCCACCTTAATGACACTCTACCTTCACCATCACCATCACCAATCTTGTCAAACCCACGCCCAATTTTATTTTACCTTATTACCTCATAATTTGAAGGGGAACACCCCCTCCCATACTTTGGGAAATTATTACACCTTTGAATAATATCAGTTTTTATTTTTTAACTAGTTGATTCCAAGTTACATAACAAAAAGGGCAAAATGTAGACATTAAAAATATGCACACCATAATTTCAAATTTCAAAGTACCCCTCAACCACCTTGAGATACTCTTAGGACCAATATAACTATTTAAACCCTAAACCAAGATCACTCATAGTCAATTTAACTTAACTGACTTAACCCTTCCTTTTAGCCCTTCTTACCCTTCATACTCAACTGTTAATGGTCAGGGTGACCATCAATGATCACCCTGACCATCGATGGTCAAGGATGCACCTCCTTAATCTTTATCAAGTAAGCTACCCACCTTGATTTTCTAATTATAGCCTTTGTAATTCTAGTTGTGAGCCATTACATAGATGAGTAAATTTTAGATGGCCCAAATCTCATGTTATTGCAACTCTCTTGCCTTGCCTATAACAAAGAGGAGTAATGAGGTGAAAATGGATCTATAAAAACATCTAAAGACATCTACAAATTTTTAATTATAATTAAGAGATTTTTGCATCTAGGAGTTTATTTCTTGTAGGTCAATCACCATTAACAATCTAGCAATTATATTGGAGAGTCAACTTATCACCACTTCTCCACTAAGCCTTTAATTACTGTTACTCTGATAGAATCAAGCTAGATTCCACCAATAGATCAACTACCTCAACCATTCATACAATCAACTTATGGTAAGATAGGTAATTGATTCCTATAATTCATTTACTTTATTCCATTTCATAACCAACCCAGGTCTTACTTACCTCTCAAAATCCATCTTTTGGATCCCATCATATAAATTTTTATCAATCCATATCTAGACATAGTAACCATCGATAATTGACTCAACCATCAATGGTTTATCCAACCACTAATGATCATATTGACTACCAATGGTTACCTTAAACCACTGATAGTCATACCAACCACCGATGGTCACTATGGCACTAAAAACTAGCAAGCCAATTTTACCTACCTACACCCAAACAAACCTAATTTTTTCTATTCATGCCTATTCACAGACCCCTTTTAGATTTTATGAAGCATAATACAACATTATAACACTATTATTGATTAGTTTAATTTTAATTTAATCATTTATAGCATATTCATTAGCAAGCACTCTTGTATTTAGTTTCACTACCTCTTAATTTATTGATGTAAACACCTCTCTTTTTTGTTTATAAACTTAATTTTTTAAAACATGTGGATTGATAGCCCATAAAGAATATCTAACTTATATGATCTATCTATCTCTAGGAAATCCACCCAAGTATTTATATAAAAAATAAGTTTGCTTTAGTGCTTTCTTATCTGTAGTTCATCCTCCCAAGCCAAAGAGGAGCTCTTCACAATCTTTTGATTCAATGCATGCACTATCAATTAGGTTTTTCAACCATACCCATACTTAGTTATTATATTCATCTTTTCTATAACAATTAATAAATTAATTAAAAAAAACATTTAACTAAATAGATTCTTCTTTATCAATTTTATTATGATAGATGATAGGAAAATGGTACTTGAGTATGGATCATATGTTGAGTATGATGCCAATATGGGAACTTGAGTTCTATTTTTAGAACTATTTTATTTTATATTTTAATAATTTAGGAAGGTTTATTAATTCATTATTATTTTATATTATTTGATTGGTCAATTTTGGACCATTTTTGGGACCCTCATAAAAAATAGTTGGAACTGCCAATTAACTGTAGTTCACTAAAAATGTACTTAGTTGAGTCTAAATCATTATCCATTCATCACCAAAGAGGTAGGACACACTTTATAAGTTATAATAACTGATTCTAAAATTATTTTGTTCCTATTTGAAATATTTGGCTCAGTTGGGGCACTTAGATTTATTAGGATGCTTTTTTGATTGCGTGTTTGACTTTAAAATTGAAGAGGCTTCTTGCATAATATTCAAATATTTAAAGTGAGTTAAATTTAGATTATTTATTATAATTTCATTTCACTTAGTCTATTTTTATATCACTTAATGGTTTAATATTTTTGTGTTTATATTTTTACTTTTTGACTTTCCCTGCATTGTAAGTTTCCTTGTAATGAACTCAAATTAGATTTCTTTATTTTATAAAGTTATACATAAAAATGGTGTGGTGCATTAATTAAAATTGAGAAAATATTTTGCATGTTTAATATTTAAATTTATCAGAGGTATACAATAATTTATTCCAAGCATATACTTTCAATTTTGAATTTATTCAGTACAATTTTTAGTTGACAATCTCACTTACAACACAATAGTTTGACAACTAGTGATTTTAGGACATATTAGTTGATACCTTCAATTAAAGATTAAATAAAATTTTATTATAACTTCCTCCAAACATTAAAAAAATTAATTTGGCATCATATCCATGTTAAATAAAATTTTGTAAGTGTTTCAGGCCATTATCAAAAGAAACAATGGCTTCAAAGAATTCTACTTCTAGGGATATTCTTGTTTTCAAAGGTGACAACTTTGAATATTGGAGACATTAGTTGAAGAAAATTATTTTATGGAAAGGATTTTTAGAGATTTTTCTTTATGGGTATACTCCACCTCAAGTTTGGAATATCTTTATAAAAAATAAAAAGTAATAAAAAATGATGAAGAAAAGGGAGATGCACAAGCTTTTTTATATTTAGAGTGTCATAGACCCAAGCATTTATCCAAGAATAGTGTGATGCAAGAATGCCCATAAGGCATGGAATACCTTGGAAAATTAATATCAAGGATCCATTAAGGTAATACAACAAAAAATTCAAACCCTTAAAATGAATTTTAGGAAATTGATAATGTCAAATTTTAAAGGAGTAGGAAATTATTACATAGGGTAAATGATTTAGTTCATAGAATGAAAGTTTATGGATAAACTATATAATATAGTATTATAGAAATATTCTTTTTAGATATTTAATCCAAATATGGATGCATGTTTTTATCACTCTTGAAGAGTTTAAGGAAGTGAACACTATAAGTGTTGATGAGTTAGTGGGTTCTCTCTTGTCCCATGAAGATAAGATGAGACTACATGTAGAAATTTTAGAACATGATCTAGAACATTCAATTGAAACCAAGACAAGGGTTTTAAAGACCAAAGAGGAAATAAAAATAAAAATCAAGGGAGTTTACAAAACTCAAGTTCAAAGGGGAAAGATGAAGATAACTTCATAGGTAAGAACAATAAATATTTTACTTGTCAATATTTTAAAAAACTAGGACATATGATAAAATATTGCATGGTACTACTAGTTAAGAATCAAGTTAATCAAGAGAGTGAAAATAAAACATTTCAAGCTAAATAAATTGATGTTAAATAACACTCAAATTATTGTCTCACATGTATTTTGGAAATAGAGGAAACAAATAATTTTTTGTCTCTTGATTTAGGTTGCTCAAATTACATGACAAATCACAAAGATGATTTTAACAAGTTAGATGATTCCTTCAAAAGCCAAGTATAATTAGGAGATTGAAATTCCATCCAAATGTAAAGAAAGGGAATCATTAAAAATAACCAAAATTAAAAGTTAGGGTGAGATAAAAGAATTTTATATTTTTCTAAATATGAATTTCATAGGTGATACTGATGAAATCAAAGCATACAAATTTTATAAGCCTACTAGTAAATTCACAATTTATAATCCTATGAGTAAATCCAAAATTGTTTTTAGGGATTGAAATTTTATTGAAAATGAAGTATATAATGATTTTGATCATGTAGACATAAAAGTCATAATTGAAATGGGGAAACCTCTTAAAGTTTATTTTTAGGGCTTACAAAGTCCTACATATGTTTCTATTTTAAGATGAAACAATAATTGTAATGAAATTATTTAGATGATTCACAATAATAGAATAATATATCATAGAATTAAGAATAGAATAAGTAGATCCACAACAAAAATTAGTGAAAGAGCAGGATACTCTAATATTATGACCTGAGCCATTTTAACGGGAAAACCTCCAAAATAATGTAATAAGCAGAAAATTCATAAAATGATCCTATAAGACTAACTACTACCTCATATATATATTCTATATAGCCATGGTTATTCCATAGGATGACCTAATAAGAACATAGAGAAATGTGACAAGAATATAAAAAAGGTATGTATGCCATAATTCAACCACATATGTCCATAGGCATGCAATAGGATAATGGCATAACAAGCCCCTCCCATTCAAAAAAATGTTGTCCTCAACATTGACTCAACCCTAGGTGTTGCTGTAAGAAATATTCAATCTCCCATGTTTCATCTTCACAATGCAGATTCTTACATTTGATCAAATAATCCTTAATTGATCCAGTCTATATTTACTTAGTGGATGTTTTAAGGATCAATTTAGGCTCTAGAATAACCTATCATTCTTCACATAATGTAGGCAATTTATTATGAGTAGAAAATCTATGGCCAAATACCTTTTTCAGGTAAGATACATGGAGTATTGGATGCATGTAAGTAGACTGGATGAATTTTAGCTTGTAGGCCACACTACCAATTTTATGCAAGATATGATAAGGGACATAATACTTAATGGATAACTTGTTATCATTTTTTTTGTTATTTAAAAAATTATACTTATATGGATATAATTTCACAAAGACCCAATCACCTATTTCAAAATGACACTCACTACAATATTGATCCACTTATTATTTCATGCGATTCTGAGCCATGGCTAAATTTTCTCACAAATTGGTGAGGACCTCTTGTTTATGGTGAATGTGTTATTTGACAATGAGAACCTTGGTATAAAAATTTAAGGTTAAAGTGATGGATGGGGGGTGATATCCATATAAGGACATAAAGGGAGACATTTTGTATGAATTGTGAACATAAGTATTATACCACCATTTGGCAAGTGGCAGCCAATGAACCCATTTTTCTTGTTTATCATAAAAAAAAAAGAGAGATGCCCTTATATAAATTTATTGAATACCTATATTTATACATTATATTAAGGATAATATTATAAATTATCAACCAAATGGGTACCCAAACATGCAAATAATTTTGTCCAAAAATTACTATTAAATATGGGATCTCAATCACTTAAAATGATCCTTATAATGCCATGCAATTTCTAGATGATATTGAAAAAGGTAGAAGCTATTATACTGGTAATAAAAGGTTGTGATAGGGAACAAAAATGATCATATTTTGTGAGTCAATACATAACTACCATGATAACATTTTTACCCTACTAGTAACCTAGTAATGAAATCCATAGAAACCTCCTAATGTTGGTTGTGGATGGATAAAGGCTATAAAATACTTGATGTCTTAGTGGTTCCATCTTTGTTATATTGAAATATCATGAATTCTACCACATATTTTTGGAAATACCAATTAATTCCTTCCCAAAATAAATATTACTTGATTCTACGATATGTCTTTAAAATTTTGGAGTGACCTCTGAGTGGAGAGGCATGAAGTTCCCAAATAATTTTATTTTTGAGGAGAGAATGTTTATAGATTTATAATATATATTTATGCCATAATGTGTTCCAATTTTATGTATTTTTTTAGATTCATTATAACCTTGCTAAATATTATGAATCAAATCCTTGGTAGCAATGTCATTCTCCCATTTTGATCTTACTTCTTCTAGCCAATCTACTTGCCACATGGTCATGGCACATAAAAATACCTCAATTGATTCATCCCATTTGGAGAGGGAATATTACATCACATTCTCTTTTAATTTATTATAAATTATTTCAAAATAATATATTAACATTTTAGTCACCCATTTCTATTTTTAATCAAATGAAAATCATTATTATAAAAAATATTTGAGGCTATCGTGATCAGTGTTTACCTGAAAGTGATGGCCCATTAGATAAGGTATCCATTGCTTGAATACATGAAGAATAACCATCATCTCTTTTTCATAGGTTGGTTTGAGACTATTTTTTTCCCTTCAGTTGGTGAATTTAAAATTATAGTGGTCTACCTTCTTTTATGATTACAACCCTCGATACCATTAATTGATGTGTCACACTCCACAATATTTTTTTTTGAAAAATTAGGATCAAATAAAACTAGAGTTGTACACATAGCCATTTTAAATTATGAAAACATATTGGTAGATAATAAATCCATTGAAATGGGTCTTTATTTAATAAAGAGGTGAATGGGGATGCAATGCTATCATAATTTTTAACAAACTTACAATAGTAACCAGTTAGCCCTAGAAATCTTTAGAGGTTCTTGACGGTATTGGGAACCTACCTCTCCATCATCACTTGGATTTTATTAGGATCAAATTTCACTCCATGTGAAATAATATGACCCAAGTAGTCCATCTCTTGGACATCAAAAACACATTTAGAAGGTTTGGAATAAAGTTGATGTTATTCTAGAACTAAAATTAAGTGCCTATTTCACATGATTCAAATGGTCTTCCCAAGTTTTTATGTGGATGAGGATATCATAAGAAAACACCAATACAAAATTTCTCAAAAATGGCCTAAAAATAATATTCATCAAAACTCTAAAATGTAGATGGTGTGTTGATGAGGCCAAAAGGCATGACCATAAATTCATAGTGGTCTTCATGAGTTATAAAAGTGGTTTTGGTATGTCCTCATAGTGGATTTAATTTTTATGATACCTAAAGTGAAGGTATAACTTGGTAAAATAAAAAACACCATATAATTCATCTAGTAAATCATCAGTTACTAGAATAAGAATTTTATCTTTAATGGTCTATTTATTGAGTTATCT
Source organism: Torreya grandis (assembly GCA_037957365.1). Classification (NCBI taxonomy): domain Eukaryota; kingdom Viridiplantae; phylum Streptophyta; class Pinopsida; order Cupressales; family Taxaceae; genus Torreya; species Torreya grandis. The sequence goes on along the minus strand of JARHVA010001089.1, from coordinate 512,509 downwards.
ATAGTCTAAGCATATCCTCCAAGTGTCATCCTTCTTCCATAACATGACCATAGGGGAGGAATATTCACTTTGATTATTTTAGATAATTCCTACCTCCAACATCTTCTATACTATATTATTTATTTCACTCTTCTAGGCATAGGGATATGTATAGGGTCTGATGTTGGGTGGTATACTTCATAGAATGAGCCTACTTACATGATCATATATGTAGCTTAGAAGAATTCATTTTTGCATGTCACCAAAAATAATAGATTGGTCATCCAACACCCTTTACAAATTAGGATGTGTATACTCCTTGGTTGGTCAAACCTCTATGGAAAATAAGCACACCTTAAATCTCTCAACACCTTTTTTGAGAGTCTTTGTCATATGATGGGAACTAACAAGTTGTGTAGATTTAGTCCATAATCTATGTAGTTCAAAGGTCTTACCTTATGAATAAAATCTCATGAATAGTTTCTATAAATTCATTTCAATAGTGCCCAAAGTGGTGAGCCACTTTACTCACAAAATAATGTCAGCTCTTCTTATGGGAATAAAAAGCATAGGGAAATCTAACAAGTAGTCTCCCATAATAAGCCTAATGCTATGGAATTTTCCAAAATAGTTGATTATAACACCAATTACAATCATGACCTAAAATTATAGGGTTGGGTAAGTGAAATAGTTCAAATGAGTAGATAACTTACTATCGATGAAGTTATGTGTACTCCCAAAGTTAATTAACATAGTCACCTTCTATTTCTTTAAGAAACCCACCACCTTAAGAATTTGAGGAGTAATAATGCTTGAAAGTGCATGATAGGAAATAGTACATTGATAATATTTAGATTCATCCTTAGGTTCTTGAAAACCTACCCCTATAGCCTCATCATTTTCTTCCTCTTCATTGACATCTTAAATGTAAAATGACTTCTTTTCAGCACATCGATGTCCTTTGCTCCATTTTATATCACAACCAAAACAAAAACCTTTGCTAGGATTTTATTCAATTTTTTGAGGGGTCAATTTGGCAGGTTTCAAAAATGATGGTGCTAAGAAAGTACATTCATGAATATTAGTGAAAGGTCTTCTTCTGATCCACTCTTTTTACTTAACCATGCATGCCCTTGGTATGGATTTAGATACATTACTGGGATGAAACATGTGAACCTATAATTAGAAGTTATCTTTAAAGCCACCCAAAAATAGGTCAATCAAATTTTACTTGATGATGTATACCAAACATAAGGAGAGATTATGAAATTGATGAATTTGATATTTTATTATATTAGTTTGACATAGTTTGGATAGCTAGCTAAATTAGTTTTTAGAGACATTTTTGTGATAATGGAGTTGTAAACTCTTAGAAAATATTGATCATTAAATTTGGACACCCTTATTTTTATTTTGAACACAAAACCAAAAATACTAAATGAATTGCTTAGGTTCCAAATACAAAGAGGCCATGGCCACCTTTTATGAACAAGGAGTATAATGTAGATCAAATAAATTTTAAATTTGAGTAAGCCATGCGAGTGGATCCTTACCATCAAACTTGCACAAGTTTACTTTTGTCAACATTGACTTCAACTTTAAATTTGTGCTAGAATTATTTGGATTTGGAGACCTAAACTAGAGTTGTGAAGAATTATTTTATAAAGGCTAACCTAGAAGTTTGGCCAATTTATTATTTAGTTATTTAATTTGATCCCTTAAGCCATTAATATTCCCTCTCATCCCCATGACTTCCCCTTGAATTGCATGGAGATCATATTTTTGCACCATGCCATGTAACTCTAATTGAAGGTTTTAAACCAACACTGAAATACTTAGATCTAAAGTTTTAAACTCCATGTCATCCTGGAAATGAGATTTAGGTGTTTCTTTCCCTTTCTCACATCCATGAATGTTATGCCCAACCATTCACAAAGCCTAGTAGGGTTGTAGTGAACCAAAAAAAATATCGATAGATTATACCATTATGACCACCTCACTAAAATAAATCCAATGACTATTAATGTGCTCAAGGGTGAAAAATTTTAGCTTAAAAAAGTGTATTGATAGAATATACCATTGTGATCATCTCACAAAGGTGAATATAATGACTAATAATTTCCATGAGGTTAAAAAAATTTCATATTTTTTAATAATTTTTTTCTTTAAAAAAAAATACATGAACAAAACTATATTGACAAAAAAATTCAATTCTTCCCAAATCACAAGTTATGTTTTTTTGACCTTCTTGTGCTCAAGATGTCAAATACAAATAAATTGTGCCACAAAACTTGCCCAAATCGAAGCTCTAATACCACTTGTAATGAAATTACTTAGATGATTCATAATAATAAAATAATATATCATAGAATTAGGAACATAATAAGCAAATCCACAATAAAAATTGGTGAAATACTAAAATTCTTGAATGTTATTATTTATTCAATTCAAGGAGGAAACCTCCACAATAATGCAATAAGAATATAATTCATAATATGATCTTCTAAGACTAACTACTAGCTCCTATATATAGTCTACCTAGCCATGGTCATTCCATAGGCTAACTTAATAAGAACATAGATAAATGTGATAAAAATATAAAATATTCATGTATGTCATAAGTTATCCACACATATCCCTAGACATTCCATAGGGTAAAGGCATAACAATACTAGCTCTTTACAAGAGATTAATCATCCATCTACATCAACACCAAGTAAGAATAAGTGTTTGTTGAATCCTTATCTAACCAATCATATGTTGGATAAAAATTATGAGAGAAGGATCAGAAGGATAAAACATTAGGAAGATAACTTTATTGATGATACTTATGATGAAAATATTATGTTTGCATTATCATCTGTGATTAGTGAACCTAAAAGTTATGAAAAAGCTAGTAATAAAAAAACACTAAGAATGTGTTGATGCTATGAAATTAGAGATGGATTAAATTGAGAGGAATGATACATGGATTTTATTTTATCCTCATTTTAATAAATAATTCATGGGTAAAAAATGTGTCTACAAGACCAAGGTTAAAATTGATGGCATAGTTGACAAGCTTAAAGCTAGACTAGTTGTAAAAGGATTTGTATAAATATATGATGTTGACCATGAAGAAAATTATGCACCCATGGGACATAAATATACTATAAGAATAATTATTTTTTTATTTTCTCATAAAATATGGAAAATAAATCAAATGGATGTCAAAAGTGCTTTCTTAAATGGAGTGATTGAAGAAGTATATGTGGGGCAACTACAAGGTTTTGAGGTAAAGGGTAAATAATTTTGGTTATATAAGTTGATGAAGGATATTTATTGGTTAAATTAAGGTATAAAACCTTGGTACTCAATTGATATCTTGTTATTATATCAATTTTTTTATAATTTAAAATAATCTAGCTCTTTACATACAAGCATCTAATTTTGATGTTTTATATGTTTGTCTCTATGTAGATGACTTTATCTTTATAGGTAGCTCTATGGAGATATTGAATAGATTAAAGAAAGATATTAAATGATAATCTCATGATTGATATTTTAATTATGAAGTAATTTATTTGCATGGAATTCCATCAAAATAAATATGAAGTATTCATTTATCAAGCCAAGTATGCTTAGGACATGCTAAAGAAGTACACTCTTCAAGATTTAAAGCCTACAAACAATTAAATTACAAGTGGATAAAATATTATAAGGGAGGATATAATTACTATAAATAATTAAAATAATTTTATAATAATGGTGTAAAATTTGATGTGTCTCACTATGACAAGACTTGATATTAATTATGCAGTTTTACTAGTTTCTAGGTTTATGGGTAACCCTCACTCAAGCATTTACAATAAGTGGAGAATTTTCAAATATGTATGATGTAATTATAATCATGTAATTATTTTTAGACAAAAAATATAATTATTTCTAATTGGATACACAAATTTATATTGGTAAGTATCTATTGATGACATGAAGTCAACTTTAGGTTATTACTTCACACTAGGAATTGGGTTGGTTTCTTGGTATTCAAAGAAATAGGATATGGTGGCATTATCATCTAATAAAGCTGAATATACAACCCTTATATAAAATTTTAGACAAGGATTATGGATGATAATACTTTTGTATTATTTTAGAGAGGCTTAACTTGAGAAAACACATATCTTTTGTGATAACAATGGGGCAATAAAATTGTTCAATGATCCAATTTTCCATGCTAGAACCAAACACATTGAACTCAAACAATATTTTATTAGAGACTTGGTCAATGATAAAATCTTTTTCATTGAGTAAGTAATAATTTAAGATCAATTTACTAACATTCTCACCAAAGGATTGTAAAAGCATATTCATGGAAGACTTAAGGAGATAATAGGCATTTCACCTCTTTGCATCAAAGGGGGGATGTTGAGTATGATGCCAATATGGGAACTTGAGTTATATTTTTAGATTTTTTATTTAATTAATTAATTAATTATTGTCATAGATTAATTGTCTAGTTAATTTTCTAACTATTTTTGGGAACCTCCTATTTTATTTGGAGTTGTTAGTTAACTATAGTTGACTAAAAGTGTACTTAGATGAGTATAAATCATTATCCATTCATATTCAAAGAGGTGGGGTACACATTATATGTTAGGATAAATGATATTAAAGTTATTTTTTGTAGACATTATTTTTAAATTATACAACACCTCAGTATTATACACTTGGTAAATACATATCATGGATGTACCTTTAGCTTCTAGACCTTTATCACTTCCAAAAGGCTCACATACACTATCTCTCTATGCCTAATTGATTATCTCTTAGTCTAGCCAATGTCATTATAATGAAACAAGCCTTATACCTTGGCCAAAATATTATAAACCTACTTATCTTCTATCTTTACAAGTTCTGGACCTACACCTATTTTTCAATTACTTGGACATTTGAATTCTAGTTAGACACCTACATTGATGCAAGTTTCTTATTCCAACACAAGTGTCTAGTGCCCTAAAGTAATCTAATTTAAAAAAAATGTATTCTTATGGTCAACATAAGATATTTAAGGTGATATATTCTCTGAAGGGATTAGTATAAATAAGAGATCAATTCTCATTCATTATAACCTAAAAACACTAACAAATCACAAGACAACTTACCAAAAGCATTCTATCAAGCATTCAAATGAGAAAAAGCTTCCATAATTTATCCTATTTCCATATAAATCATAGGGGTAACATATTTATAAGTTTAAATTACTGAAAGAGTATCCCAAGAGATATATTTTCCAAGTTACAAGTTAGGTCACTATTATACTTATCACACATTGCATGATTCACACACAAGCCAACACATAGGGGAAAACTACATAAGTATGAGGCCCTCTTTGGATTATTTGTTATGTAGATAGTTTTTATTAATAGAGGGGTATTTAGGGAATATCAAAACCATGTTACCATTAACCCATTTTATCAAAACCAATATTAATATGAAGAAATAGGGTTTTAATATTTGACAAGGAATGATAGTCCATGACCCAAATCTGAATTCATCAGAGCAAAGGCAACATAGAACCTAGAAGCATCTAAGTGGTCACATGTAGTTTCAAAAAGTATTTTATAATGTAAATTTTAATCCAAGTTAGACATTAGAATCAACACAACCATCCAAATTTGATGCAAGTGTCCATAATTATAGAGACACAATTTCAAGAATCAAGCAACTATTCTAGAATCTAGATCCACTCCACTTTTTGCCTATTCCATATCCAAATCTATATTAGCATTAGAATCAGCTAGGTGTATTATTTTCATTTTTATTTTAATATCTATCATATTTTTACTTTATATCTTTAGGATCTTACATAATAAATTTAGTACATGTTCTATTTGAGTTTCATAAATAATTAGCCTACTTTAAAGATGGTCTACCATCATTGTGCCCTAGGCTATCTCTACACTTTTAACCTTAGACACCCTTAATATGTATTTTAGGGTTAAACATTTGGTGAACCTAATATTTTAACATCACTCTTGCATAAGTGTACCATAAATGATGTTTTTTACATGCATTATCCTAATATTTATGTTATTTATCTCTCTTATCATAGATGATATTGATTTCTTTGATGACCATGATTTTGAAACTTTCTAAATTTATATAAAATAAGATATAAAATTTGATTACTCATGTATTATTCCAAATCCTAAAGCATATAATCTCAAATATTTGAATGGTGGTAGCTACCATCCCTCTAATCAAATCCATGTTCCCACCATTTCAAGAGATGAGTTGAACCATCTTAAGGAAGATAAGGAACCTTTATTATTAATCCCTACACCACCATCATATTATTTTGGACTTTTATATTTTATAAAATATCGATATAAAATATAAGGGTTGGGTAAACATGATCAAGGTATAACCCACCCTATATCTCTTAAATATAGTACAAATCAGTAAGGCTTGTGATTTTTCAAAAAAATCCATGAGTCCCAAACAAGGCAAGTCATATAATCATGTTCTTCATGAAATTTATACCAAAAAAGTGGGTATATATGATTGAGATGCTCCTTCATATGATTGCCAAAAGTTTTGATAAATACATATGGAAATTATACTTGATTTAAAAATTGCTTATAAGGGGGATATTCCTTCAAATAAATTCATTCAAACCCCCATAATTTTCACATTTTCAAATAATATCCCCATTATTAAGGGTGATTATTCTTTTTCCTTCTCATTTGACATTGAAAAGTTATGAAAGTTAAACAAGACATCACGACATATTTAACAAACCTCCATCTAATACCAATTGTTATATCTCTATAAAAAGTAAAAGAACCAAACTCTTATAAATATATACAAGGTACCATAATTTATAACTCCAATATCATTACCAAAGTATCATAACTAGTGATTCAAAACTTTCACTTGTTATCTATGAGGATGATGATACTCATATACCTAGATTCAAGATAAGTGGTGGATTAGAATCAATGATCACACCTATGCCAAACACCACCATTCCTATGGAATATCTCATTTTTGTGATGAACACTACTGGGGATATTTAAAAATTGGTTTCTATACTTCTAATGCAAATGGATTTCCATAATACTAATGAAAATGTTACCTCATTTAACAATTAACCTCTTGCACAATGTATACTTGAATATCCTCATCCACAAGATTTTGAGTTACCAAATTTACCTTTTTTTATGAGTCATAAGGACCCATTTGACCACATGATTAACTATGTACATTTATTTGATCAATGTGAAAAAGATGACAAATTAGTGATAAAAGTATTCTATATGAGATTTTTGATGAGGGTCATAATTGGTTTATAGCCTACACAAATGTTCCTTAACCGCTTTTGCACAATTAAAATATGCTTTCTTCATAGCTTTCAATATCTATAAGGTTCCAAAACATACATTAGAATATTTTCACAATTTCAAACAATGTGATGATGAATTAATTCAAGATTATACCATTTAATTCAAAAGTACATCATATGAGCTAGCATTTAGACCTTCAAGTTTAGAGTTATAATTCATTTTTAGTACATGTATTATTTCTCCATTTAAATAAAGATCATCGAATAAACAATATGAGTCATTTACCTATTTATATGTGGATGTGCATAAATATGCTACATTTATACTTATTCAAAGGAGATTATCATATTACATTCTAAATACCAAAGTTTTATTTCTCACATAAAGGACAAAGATCAACTACCAAATGAAAATTAGGAACAAAAATGTTGAGTTACTAATCTTTGTATGAGATATCTATGAGGTTTACCCAATATGGGACCAATCCATGGTCCACATCCTATACAAACACTCGAAGGTGAACAATCCAAAAAGTATCCACATCAATAAGATTTAAAAATCACATTATTCATGGGTGGTGATTAATTTTGGCATAACCACATAAATCCTACATAAACAAAAACTAATTACAATATAAAACATTTTTGACAGCTTGATTTTTACCTAAAAGACTTACAAAGCAAAGGAGCTTGGAAAGACTTCTTGGGCAAAATAATACTACCAATTGCTTATGGTCCTAAAGTTATTAAAATAAGGGTTTGGGTTATGCCACAAACCTCTCTATATGCATTAACATTGGAAACTCTTTGTTTATATCAAATGGAAGCAAAAATTGACCAAAATCAATAAGGTATTTCATTTTCTCATGAAGGCAAATTGATCCATATTCCAAGATAGTATTGGTTCTTCTATTACACATATAAAATGTGAGGAGGAACATGCCATGTATCATTGACACTTATCCAACCATGATCCAAAAAATGTAAAATATACATCATAAGTTTAAAAGGTCTCACATATTCCAAAAATGCCAAAAAAATAAAGAAACTTCAAAAATCTAAAAATATGTTCGACATTTACATATCTTATTAGCTCCTTAGAATATATGTTGTCAGTTCTATGTTGGTAGATGGCATATTAGTATTTCCTATATACACATGTATTTCACACATATTTTCAGTGTGATTCATGTATATATAGATACATGATCTATGCACTTTTGGATAGTGGGATTTCCTTAGGGGCATCCACTTCTTTGATAATGATACATCCATGTTACATCATTATATGGTCTCTTTACATGATCATGTTTTAGATTATATAATACACATGAATTTATTCATGGTTATATCATTTGTAGTGTACTTGATATTTTATGTACTTAAATTTTTTTGCCAAAACATATATCTAGGGATTAGTATGCTATGTTTATGTTGGTTGCTTATGCTTTCATGTATGCACTTCTTTGAATGTCTTGCCTTGATATTATCTTTATTTTTTGAGAATTTGAATATGCTCCATTGTCTATGGCCCTTGTTTCTTTATTTTTCTTGTTGAAATTTGAATATTTCATTAATTTTTATATGTTGACATTTGAATATGTCATTTATTGATTTTTAGACATTTAATTAAGTAATGTTCCTTAGATTGTGTAGCATTTAAACATACCCCTTGTTTGCAGTCTCTTTGGACCTTTGTCTCTTAATTTTATTTTTAAGTGTTATTGTGTGTGTGCTTGATTTCTTATTTATCTTATACTATTACTATTTAGACATTGATATGATCTAAATCATGTATCTTAGGGATAATTTTAATCACATTATTCATGTTTCAATGATATATCTACCTAGATATGTTCCAGCTATATACATCCACACTTTACATGGTTATATTATCCTTTTGAGGTAATGTAAATACTAATTGATACTTCCCCTCACCTTAAAATGGGGGAATATCAGTGGGGGCATGTCATAGAGGCATGAATTACAAACTAATTCATAGATTAAGATTAAAATGATGTCATGTTTTATAAACATGTTCTCCACACTTATTCAGTATTCATCATACCCAAAATATATTGGGGTCATTTTTTGAAAACATGTTCTCCACAGTTACACTATTTCTCAATTTCATATTATAGTAGGGGCATGTTTTAGAAACATGTTATCCACACTTATTAAATTTTAAAATTGGCCAAATTCATAGTTATATGATTTAGATACACATTTGTGGTATAGTTCTATAAATTAGTACGATTGTTATACATAGTTTCAACATTAGACATATCTAAGGTTCATATGATATGAAATGTGTACCTAATATTAAAATATCAAATTATTTTCATATTTCAAACACTTTCAGGGACTGTTACCACCCACCAAGTTGGACTATTATGGATTGTATTGAGCCAATCTACTGCAATAGTAGGTTTGATTTTTAGTATGGTTGAGGTGATTAAATCACTTAATATTTCCATGTTTATGGGTTAGACTTGATTACATCATATAGACTCTATTTTTATAGTGTTATTTGATTTGGTTCACTCACACTCACTAATTTATAAGTATGATTAGGTTTCATAGTTGAGTTAATCTCAATTGTTAGGTGGTAACTTGTTTTTTCTCTAAGGTTAGGGGCATGTGTCCTCCAATATATCTCTTTATCTCTTTAGATATATGCACTTTATAGATTTATATTTATCTTAATCTTAGTTTTAGTTATTCATAATGATACATCTTTTAAATAAAATTACCAAAAGGCAAGATAATTACATTGATACACATGTCTACTCCTAAACCTTGCACTCTTTTAATTTTAATCATTTCAATACTTTTGATTTCATATTATATACACTAATTATAGACTGTAACATGCTCTTGGTTTTAGGTAGTCACTAAAAAAGCACTAAAGTTGGACTCAAGCAAAGATAAGGTGTGTTATACACACCCAAGTACACATTTCCTTCCTTTAAACTAGTAGTTTCATTACTAGATTAAAGGGGGGCAAATGTAGACATTATTTATGAATTATATAACACATCAATTTTGTACACTTAGAAAAAACATATCATGGATATAATTTTAGTGTATACACATTTTCCATTGTTAAAAGGCTCGCATATACTATCTCTCTATGCTTAATTACTTATCTGTTAGTTTGACAAGTATCATTTTGATGACCCAAAACTTCTACTTTTCAAGAATGTTATAAACCTACTTATCTTCTATCTCTACAAGTTCTCAACTTACACCTATTTTATAACTACCTAAACACTTGCATCCTAGTTAGATGACTACATCAATGTAAGTGTCATTCTAATAAAAGTGTCTAGTACCTTAAAGTCATATAATTTGTAAATTAAACATAATCTTATGTTGACCTAAGTTATTTAATGTGATATTTTATCCAAAGGGATTGGTATAAATACAAGATTAACTCTCATTCATTTTGAACCTAGAAATAACTAATAACTCACAAGGTAACTTACCAAAATCATTTTATCAAGGATTCAAGTGAGAAAAATATTCCCTAATTTTTCTTATTTACATATCTATCATAGGGAAAACACATATATAGGTTTGAAGTATCAAAGGAGAAACTCAAGAGCTATATTTTCCTAGCTATAATATAGGTCATTGTTGTACTTACTTATCACACATTACATGATTCACACATAATCCAACATAAAATGGAAAACTACATAAGTCTAAGGCCCTCTTCAGTGTATTAGCTATGTATGCAATGCTCATTGACAATGGGGTCTTTGGGGTAGCTTGACACCATGTGCCCACTAACTCATTTTACCACAACCAATATGAAGATGAATAACTAGGGGTTTTATTATTTGACAAGGAATGATAGTCCTTGACTTGTATTTTAATGCACTAAGGTGAAGGAAACATAAAACCCAAAATCATCTAGGTGGTTACATCTAGTTTTAGTAGGTATTCTATACTCAACATCTGCATCCAAGTCAGATAGTAGCATCAACATAATCATCCTAGGCTACAAAGGCATAATTTTAAGAATCATGTAACTATTCTAGAATTTATATCTAGTCCACTTTATTCTTATTATATATATATATATATATATATATATATATATATATATATATTAGCATTATAATCTACTATCTTGTTTTCATTGTTATGATAATATATATCATAGTTGTACTTTCTATCTTTAACATCTTAACATAATAAATCTAGTTTATGTTCTATCTAAGTTTTGAAAATAATAATCCTGATTTAGAGATAGTCTACCATCCTTGCCCTTAGGATATGTCCACCCCTTTAACCTTAGACCCCTTTAATCAATATTTTTAGGATTAAACATTTTGGTCTTATTTGTTATATTTAGTTTAGTTGATGTGCCTAGTTTTCCTAAGATGATTTTTTTGTTGCATGTTTGACTTTAATGTTAAAGAGGTTTCTTTCATAATGTTCAAATATTTACAGTGAGTTAAACTTAGCTTATTTAGTCTAATTTCAATTCACTTATTGGTATAATCATTTTATCTTTATTTTTTTACTTTTAAAATTTAATTCATACACTATTTATGAATTATATAACACCTTTGTCTTGTACACTTGGAAAAAACATATCATGGATGTAACTTTAGTTTATGGACCTTTACTACTTCTAAAACTCACATAAACTATCTTTTTGTGGCTAATTGATTATCTCTTAGTTTGATTAATGTTATTCTAATGACCCAGGACTTCTATCCTACCCAAAATTCTATAAAATTATTTTCCATCTCTATAAGTTTTGGACCTATACCTATTTTTTTTTCTTCCTAGACACTTGCATCCTAGTTAGATGCCTATGGTGATATAAGTTTTCTACCCCAAAACAAGTGTTTAGTTCCCTAAATTCATTTAATTTTTAAATGAAACATATTCCTATAGTTGGCCTAAGTGTTTTTAAATGGATCGGTATAAATATAATATCAACCCTCATTCATTCCTCACCAAGTAAAAACCTAGAAAATACCAAGAAAACTTCCCAAAAGCACTCAATCAAACACTCAAATGAGCAAATCTTCCCTATTTTATCCCATTTCTATATCAATTATAGGAAAATCACATCTACAAGTTTGAAGTACTAAAGGAGTATCCCATGAACCACTTTTTCCAAGTTACAATCTAGGTCATTATTATACCTACATATCCACATTAAATGATTCACACACAAGCCAAAATATAGGGGAGAAACACATAAGTATGAGACCCTCTTCAAATTATTGACTATATGGGCAATGCTCATTGATAGAGGGGTCTTTGGGGTAGCTCAACATCGTGTGCCCACTAACTCATTTTTTCCACATGCATTACAGAGATGAAGAACTAGGGTTTTACTATTTTAAAAGGAGTGATTATCCATGACCTAAATTTAAATTCATTAGAGTGACGATGACATAAAACCCAAAAGCATCTAGATGGTCACATCTAAATTTAGTAGGTATTCTATACTAGAAACCTACATCTAAGTAATATAGTAGTGTAGATGCAACCGCCTAGGTTGACATAAGTGTTTGTAGAGATAAATTTATAATTTTTAAAATTAGGCAACTAATCAAGAATATATATCCAACCCATTTTTTGCCTATTCTAAATCTAGTTAGCATTAAAATTAGATAAGTATCTTATTTGGTTAGCATCAAAACTAGAAAAGTATTTTAGTTTCTTTAATCATCTTAATAAATAACATAGTTATAATTTATATATTTAGCCTCTTAGAATTAAAAAATTATTATATGTTCTATTTGAATTTCACAAACAATGGGCCTACTTTAAAGATATTCTACCATCTTTATGCCTTGGTATATATCTACCCCCTTTAACCCTAAATTCTCACAATCTACATTTTAGGGTTAATCATTTGGTGAAATTGATTTTTATGAGTGAATTTTTTTATGATTCCTAGGGTTTTCAATCAACTAGAGTTTCATATTGTTGTAATTTTTCATTTCCTACTTATATTATTTTACATGCAACCTAGACATAGCCCTAAATTGGGAGGTGTGCCTATTGAACACATTGAGTTTCCCTTCCTAGAAACTAAGATGTCTAAAACCAATGGATCATGATGATACCAATGTTTAGAATGAAAATAATAATAATGAGGTTATCATATAATAATATTTTTATAATGAAAACCATGAGGCTAATGAAACCAATGAACATGAGCAAATAGATCATGAATAAGTGCAAGCTGTTACATTGTTTCATAAGTGTATTCATCAAAACCCTAAAAATTATTATGAAATCCTAAGAATCATATTCAAAACTAAAAAAATCAAAAAACATAGATGAAAAATCAGGTCCATCTATTGATCATGCTATTCAAATTATGGTTCATACCCATATACCAACAACCATCCCCTTGAGCACATTACTACTTCATACTTATAATGGTGGCATGAGATATGTATTTCAAACTTTGTTCCCTAAAAATACTATTACCACATATTAAATGGGAAACCAAAATGACTCAACTAAAATACTATTTTCAATGTGTATATCTACCCAACCCATGAGTACTTCTCCTTTGGTGACTTTTCAAATGTTCAAATTAAAAGACCAAGAGGTGAAAAATCTTATCCAAACTATAATTTTTTTGTAAACTAAAGCTATAAATATTGAAAAAAATTATATGAAATATCCTTATGATATTGTTTCACAAGAGGTGTTGCATAACCCTCTTGCATCAAAGATATATTTACATCCCTTGCCAACTAGTTTTATTGCACCTAAGTTCACATTTATGATGGTGAAGGTGAATCTGAACAACATCTTCAATATTTTTATTTAGAATGCCTTGATTATGCTTCCAAGGATAATTTTTTTCCAAATTATTTCTAAGGGATTAAAAGACTATAATTTATAGTGGTTCTACAATTCACGAACTTAATCAGTACATGCCTTCAAATCCATTACAGATCATTTTTTGGCACACTTCTCTATTAACATTATTATAAAGGTTTCTTATGACCAAATTAAAAATATCAAACAAGGAACTAATGAAATTATTAATGAGTATGTTTTGAGATACAAGACGATGTTGGATACAATGACCAATCATATGGTATATAAAGATCTTCAAGATATTTTCAAATAATGTTTGCTTGCTACTTTACATGAGTTCATTATATTTAAAAAGTTCAAGTCTTTAGATGACTTATGCCATATTATTCATGATCATGCAATGAAACTTATCTCATTAAATAAAAATTAATACATAGAAAATACACCAAATGCATATACATCTAATACTAATTTTACTATTAAATCAAGTTATAAGGTTAAACCCCATAAGTCTAAAAAATAAAAAACCACCATGGTTTATGTGGTGTCATAATAACCTAATTGGCCTATCTTTTCCAATGCACCACAAAGACAATTTACATGCTTACCCAAGTCTCCCTCTTCATTACTTCCATGACATGTAGAGTGTTATCTTATATCTCTCCCTCATCCTATAGATGTTGACATGAGTAGAACTCTAACCTAAGGGTATGATGTGAATGTTTATTGTGATTATCACCAAGTCCCTAGGCATTATATGAACAAATTTTTCATCTTGAATCATAAGATCCAAGACCTAATCAATGACCAAAAAATTACATTTGATGATCCTCCAAAGGAATTAGGTTCAAAACTTGGTGACCATTAGAAACAAAAAATATTTAACAATCCTTTGTAAGATCATTCAAAGAGAGGTCCATAAGTGAAAATGGCATATAATGCACACCAACCTCCATATCATCATGAACACCCATTGGATGGGATTAGTGGTACCTATACGTAGCATACATCTCCTATGGTTTAGAGACCCTCCATTACTTTTGATGATAATGAGATTAAGGATGATGACTTAGATCTTCATTCATTATTAATTTGAGCATACCTTAACCACCAACCTATATATAGTGTTATGATTGATAATGGTGCAAGTGAGAATGTTTTTACCATGACATTAATTACACATTTAGGTTATATAAATAATGAATTACCTCCTTTGACCAGATCAATTACAACATTTGATGGGACCTCACAATAGGTTCTTGGTGAGATTGACTTACTTTTATAGGTGAGTCTCACCCATATGGTTAATAAATTCTTAGTTATACCTTCCACATGTGTCTTTGATATGTTATCATGACAACATTAGATATATATACTTTGAGTAATACCTTTTATATTATATGGGTGTGTTAAATACATTCATTCCAATTGAGTAATTATAGTTTTTAGAATTCCATATGAACATCCTATTGAATAAGAGAAGTTTATAACTAAGAAATTAATTATCGATCCTCATATGGTTAATATTATATAAAAGGGTAAGTAACATGTAATTCCATTTACTAGGTAGTTAGTACTTGATAAACCATTGCATCATAAATCCACAGTGGGCTCCACACAATCCTTATCTACTATGCATCATATGTAGATATCTAGAGGACCTACACATGTTCCTATTATTTATTATCTAAAGAAAAAATAGATAACTCAATGATGGGTTTCATAAACCCCTACTCCTACTATTTATTCATAATGATATAATCCTATTAAACATATGCAGATCATAACAAATCTTATAATGCTAAATAATAAACATGCACACACTCCTATGAAGCATAACTAGTTTATTACATCGAGTTCATAATGGGGAGATACCTATGACCATAATTTGGATGAAATCATAGGATAGTCTTTTCCTTTCATATATTCCAAAATACCAAAAAATTAAAAACTTCAAAAATCTAAAAATATGTTTAGCATTTACATATCTTATAAGATCCTTACCACTTTTTGGATTTTTATTTATCCAAATCTCAATTTTGATGATTAATAATGACACATATTGAAAATAAAATTAATAAAAGGTAATATGGTTACATCAATACACAAGTGTACTCTTAAACCTTACTCTCTTTCAATCTCAATCATTTCAATGCTTTTGATTTTAGGTTATATGCACTTATTATATATTATAAAATGCTCTTAGTTTTAATTCAATCACCAATAAAGCAATCAAGTTGGACTCAATCAAATAAAAGGTGTGGTATCACACCCAAGTACACATTTCCTTCATTTAAACTAGTAATTTCATTACTAGTTTAAAAGAGGGAAATGTAGATACTATTTATGAATTATATAACACCTCAGTCTTATAAACTTGGAAAATACATATCATGGATATACCTTCAACTTATATAACTTTCTCATTGACAAAAGACTCATATATATTATCACTCTATGCCTAATTACTTATCTCTTAATCTAATAAATGTCATTTTGTTGACCTAGGGCTTCTAACTTGTTGATAATGTTAAAAAATTGCTTATCTTCTGTCTCTACAAGTTTTAGACCTACACTTATTTTATAACTACCTAGACACTTGCATCTCAATTAGATGCCTACATCGATACAAGTGTCTTATTATAATACAAGTGTATAGTTATATAAAGTCATCCAATTTTTAAATGAAACATATTCCTATGGTTGACGTAAGTGTTTTAATGTGAGATTTTCCCTCCTATATCCTATAAAATATGTTGGGGTTTCCCTCTACTCATATCACTTGGACATTGCGGGAATATACCTCTATGATCATGATACATTTAGGTTAAATAATTCTATGGTCACTTTACATTATCATGTTTGAGATCATATATGTACTTACACATGTATTTATTCATGATTATACCTTTCATAGTGTACTTGATACGGTATGTTCTTAACATTTTTTGCTAACACATATATCCAGGGACTTATATGTTATGTTTATGTTGGTTGCTTATGCTTTAATTTATGCACTTAATTGAGTGTCTTACCTTGCTATTATATTTCTTGTTTGAACATTTGAATATGCTCCATTTTTTAGTCCTCATGCATTTATTTGCCTCTTTGAAATTTGAATATGTAATTGCTTATCATATGTTAAAATTTAAATATGTCATTTATTATCTGTGAACATTTAACTAAGTCGTGTCCCTTTGATTGTTGGGTATTTTAACATGCTCCTTATTTATGGTCTCCTTGGACCATTATCTTTTGATTTTATTTTGAGTGCTCTTCTATGTGTGCTTGATTTCTTGTTTAGATTATATCGTTACTATCTATACATTACCATGGTCTAGATCATACATCTTAAGACTTAGTGTGATCATAATCTTTGTGATGCAATGATATATCTACCTAGACATGTTCGCTCTAAATGATACATGGTACATTCATAGTTTACATGGTTATCTTATCCTTGTGAGGTAAGGAAAATAATGGTTTCTACTTTCTCTCACCTCAAAAGGGGGGATATCAGTGGGGGCATGTCATAGAATCATGAATTCCATATTTGCTTTATACATTTAGATTATAGTGGGTGCAAGTTTTGGAAACAAGTTCTCCACACTTACAACAGTTCTTAGATTCAAATTATAATAGAAGGCATGTTTTGGAACATGTTTTCCACACACCAGTTTTATGATTTAGACAATAATGGGAGCATGTTTTGGAAACATGTTCTTCACACTTACACCAATTTTTAGATTGGATAAATTCACAATTATATGATTGAGATACACATGAAAAAATTATATACAATGGTACCATTATTATACATAGTTTCAAAATGACACATATCTAAGGTGCATATGCTATAAAATGTGCACCTAATATTATAAAATAAAACTAGCTTCAAATTTTAAACATTTTTAGGGACTGCCATCACCCACTAGGTTGGATTTTTATACATTATATTGAGTCATTCTACTACAACAGTTGGTTCACTTTTTGGTATAGTTGAGATGATTAAATCACTCAATCTTTTAAAGTTTATTGGTTAGACTTGATTACATCATCTAGCCTCACCATATTTATCATGTGATTTTACTTAATTCACTCACACTCATGAAATTATAAGTATGATTGGGTTGCACGATTGAGCTAATCTCAATTATTGGGTGGTAACTCATCTTTTCTCCAAGGTTGGGGGAATGTGTCCTCCAATCTATCTCTATCTCTTTAGATATATGCACTTTACAAATTTTATATTCATCTTAATCTCAGTTTTAGTGATTCATAATGATACATATTTCAAATCAAATTTCTAAAAGGTAATATAGTTGCATTGATACATAGGTGTACTCCTAAGCCTTGTTCTCTTTCAATGTAAATAATTTAAATGCTTTTGATTTTAGATTATATGCATTGATTATATACTATAACATGCTATTAGTTTTAGGTTTATTACTAAAAAATCACCCAAGCTTGGTTCAATTAAAAGCAAGTTATGTTATACACACCCAGACACATATTTATTCTCCTTTAAACTAACAATTTCATTACTATGTTAACGGGGGGAATTGATGAGTCCAAAATATGACTCCTTATTACTATCAATTTTATTTATTTTCTTTTCATTACCTCTCCTCTAGACTGAATAATGCAAGGATATTAGACTTGGATCTAATCCTAGTGTAGTAAATGGATGCTTTATCTTATTTAATGTAACTAAAGTCTAACTTACTAATTTTGTCATTTAATAATAATTCTTTGCATGTTTAGTCTCCCAGTTTTATGTATATATAGATAATACAATAGTCTATAAAGAATAAGGACCTTTTTTGATGATCTTCTAAGGTGACCTATATGAAATATCTTGACATTTGGAAAACTATGAACTCATTTAACACACTTTCAACTTATTTCAGTCTTCTCAAACTTAATTATGGACTCACATAGTCCACTGCTACAAACTCACCCAATTAGTAGCTATGTACTCATTCAAAATCAATTTTTTTCTCCAGTGAAGTGTTCTACCATCCTTATCAACCTAATATCCTTGCTATGGACTTTACTCCACATTTAGGATCCTTGAATCATGTTGTTACAAACTTTACCAAGGTTTCATAAAAATAACTCTAGACTCTACTAGAATTGCTATGAACTCTACCAGAACTACTTTAAACTCTTCTAGTCTAGATTTTGAGATTTGAAAACTAAAGATCCATTCTTTCCCTCTTTATCAACATACTTGAATATTATTTTTGTCACTTACTATTTATAGTATTACTATAAATAGTAAATCTATAAATAAACTTTATTTATACTAGTCAGTGTAAATATGTCAAATAGTTTTTTATGAGGCAAATCAATTTAATAGATCTAAGAAGTCATTCTTAGTAGATATTAAGTGGATTATATAATGAATGGATCTTCCTATTTTAAATTTTTAATCACCTATTTTGAAGAACCACTAAAATTAAGAGATTTGTCTTGATAATAGAAGATTGGCTATTGAGATATATGATCTATAGTTATAGAATTATATAAGTGGATCTCTATATCTTAATAATATATAAGAGAGATATAATTATTGAATTGTTTAGTTAATATTCTAAAATAGTTGTAATTATATTCATGTAATCTATTTTGATCAATTAATGAAGATATCTCTAGTTTTCAAGTACCAATTTTTTTTCACTCTTGTTACCAAAGTGAATAAGGACCCAATTTCTTCAGGAATCAAGAATGTATTTTTGTATGCTATTTTATATGTATTTATAGTTTTTAGTATTTATAAATATATTTCATTTTCATAACCTACATGAAAATATATTTAATTTCTATGATTAAAATTAGTATTACAAGTGTGTTTATTTACAACAAGAGTGTTTACTTTCAACAAGTGTGCTTATCTTTTTAGCAGAGTGTTTACTTTTAGCAAGTGTGTTTATCTTTATAACAGATTGTTTAATTTCAACAAGTATGTTTATTTTAGAAAATTATATTACGTAGTGTTTTAATTTTTTAAGTGTGTTTCTTTAGTGTATAAGAAAATCCTTTCTATAATAAATCATATTAGACGTTTGAAAACAACAACCCCTCAAACCATCTTTGTAAAACCTAAAACCATAAGCCTTACTCAGACAAGTTTGGATGCCACCCCTAGTTTGAATGACATCAACAAAAAAGTTGATTAAATGAAGGGATAAATGAAATCCATCATTTTTGGCACCATTATCAGGAAATTTTAGGTGTTATTAAGGTAATTATTATTGGTCTATATTAAAAAACCAAAAACATTGAAAAACCAATAAAAAATAACAAAAATAAATTTATGAACTGACCTAGAGATGATAAAGGAATGTTCATCCCAAAAGATTTTGAGTTAGGACCAGAGGAGGAAAGAATATATTTTTTTGACTGAGAGATCTGAAAGTATAAGAAAAACACTTGAATCACACTTGATTCATCACCAAAATTAGGATCATCCTCATAAATAAGCCCTATAATAAGACTCACATTTGGAATATCTTCTCCTATAGGAATAATTAATCCTAAGGATCCTTTATTTAGAATAATAGGTCTTAGACCTAAATATTTATAAGATCAAGAGGAAGCAATAAATTAGATCTCTAATATAGGTTGGGAAGAAATATAAACTATGGCTGATAATCAAAGAAATATGGAAAATCTTGAAGAAAATAGAATATAATTGCAACAAGATAGAACATTTCCTTTCCTATGGTCATAAATTTAATAGAGCAAACCTTCATAAAAAACATTTCACCTTCAATTCTATCAAATTTTAGGGGTAAGTGCTCAGAAAATCTAGATCAATTCTTTTTTGAGTTCAAAGTGTTATGCCAAACCTATGATTATACAATTAACATTCAAAAAATCAAATTATTCCCTTCTACACTTAAGGAGGCAACCATGATGTGGTTCATGGGCCTTTCGAGTGATTCTATTAATACATGAAAAGACCTAGAAATTGAATTTCTTGATAAATATCAAGACTACTATAGAGTAAGGGATATGAAAGAAGATTTCTTCAAGATCAAATAAAATGAAGATGAAAGTTTAGAAGATTATCTAGATAAATTCACATTTACCCACAAACATAGTGGTTACCCACTTACATAATAAGGAGTGAAAATGGTCTTTTTTAAGGGATTGGATGATGAATCTAGGGATGCTCTAAACCTAATAGGTAAAGGATTCATTATAAAATTGACATTCCACCAAATCTCATATCTATGTACTAATTATTCTAGGACAAAACTAAACATCAAGAAATGAAAACTAGATAAATACAATGAAGTTAGTTGATTGATGGAGGAATTTTCTAATATAAAGACTAACACTTTGGTTTAGTTAAATACTAAATTATATGGTCTTAAAGACAAAGCTAATTCTACCATAGAACCTTTAGCCATATACTATCCAAAATGTAAGTTAAAACATGCTCTCAGAGATTGTCCTTTCGATAGAGCAAAAATATGTGGGATATGTGATAGTAAAGATATTGTAACAAACCATTCCAACCATATTTATATTTTAAAAAATCAATTGAAACAAAATGTACAACTTGTAGAAGATCTAAATTACATCCAAAGACAAAATCTATTTCCATAAAACTAGACACAAGGTAAGTTTGGCCCAAGAAATCCAATTAATCTATGGATGACACTTTGAATTACTTAGGCACCTTAACCTATGTGGGGATAATTACACTCATAATGGGCCAATTAAGAATGGATGATGCCTCAAACTTTGATTATGCCTCAATAACTATAGAAACCCCAATCACAGTTATAACAATGAAAAAATACATAATGGAATGTCAATCCATAGTTTAACCTCCAAAGAAAATTTTTACCACAACAAGATTTGATGGCACCTCCTATAGCTCAACCTACAAAACAACTTAATTAGCCCCAATTTCTTTCTCAATTGGTGGCTAACCCCAAGAATAAACCATCAAACCATGTATATTCAAATGAATAAGGAGAAACCATTAGTGTAGGAACTATTGAATTTGTAAACATTCAGTTTAGATTAGGTAGAATAATTCAAGAGCCTCTTATCACTATCTTTGAATTGCCCAATGGAAAACCAAAAATAGATACACCTCAACCTATAGTCAGAAAAGAGGAATCATAATTTTTTTAGAAAAGATAAAGGAACATATTACTACTCCTCCACCTACTTTTTTCCTGATAGATTGAAAGAAATTGAAACCAAGCAACCATATGATTTGATTTAGGAATTGATAAAATTGAACATTTTAGTACCCTTGTTACAAGCTATCAAGGATATTTCAAAATTAAATAGAGTCATTAAATCCTATATATAAAGACACTTGGAAGAAAGAAAAAATACCCAAGTATCATACATGTAGATGGTAAACTAGCTAATATTTTAGTAGGAAAACTACTGCTACCCAAATATGTAGACCTAGGTAGTCCAGTCATAACAATAAAAATAGGGAAGAAATAAATACCATTTTTTTGGTATATTTGGGTCCAAAAATAAATGTAATGAAAAATAATACTCTCCAAATACTATTTATTATGGAGATACAACCTACTTCTACCATTATCCAAATGAATGATCAATCAGTTACTAAACTAGAAGGTATTATAGAAGATATAGCTACAACAATTGAGTCATGGGAGTATCCAGTAGATTTTATGGTAATACAACATAAAACCAAGAAGTTAGGGTACCCCCTCATTTTAGGAAGACTTGGTTGGCGACTATAATAACATTAATTGATTGTAGATAAGGGGATATGACTATTTAAAATGGTCTAAAAGCAAAATAAATATCCCTATACCCCTTAAAAAACCCTCATTAGATTATAATAAAACACTTTGGGTGGATGAATAATAATAATAAAAAAAATTTTCATCCTTAGCCATGATAATAGTACAAGGACATGTTTTAAAATTAATTGGTGAGTTAGCACAAGATTTAGAAGAAGCCACTAGACTCATGAGCCTAGATATAAAATCTACTAGTCTACTAGTTATAGACTCTACCAGTCTATTAGTTATAGAATTTGTCAGTCCATCAAATCTAGACTCTATCAGAATCCTAGATACAAACTCTATAATCCCATTAGTTATGAACTCCACCAAAATTATTTATATAGACTCAATCTTTAGAGATTCAACATATGACCACAAACCATTGCAAGAAAGTATTTGGAATTGGGTAGAAGACAAACCAACTAATTTTTTAACTACATTTCATTTACCACTAGCCAAAATAATTCTTCCAAGAGATGGATTTTTGAAAAATGTAACTACATTTCATCTTTTATTACCCCATCCATGTCTCTTAATTCCTTGATGAGTGAATTTAAACAAGTAGAGTCTGTTCATCTTGACACTAAACATGTTATGATATTAGAAATAAAAACATTGAATATAAATAGTTGGTTAACCCTTGATCAAGAAATGAACATTTTTAATGTGATATAAAAAACACTAAAGTGTTTTCTTGGGATTATACATATATGAGAGGAATTCATCTGAGCATTTGTACCCATCACATTTACACAAGCCAGGACAAATTAGTTAGATAACCAAAAAGATGGATTAATCTAGCATTAAAGGATATAGTAAAGACAAAAATTGAAAAATTCTTACATGTGGGATTCATTTATCTTATTTCAGATAGCCAATGAGTTTTTCCAGTGGTAATTGTACCAACAAAAAATGAGAAATAGAGAGTGTGTGTAGACTCTCAAGAGATAAACAAAACCACTATGTGGGATTATTTTCCTCTTTTTTTATTGATCAAGTGTTTGATAATATAATAGGAAAAAGTAATCTTATTTCATATATGGATTTATTGGATATAATTAGATAATAGTGGTAGTTGAAGATCAGGACAAAACCACCTTCACTTACCCATAGAGTACATTTTCTTACATAGTCTTACCATTTGGTCTTTGTAATGCCCCAATTATGTTTTAATGAAAATTTTTAGCCATATTATCTAATTTTAATAATGATTATGTGGAAGTATACATGGATGAATTCAAAACTCATAGAGATACATTTGATGAGGCCTTACACAATCTTGACAAGGTCTTAACCAAATGTGAAGAACGCTAACTATCACTAAGTCATGAGAAATTCCTGATGATGATGGATCAAGGCATAGTACTAGGACACCAAATTTATATCAAGGGAATCCAAGAGGATCCTGAGAAAATTTAAATAATTTCTAACCTACCTACCACATAGAATCAAATTAATATCAAGAGATTCTTAGGTCATGCTAGTTTTTACAAACATTTTATAGAAGACTTTAGTAAAATTATTTCTCCTATGTTTGCTTTGTTAGCAAAGGATAATGAATTTATGTGGAATGATGATTATAAAAAATCCTTTAAAGCTATTAAAGAGAAATTGAGATTTACACCAGTATTGAGAGGACCCAATTAGGAAAAATCCTTTCACATTTACACTGATGCTTCTAATTATGAAATGGAGGAAATTTTAGGACAAAAAATAAGAATGATCATATGTATGGCATTTATTACATCAAAAAAAATCTCACACAAAATAAAATAAATTATACAACCACAAAAAAAGAATTATTTTCTATAATTTATGCCATCAACATATTCATACACTATATTATAGGTTATAAGGTCTTCATGTACATAGATCATTTAGATATAAGGTATCTCATGAATAAACCTATAGTAGGAGGAAGGATCATAATATGGTTATTAATTTTATAGGAATTTTATATAACCATTATTGATAAACCAAGAAAATTTAATGTGGTTGTAGACTTTTTGTCTAGAATAAACATTGTAGGTAGTGAACAACTAGTTGAAAATAGCTTTCTAGATGAATAACTATTTGTTGTTTTAATAAAATTACCATGGTTTTTTGATATATCCAACTATATGTCCATAAGGAAGTTTCCTTCTCATTTTATTTTTAAATAAAGAAAACATTTGATTAAATAGATCTCTTCTTTTAAGTGGATTAATGACATGTTTTTTAAGTATGGACATGATCATGTATTTCATAGGTGTGTAGTAGATAATGAGGCCTATGACATCATTAGAGATCATCATTATGAACTAAGATGAGGTAAAAATTTAGCAAAAATAACCATGCATAAGATCTTAGGATCAAGATATTACTAGCCTTCCCTTCATAGGTAAGTAAATAAGTATACCAGACAATGTGATCCATGTCAAATAATGGGATAGCCTACACTATCAATAGAGATGTCTCTTCATCCATAAGTACTATTAGAACCATTTTAGAAATGGGGAATATAATTTTATAGTCCTATATATCCTCTATCCAAAGGAAATGAATACTTCTTGGTATGTATAAACTATGTCACTAAGTAGGTTGAAGTGCAAAACTTGTCTTTTGCTAGAGAAGTAGTAGAATATTTTCTATATTTCAAGATCATGCAACGGTTTGGTGCAGCTAGGGAGATAGTATTAGATTAGGGAACATAACTTATGCCTAATATGATAAAACATTTCATAGAAGTAAAACAAGTCAATCATATTAAATCTTATCCTTACCATTCACAGTTTAGCCAAGTAAAAGTTACCAATAGAGAGCTGGAGAACATTCTAACCAAGATAGTTAGTAGTAGTAAAAAAGATTGGGTAACTATAATACTATAAGTAGTATGAGCTTATAATATTAATTTTAATACAAACATTGATTTTTACCTTATGAACTAGTGTATGGTAAGAAACCTTTACTTTTCATTGAATATGAATTACAAACTTTGAAAACAAAAATGGAAGTAGGTTTTGATTTGGATAAGGCACAATAAGATAAAATTCTCCAACTAAATGAACTTGTTGAGATAAGGAAAAAGGATTTAAAACAAATAGAAATAATGTAGAATTAGAGGAAAATGTGGCATGATTCCCACATCAATGAAATAATATTTTAAGAAGGAGATTGGGCACTCTTGTTTGAATCCAATTTTTAATAATTCAAAGGCAAGTTGAGAACAAGATGGCTAGGCCCATATCAAATAGAAGAATTATTTGAAAATGGATTAGTATAATTGATGCCAATATATGGAAATAAAAATGTCATTTTGGTGAATGGACATAGAATCAAATTATTTAAGAAACTTTTCAATAAAAAAGAGTTTATTCAAAACATCAAGAATGAAGTGATTTTCATGGAAGGACCTAGTTTTTCCATGATAACAAATCCATGATGGTATATTATAAAAAACATAAGGATATCAATCCTTGGTTTTCTTCTTCCAAAAAAAAATAATAATAAAAAATAAAATAAAATAAAATTCAATAATGAAAATCCATTTTAGGATGTTATTGACAATGCTAATAAAAAAATCAATTTGTTGGTTAGTCATGCATTGAATAAAGAGCCTTGACTTGAAAACCAAAAATGACTGGTCAAGGGAAAAATATATATATTTTAATTAGTTTGTTTTAGGTAATAAAATCACTAATGTATTTATTTTTATACATTCCTAAAGACTAAATCATGCATTTGTTCTCTATTTAAAATTAGGTGGTAGGAAAAAAACAAGGGCTATGAGTATGATTATGGAAGTAAAGTATTTTATTTATTTATAGTAAGTTAGTATAAGTCATTTTATTTCATGCATGTTAATTTTAAGGAGGAGGTTTAAAGAAAGGAAGTCTTGAAAGCCATCAAAATAGTAGCCATAATAACAACATTTGATGACATGGAAAAGTAATAAGTAAAAGGACACATAAGTAAAAAAGTGTCATGTCAAATTTATTCACACATACAAACCACCTACTGACTTAGTTCATAGCACTTTAAGTAATGATGACATGTTTGATGGTGCACATGTCTAATGAATATGATATTACATTGAATCTCTTTTAAAGATAACTTCATTAAAACTTCTCTATCATATCATGATTGCTCTAGAATGCATCAACAACCACCAAGATAAAATTAATAACCATTTGATTGCTTATTTTAATTTTCATTGTGAGCTATTTTTTCATTGTCATTACTATTTAAACCTACTAAACCAACTTTATCTTCCAAAAAATTACCAAAGCTTCCATAGGACAAAATAAAAGATCTGACCTTGAGTCCATAGCTGAAATGATGAATGATGATATTTTTGTCATAGTTTTTGAAGAAGTTAATTGGCTTCCATTTATAAAAAAATTGAATATCATGATAAAAATTTAGTAAATGAATTTATTGAAAATCTAACATAAGATTACACCATAGTTAGAGATATCAATATTCTATTATCTAACAGAATCATCAATGAAATTTATAGGATTACTGAAGAAGGTAAGAGAATACTTGGGAGAACTCTTTTTTATGAGTTAATTACATAGTTAAATGGTAATGAAAAACTATCTATAACATGCATACATAATTATCAAGGAAAGGCAAAAGGGATTTGTCAGGATTTAGGAAGCACAATTGATTACTTTTCTATAAGCAATTAAACACGAAATTGAACTAGAATGATTAAGTAACTAGAAACTTGAAACAACAAAGAATATGAGAAACAATACTATCTGTATTAACACTCTTCTTGAATATAATAAAGAAATATTCCTCTCCTCTTCACATCTCTTGGGTGTACAATATTTCACTCAAGAGTTCTCTCTCTCTTTCTCAACCATAACTAACTCAACAACCTGAGTTGTTATCCCCTCCTTGATAGCTTCAGCTGATCTCCTTGACCTTGCACCTTACAGATCTCCTTTGACCTTGCTTTCTTGGTTCAATGCTTTACTTGCCTTAATTAAAATACATGCCTCATGGGTCTCTTAAATAGGATCCCAAGCATACAATAATTAGACTTCTAATTTCAATAATTAGAAACACAGACTCAAGACTTAAATTAGTCTTCAACATGAAAACACTCTCAGACCTCTTAAAATTAGATGAGTCTAATTCTGGAAACATGTTCTAGAAATGCATGCAAATGCATGTACATGCATAGGTGACCGATGTCGATTGCTGTTAGTCTGATCCTGACCAATGTTAGCTGATCCCTGGTCCCTACCTGATCGACGTCAGTAATACTGCCGATGCCGATTACTGGTTAAACTCAACAACCTCCTGATTAGCATCCTGGTGAAGCTTTTAGCTCCACAACTTAACAATCTCCCACTTGGAGATAAATAGCTGCACCTATACAGTAACCGCCACTAACCATCTTAGGCACCTCCATCTTTAATCTCAATTTTGAAGACCAACCACCACACATCCTGTGATGCTACACCTATCATCCAAGTAACCTACCACATCTGAACCTACATACCATGTAGAGAAGTGCTTGAAACTACATAAATACTTGCTATTGGTCCCTCTCAAATAGCTGAGAATCCACTGAAATGCTCTCCAATACTCCTTTCCCGAATTGGCTCTGAATTTTTTGACAACTCCCATTGCTTGGGAAAACTCAGGTCTAGTACATACCATGTACTTAACCTCATCATGTGAATTGGGAAACTATTCTGTGAACTGTCCATCCATAGGTGTGGAAACCTATTCTACATCTTGCATCTTGAACCTTGCCACTGCCTTATTCACACAATCATCCTGAGACAACATCAACCTGTGATCTTCCCTGTCTCTAGACATACTTATGCCAAAGAATCTTGCTACTCCAGATTCTTCATGACACCCATTTGAAATAACTTTACCTTTAGCTCAACAACTCTCTGAATGTGCAACTCTGCAACAAACATACACACTATAGTAATAGGATAATGTAGCTAATATTATCCAACCTGGTAAAAGAAAACATAATGGTTAAATCTCCATTGTCCTGTAGCCTGCTCAAGACCACATACCCTAGCCTTCTATCTCACATGTCCATCCACTCTCTTCTCTAACCTAGGAATCCATTCATCTGTCAGTGCTTTTATCCTGGCTGGAACCTCTACCAAAAATCCCACTTGGTTCTCTTCTAAAGAATTCATTCCATGCTCCCACTATTTCTTGGATTCTATCTGCATTGCCTCTTCACATCTTCCTAGTTCTTGACCATCAGTGAGCAACAAGTAATATAAAGAAGGTGAATAATGAATATGAGGTCCACTTACCCTTTCAATCCTCCATATGGGTGTTTGAGACTCCTTGACAGCTTGCTATCTGACCAACATCCATTCCAATGACTGATCTCAGCCATCTCTCAGTCTGCACCTGACCGACGTCGGTTCCATGTGATGCCTACCAACGTTAGTTCCCCCTGACCGACGTCGGTCTCTGCCTACTCGACACTACTGACTCTACTAGTCTGCACATGACCAATGTCAGTACCTACCTGATCGACGACAGTTCCATATGACTGACGTCGGTAACTATGTTTTCCTGTAAGTGATGACTTCTTTACCTATGAGCTCATCTTGGATCAAAACCCTATCCATACTACCCTGCTTAGAATTATTTAGCCCCTATGACTGATCTCTATCCATCATCTCCTCCATAAACACCAAGGCTTCCCTATTCTTATCAAAAACATCAAATTTTTATTTCCTACAATGAACACGATCTATGCCCTCTGAATCTGAACTCATACCCTTTGACTCAAGAATGTTCATTCCCTTCTTATTCATGTGACCAAGCCTACTAAGCCACATCTTCGAATCTACAGCTAAGGTAGATAAACCAGAAGTAGAATCAGTAATACAAGTAGATAAATAAAGAGTACCTACTTTTTACCTCTTGCTCAAACAAGTGCACCCTTGGAAACCTTCCAAGAATTTGCTGTGAGAGTTACTGTGCATCCCTCATCACCCAACTTTCCTACAAAAACCAAACTCTGCTTCAGGACTGGGACATGCATAACCTCCTTCAACACCCATGTGTTGCCTATCTACAATTCCAGCTGCACTTTCCCTTTGCCAACCATTCGAAAAGGAATACCATCCCCTAAATAAATCTCTCCAAAGTCTCCCTGGACATATTCATGGAACAATTCTCTATTTGGGGTTGCATGAAAAGAAGCACCAGAATCTAAAACCCATGATTCTACTTGACTATCCAAAGAAAGTATGAGAGCATCCTGTGCCGCAATACCTGCATCTTTTGTTTCTTCATTACCTTCATGTTGATTTCTTTATCCTTCAACCAACAATCTTTCTTTGTGTGTCCTCTCTTTCCACAAAACCAGCAGGTGATACCTCCATTTCTGGATTTGGATCTCTGTCCCATCTTTGACCTTGATTTCCCTTGCTCGACCTTCTCTCTTTGCCTTCCCCTGCTTTCAACACTTAAAGTATTCCTTGATGATTCACTTTTGCTTTTCCTGTGAATATCTTCATTCAAGATTACACTAACCACATCATCAACTTTTAATATTTTAGAAGCAGACGTAGTATTACTTATTGCCATTACCAAACTATCCCAACTTTTAGGTGAAGAGCATAAGATTAAGAGAGCCTTTATTTCATCATCAAAAATAATATTGACTGAAGCTAACTGGTTTACCAAACCATGGAAATCACTAAGATGACTATATACTGATCCACCTTCCTACATTTGCAAAGTAAATAACTGCTTCATAAGAAATACCTTATTTAAAGCTGAGGGCTTTTCATATAGATTTTTCGAAGATTATATCAACTCTTCCATTATCTTACACTGTGATAAGTTGGAAATCATAGACGATGTAAGGCTCAAACTTATGGATCCCAGAGCCTTTTGATTAAGAACATTCTATTCTTTATCCTTCATATCTGTGGGCTTGCATGTAACCCCACCCAACGGTAAGTAAAAATCTTTCTAATACAGATAATCTTCTATCTACATCCTCCAATGTTGATAATTCTTTCCATTAAACTTCTCCATTTGTAGCTTACTTTCTTTTGCCATTGCTGTACTCCCACTCAATTAGAAACCCCTGAGAATGACCTATAATCAAACAATAACCTACTCCCTGCAACCTTGCTCTGATACCACTTATCAGGATCTAGGAAGCACAATTGATTACTTTTCTATAAGCAATTAAACATAGAATTGAACTAGAATGATTAAGTAACTAGAAACTTGAAACAACAAAGAATATGAGAAACAATACTATCTATATTAACACTCTTCTTGAATACAATAAAGAAATCATAAAGAAATCTTCCTCTCCTCTTCACACCTCTTGGGTGTACAATATTTCACTCAAGAGTTCTCTCTCTCTCTTTCTCAACCACAACTAACTCAATAACCTGAGTTGTTATCCCCTCCTTGATAGCTTTAGTTGATCTCCTTGACCTTACACCTTGTAGATCTCCTTTGACCTTGATTTCTTGCTTCAATGCTTTACTTGCCTTAATTACAATACATGCCTCATGGGTCTCTTAAATAGGATCCCAAGCATACAATAATTAGACTTCTAATTACAATAATTAGAAACATAGACTCAAGACTTAAATTAGTCTTCAACATGTAAACACTCTCAGACCTCTTAAAATTAGATGAGTCTAATTCTGGAAATGCATTCTAGAAATGCATGCACATGCACAGGTGACTAACGTCAGTTGATATCAGTCTGCTCTTGACTGATGTTGGTTGATCCCTAGTCCCTGCTTGACTGACGTCAGCAATACTACTGATGTTGGTTACTGGTTGAACTCAGCAACCTCCTGATTAGCATCTTGGTGAAGCTTTTAGCTCCACAACTTAATAGGATTAATAGGGAAACCCTACCTAAAACCTATAAATTTATTTCCTTTAAGGTTATGAAATATTTCATGTGTGAAAATCAATGTAGTGTTTTGAGGTGTGAAGTTATGAGGATCATTATTCACCTCAAGTACGACCAATAATAGATTCAACATAGAGTTAACCTACCACTATACCTATATGGATCCATTCAAGTTTTATCCATCAAAAGGTTAGCTCCAACTCATCATCATGGCCTTATCTATTTTATTATTCAACATCATTTCCTTCAATAAAGTAAATCAGCTTGGAAGAACTTTTGGAAATTTAAAATTAGTCAACCTTCAACATCTCTTCCAAAATATTCTAGAAAAACACCAATACCCAAGGAAAAATAAGAAGACTCCTCTTTTAGGGTTAGGGTTTCATCTAGTGAAAGATGACATACTAGATCATAAATAACACATGTGACTGAACAAAGTTCTCATCAGATTCTAATAAAAATAAAATTAAGGCTTAAGGTTTCACAGTCTCATCTAAACCCTAAATCTAAAGATATTCCTTTAGTAAATACAACACAGGTACCTAAAATAATTAGAGTATCATGAGTAGCCAAGGGTACCTCTTTCAAGGAGCTTAATTCCCCTATGAAGACTAAAATTAGATGCAACAAATTAATCATGGCACAAAATGATTAGATAAAATTAATTGCAACCCTTGATAGTCTTTGATAATCACCATTGTTTTCTTCACCAATAATAGTAGATACAATGAAACTTTAGGAAGAACCTACCATAATAGAAATTCTTGAGTCAACATAGGTAGTTCCTATCAAGGAAGTTGTTAAGGAAGGAAATATACTCATAAAATAAATTATAGTACAAGAAATAAAATCCCCTCCATCTTCTTCAATTCTTAATATATGACCAATACTAGACAAAGGAAAAAGTATTATGGTCTCTGAAGAAAAATCATCCGACTCCACTAAAGATCTAGAATTTTAGCTCACCCTTGCATTGTCTAAATTTGATGTCATCATCATACAATAAACTATAGATATTACTAATCTTTTGGCTCAACCATAATGTAAGGATTTCCTCAATTCTTATTTATATGGAGTAAACAATTTTAAAAATAAGTCTTTGGATCACATAAATAAAATCAATATGCTTGAGGAATAAATAACTCATTATAATGAAAAAATGGTAAATTCACAGATATATATCACTAAATAAGAAAAAGAAAACCTATTATTTAATTATCAACTCTAGAATTCTTAACAACAAAATTTGATATTTTAACAACTGTATGTGAAAATTTCATCTTCTTCTAAACCTTCAGTTGATCAAGCTTGTCAAACTATGGTTTCTCATTTTGACTATCTAGAAAAATGGAATCATGTGTGTTTTGAGTTCAAAGAACTCAAAAAAAAAATAAAGCCTTAGAAAATGAAAAATAGATAATAAAGGAAAATTTAGAGAAAGAAAAATAGTAAATCTATAAAATTGAAGGTAATCTACAAGTTATGTATGCTAGATAGGGTAATACCTTCTAGCTTGAAAATCTCCTTCTCCCTCTTATAGCCTATATTTATATGAAGAGTTTTATAGGTGGAAGTTATTGATAATATCATGTAATCTACCTTATAACATTGAAGATCCTCATATTTTTTTGAATATTTTCTAGGAATCTACTCCAAAGTAGTAAAATTTATTTTGTGAAATTTATTTGTGTAATCTAGTATTAAGAGACTATAATAAGTTTATGGTCAATATAAATGTGGGAGAATTCTAATTAATAGGTATTATTATACTTGTAAAAGTTAGATAGATTGAAAATCCATACATGAGGAGTATGTGACAAAATCCAAAACTACAGGGCTATGCATTAGACCTACTTTTTCCAATGCAAACAATCTATTGATTAGCTTTCGATTTGCTTATTTTATAAATCAAAACATAAAGGCTTATTATTTTTAGGCATTATATAATAGTGTTATCTCTTTTGATCTATATACAAGACAACATTTTGATTATATATTTACAACTAGTGTCAAGTGTTGGGATATATTGATAGTTCCATTAAAGATAAGGGAGGTCATGTCTCTAGCCAATTTAAGATGGAGCTTATGAAGATCCAAAGCCATAAATGACATGATTATTGATGTGATTAATTTATGAGGACAAAAAATATGGGTAGGCATGAGATTTAGGCTCCCACTTCTTACTTCTAGTCCACCATGGCATAAATGGAGTCCTTAAATATATGACAAATTTTAGATATAGAAATAAATGGTACAAACATATCATGGTTTCACTAATCCCCTGGATGATCACGAAGATGATGAATTCAATGTGTATGACCTCAACTAATGTTTATAAGAAATAATTCATAGTTATGAGGGGATAAGCAACAACTAAATTTGAAAAAGGGATTTTCAAAAAGTAAAGCATGGAGGAAATGATGAGTCCAAAATATGACTCATTATTACTACCAATTTTATTCATTTTCCTTCCATTACCTCTTTTTTGGATAAAACAATGTAAGGATCATAGGCTTATATCTAATACTAGAGTAGTAAATGGATTATTTATCTTATTTAATGTAACTAAAGTCTAATTTACTAATTCTATCATTTAATTCTAACTCTTTACATGTTTAGTCTCCCAATTTTGTATATATATAAATAATATAATAGTTTATAAAGAATAAGGACCTTTTTTGATGATCTTTTAAAGTGACCTAAATAAAAGATCTTGACATTTAGCAAGCTACAAACTCATTTAACAAACTTATGGCTCATTCAAGTCTTCTATAGACTTAGCCATAGACTTGTCTAGTAGTTACAGACCGACACAATCCACTTCTATGAACTCACCCAGTGGCTATGGACTTACCCAATCTATAGCTACAGACTCATTCAAGATCAAATTTCATTCTTCACCAAAGTGTTCTACTATCCTTATCATCCTAAAAACCTTGCTATGGACTTCCTCAACATTTAGGATCTTTGAATCATGTTGCTATAAACTTTACCAAGTTTTTATAGAAACAACTTCAAACTTTACTAGAGTTACTATGGACTCTGTGATAATTGCTTTAGACTCTTCCAGTCTAGCTTCTAAGCTTTCAAAACTAAAGATTCATACTTTCTATCTTTGTCAACATACTTAAAAATTGTTTTGGTCACTTACTATTTATAGTATCACTATAAATAAACTTTATATATATATATATATCAGTCAGTGTAACTATGTCAAATAGTCTTTTATAAGGTAAATTGATCTAATAGATCTAGGAAGTCATTCTTAGTAGGTATTAAGTATATTTTTTAATGGATGGATCTTCCTATTTCAAACTATCAATCACCTATTTTGAAGAACCACTGAAATTAGGAGTTTTGTCTTGATAATAGAAGATTAGCTACTGAGATATAGGGATATACAATTACAACATTATATAAGTGGATCTCTAATTATATATATATATATATATATATATATATATATATATATATATATATATATATATATATATATATAAAAGAGATAATTATTGTATTATCTAGTTAATATTATAACACACTTGTAGTTATGTTCATGTAATCTATTTTAATCAATTAATGAATATATCTCAAGTTTTTAAGTACCAAATTTTATTTTCATTCTTGTTCCCAAGGCAAGGGTCCACTCTCCTCAGGAATTAGGAATGTATTTTTGTATGATATTTTATATGTATTTATAGTTTTCAATAACTATAAATATATTTCATTTTCATAACCTGCAAGAAATTTTCTTTAAGTTTTAAGATTAAAATCAATATTACACCAAGTTTGTTTATTTTTAGGA
Source organism: Torreya grandis (assembly GCA_037957365.1). Classification (NCBI taxonomy): domain Eukaryota; kingdom Viridiplantae; phylum Streptophyta; class Pinopsida; order Cupressales; family Taxaceae; genus Torreya; species Torreya grandis. The sequence goes on along the minus strand of JARHVA010001089.1, from coordinate 476,909 downwards.
GTGTTTAATTTAATCAAGTGTGTTCATCTTTCCAACAGAGTGTTTACTTTCATCAAGTGTGTTTCTCTTTCTAACATAGTGTTTACTTTCAACAAGTATGTTTATTTTAGAAAATTAGATTACAAAGTGTTTTAATTTTTTAAGTGTGTTTATATTTTGCATAAGAAAATCCTTTGTAAAATAAATTAGATTAGACATTTAGAAAGAGAAAGCTCCCATACCATATCTATAATACCTACAACCATAAGTCTTTCTACAGATGACTTGAGACACTTCCCTTGGTTTGAATGTCATCAAAATAAAAGTTGATTAAATGAAGGGATAAATGACATCCATCAAGAATGTAGACATCGTTTATGAATTATATAACACCTAAATCTTGTACATTTGGAAAATACATATCATGGATGTACCTTCAAATTCTAGATAATTTCTACTGCCAAAAATCTCACATACACTATCTCTTTATGCCTAATTACTTATCTCATAGTCTAACCAATGTTATTCTGATGACCTAGGCAATATATCTTGCCCAAAATGTTGTAAACTTGCCTATCTTCCATCTATGAAAATTTTAGACTTGTACCTACTTTTTAACTTCTTATACACTCACATCCCAGTCAGATACCTACGTCAATATAAGTGTGCTTCCATAATGCAAGTTTGTAGTGCATAAAGTCATCCAATTTGTAAATAAAATATATTCATATGGTTATCCTAAGTGATTTAATGTGAGATATTATCTAAAAGGATTGGTATAAATATAATATCAACCCTCATTCATTCCTCACCAAGCACCTAAGAAAGACCAATGCAACTAACCAAAAACACTTAATCAAGTACTCAAGTGAGCAAAACTTCCCTATTTTTTCTTATTTACATATCAGTCATATGGATAGCACATCTAAAGGTTTGAAGTATTTAAGAAACATTTCATGAGCCACATTTTCCAAGTTACAAGCTAGGTCACTATTATACTTGCATATCACACATTGTATGATTCACACACAAGTCAACACATAGGGGATAACTACATAATTTTGAAGCCCTATTTATATTATTGGATATGTACATAGTACTAATTGACAAAGGGGTATTTAGGGTAGCTCAACATCATGTGCCCATTAACTCATTTTCCCCACAACCACTATGAAGATGAAGAACTAGGTTTTTTATATCTGACAAGGAATGATAATCCATGACCCAAATATGAATGCATTAGAGTGAGGTGACACAAAACCTAGAAGCATCCAGGTGGTTGCATAAAAATTTAGTAGGTATTTTATAATAGACACCTATGTCTAAGTCAGATAGTAACATCGACATAACCTCCCATGTTGATGCAAGTGTCCATGATTATAGATGTATAATTATCTAAAGTCAAGCAACTAATCTAAAATATACATCCAACTTAAGTTCGAAGATCTATGTTAACCTTAGAACTAGCTAATTATCTTATTTTATTTAATCATCATGATAATAACATAGTTGTACTTTCTATCTTTAGCATCTTAGCATAATAAATTCAATATATATTCTAAGTATCAAAAATAATTAACCTCATTTAGAGAAAGTCTACCATCCTTATGCCTATGCTATATCTACCCCCTTTAACCGTAGATTCACAAAAACTACATTTCTAGGTTAAACATTTACTTACATAGCAAGTTTATTTGTAATAAGCTCAAGTTAGCTTTCTTTATTTTCTAAAGTTTCACACAAAGGTATCGTGGTGCATTAACTATAATTAGGAAACCTTTTTACATATTTAAGCTTTGATTTTATTATAGGTATCAATTTATTTAGACTAACAATCATATATTTTAAAGTTTGAATTTATTTAGTACCATTTATGGTCGATAATCTCACTTACAATATAACTAGTTTGACTACTATTGATTTGGGTACATATTGGTTGATACATAGCTTCGATTTTAGATTAAATTAAACCTGATTTTCACTTCCTACATACATTTAAAACCTTCATAATATTTATATAAAGGGATATAAGTATCAATTTATCTTCAATAATGGACACCTACCTTTAATTCAGAGAGAAATTTTAGATTGTGTACTAGTTTAGATTTGATTATATATGCTACTATTGTTAGGTCTAAAATCCCACTCCAAAAAAACACTCACAAGATTGGGTATTCCAAAGAGAAGAATGGGAATAACGATGGAGTAAACATCCTCCATTTTAGGATTGATGTGAGATTAGCCCAAGGCATGGTTGTAGGTATTTAACTTCACTATGGATCCTACATGGAATAGTCTCCAAGAGATGTGATGCCATCATTAAGGATTCAATTCTGATTGTTGTGATTTAATTACCTATTTTTTATGCTAATTATAGTGTGTTTAATTTTACAAATTTCTTAAATAAAGGGGAATTAGTTAAAGTTCCAAAGTAAACACAAAAGAGAGGGAGAAGAAAGGGTAGAAAATATAAGGTTATTTGAATAAAAACAACTTTGTCATTGCAAGAACATGAAAGGTATTTTGTCTACCATCAAACCATTGAATCATAAGTTTAGCCACTACTTAAAATTAATTGAACCAATAAGAGAGTGTCTAAGGAAAGTAGGTCCAAACATAATGACTTTAACCCTTATTATGAACAAAACACAATGACTCAACACTACTTCAATAAAAGTTACATCTAATAATAGATAGCCAAGGCACATACTATTAATGAGAGATTATGTTCAACACATGTAAATCATCTGAACTAGTTAAAGCATAGTCTAAAATTGCATCAATCTTACATAGAAAATGGAGATTAAAATAACCATCACACTATTGCATGAATTGATTATGTGTTTATAAGAAGAAAAAAACCCTCTCATATATTCATAACATCAACATAAATCTATTTATTCAAACTTGGAAGGAAAAATGTACATCAAATAGAGATAAAAACACAACTACAAGCCCTGATAACATATTGGCAAAAGTTTTCCTACATAGAATTGCTGACCCTAGGTAGATAGTCTAAGAAAAGTACAGAGGAAAGGTAGGTGGAATCCAAGCATAATTGCTATAGAGTATTGATGCCCAAAAGTAACACCCTTAATAATGTCACCTTAGCCTCTTTAAATAGACAATTCATGAAGCTAATGGATTCGACATCCAGATCAATGCACTAATGTAGTTGTTATAAATTCTTAATGATTTCTTGAGTTGGTGCATACAAGTACATGGGACAAATTGGAGCGAATCCCCTAGATGTACTTAAGAGCTCCCATCACCACCTTATATTTAGCTTATTTTATAACTATTCCTAATGGGCTTAATTAAAACATACCACCTCATTTGAATTAATTCCAATAAGGAATTAAAGACGCATTTTCTCAATTACCCAAGGACTCATCTCTATTCTTGTGCTTGAGCTCATCTGAGTTGCCTACCTTGAGCTCGATAAACCCAAGTTTTGGGCATGCAACATTCACAAGCCCACTGCATCCACCCTGGGAATTTTATCTTAGATTCATAAGGGTAAGAAAAGAAAAGTTCTTTATAATGAAGAACACCTGATCAATTACTCGTATTGAACTCAACACACCCCATTGTTCCTTTTTTTCAAATAGGGACCTATTAAAAGTTTGTAAGGTCTAGTTCTATCTAAAATGATTTTTCATAAGTATTTATATTTATATTCAACAAGATCAAGCAAAATTTCTTATTATTTATGTAGATGAATATTGTTCAATATGAATGCAATGGGCATTTCTTTGTTATTCATATTTTCACCATGTGATTTATTCAGACTTCATGACTTTTTACACTTTGCAAGTTGTGCATTTTGAATTTTTGGTCTTCAATTTTTTTATTCACAAGTTTTATTTATCATAACATTTTCACCTAATTCAACATATCTAAATTTTCTTTATATTCACATATTTTACACTTCATAGGATGTGTTCATAACTCTTGGTTGTTTCTTGTCATGGACTTTGGTAGTTTTTTTCTTCACAAATTTTGGTTTTAGAAACTTTTGTTCACATATTTTGTCATCGCTTTGCCTTTGAATATTCTAAATTTCACAAGTTTTATTTATAATTTGTATTTCACATGTTGTGTTTAGATTTAGGTCTTTGAAAAAAGTGTTTGAAAGTTGTGTTCATGAAAATTGTTCTTCACAAGTTTTATTCATAGGATTTAGTTTTTAGAGATTTTGTTTAAAACTTTTGTCCATCATAGAATTTACCTTTGCATTTAACATATTTGGAGTGTCACAAGAATTGGCCAGCTTGATCTCAACACAAAACCCAACACCCATATTATGAAGGTATGCTACATGGTATAATTAATTTTATGTGAAAGTAGTGACTATGTAACACTTTTTCAAGGCTACAAAATGGAATTTATCTAAATGTTTATAAAACCTATGTGGCATACCCACCAAATTAAAGTGGCAAAGTTTAAATTATATGAGTAAAATAAACTTGGAGACATAGGACACTAATGGTGCATGAACTAGAATTAAAGTCCCATACTCAATACTATATGAGTGAATTATAAAATACATTGTGCCTATTGATTATTGAAGGGTTCAAGTGAATTTACATACAAAAGAGAATTTTAATCCCTAGCTATCTATGTTCCTACATGAATTACTCCTAGAAATTAATAAAATAGTTGAATTATAGACTATAACTATATAATTAAACTAGGTAACAATGGATTCTTCATCTAAGGTATTCATGGGAGTGATACCACACTCTAAATTCTCTATCAAAGACTCCATATAATATACAAATACCATCTTAGATTCTACTATATTTAATAATGAATATTCCAATTATTCAACTCTATAGGATGTGATAAAGAATATAGATGCCCATTCATGTGAAAATAATATAAAAACCACACAAAAGTAGCTTTTAATGGAATTGATACCATTAAAAAACCAATAACTACATTTTTAAGTGGCCAAGCATGAGGTGATGCCATGCATCAACCTGGTCAGGGACTTATTATTTGTAGGAAAGGTGACTAGTGATGATTTACTATACTATGTAGACCCCATGATAGTCATCACTTACATTTAATAAGATGTTTTTTAGAAGTAATTATGATTGCCTATTGTAGATACCACCTTTGATAGACACTAGGTTAAACTATGTAAAAATATGAGCACAATTGAGAATATATTAAGGAAATGGATCATTCATAGAGAAGTAGTCACCCTCAAAGCCAAGGATCCAGTGCCTATCACCAAATTTTAGATAAGAATATATATTGGGATGGCCTTATTGAACATGTTATATGGTCACCCTAGTATCCACTTCCTCCACTTAGAATGGGTGTTATTGTTAGATTTATTGATGATAACAAAGCTAACCTTTGCCTTAGGATATATAATTAGTGCACGACTACATTAGCAAATGTATAAGAAGACTGAGAGGGCCATTCATGGCCATTTATATATGATGTCATATTTATTAGATGCAATCATAGGCACTATTTATGTGCATAATGGATCTCTCTAGATCCTAGTGCCATATTGCATTACAAATTAGGTATGTTACTCTTCTGATTCTTGCATATCTATGTATATATAAATAATATATCTAGAATTGTTTAAAACATTTAACCTCAAGTCTGGAAGGAAATTCATGAAGAACCCTTAGTTAGAGTATAAGAAAACATTATCAAAATGATAGGGCTAAGGGGGATTATTGGATCTATCCTGAATACATAATAATCATGTTAATGGGAAATAAGGTTTCCCCTTTGTGTCTCCAAAATAAAATAATTGAATAGGAGATTGATTACAATATGTGGTGGAGAATTGATGAGGAGTTGAAGAAGAATAATATAGGTTTGTTTCATGTCTCTTATTTGATGATTGGTGGGATGTGTTATAATAATTTTTTTTGGAGAAGTTGATAAAGCCAGGTAATAGTATTAATTGGTGCATTTAATGCATAGGGATTATGAGCCTTAGGCCTAATTCAAAATCACATCCAAATTTTTGGCATCCCCTACCATCATGAACCATATGAGAATGATTTCATATTTTTGAATGTAAAAAATGATATCAAGGTTTTAGAAAGATAAAAATTAGATGGACTGATGAAAGATATTTTAAGAGACATCTAGGCAAAGCCCTATATAATAATTATAGAGGCACATACTAGTCTCCTAGCTCTCGGTGGATGGTCAACTATAGATTACTTAACCTATCAACATTCCTAATAGCCACAAGACCAAGGAACCTCCTCCAAACTACCATCTACTATGACTATAGCTATGAAGCATGAGTAGTGTGTAGATCAGGACCCTACCATGGAAAACTCCTCACAAGAAGGTCCGTATCAAATGCCACCAATTGTAATAGTAACTATTAAGTTAGAGAAAGAGGTGGAGGAAATTCCTGCTACTACAAGTTTTTTTAGGAGAGGTGAAGAACCAATGTGCATTAATTATTTTGATTATGAAGATTTTATCCTCTTTGTTTCATCCTTAGTTAAAACCACTACAAGTATGGATGTTATACCCACTTTCACTCAATTGGATCATCCCTTGATTAAAAAGTTAACAATTTGATACAATAGGAAGCCTAAAGTCCTTAGGGACCCTATGGATATAATTATTGAAACAAAAATACAAAGAGGGCCTGAGCTTGAAGATGAAAACAAATAACTATAAAAGGATAAAATATTGAGTCTTCAACGAATAAAAGGGAAAACACAAATAAAGGTAGAAAATTTAGGTGAGGGCATTGTTCCTATAACTACCTCAGTCCCTTTTATTTTTTTAGTCCCTATGGTTTCTATTGTCTCTCATATTGATTTTGTTTTAGTAGCTCCTATTGTTCTAAGTGCTACTTTGGAGTCTTTAGTTCTTATTTATTTTAGTGTTACTATTATTCCTATAAGTCTTGTTACTTATACTATTGGGATTATTTCTACTACTCCTATTGTCTCTATCTCCCCTTCTATTACTTTAGTCATAGTTTCTCCTACTCCACCTAGTTCTAAGAAGGTAAATTTTAATAAGGGTAGGGAATCCCTTGATATCACTCAATTGCATGTATCTTATACACAATTGGGATTACCTATGCCTTCCTCCACCATAACCTAGGTTATTTCTATTAATCCCTCTACCAAATACAAGTGGAAGAAGCCACTTATATTGTTCATCCAATGCCTTAGTTTAGAAATGTAGACCATTCTAAAATAATTTGTCCATTATTACTAGACCAATTACACATAGAGGCCTTAATGTAATCTTTAGGGAATGTTTTGATAAAGACTACTACTAAAAACACTCAATCAATAATGCCACAAAAATAATAATGTTTTGTTATAGACCTAAAATCCCAAGCTTCCCAAAGACCCAATCTAAAAATAACTAAAATCCCCACAATGGGATCCATTTTTAACAAATTAATGATTACCATTTAGAGGGTCAAGAAGATGATTCTAGCAGAGGCTTGGTCTTAGAGTAAAGGTAAGATGTGTTCTCACTATCAAAGAGAAATAACAAGAGACTTGGATAGTCTTAATATAATGAGGAATTCAAAGCCTACCTATAGGAAAATATAGAGGCATTGCTAGAACTTTATGAATGCACAAGTAGGTTAGGCAAGAGTTACAAAAAGAGCTATAGTAGGTAAGAGAATAATAAAAAATTGTTCATGTTCCTAGGGAGATTGAAGGTGATGTGAAAAATTTTACTCTTTAAATTTACAATATTTTAGATATTATTGGTTTAATGAGGGTTGAATTATACCATCACATAGTTGAAATGGTTAAATTATTTAGTTCTTTAAAATAAAATGAAAATAAGTTGAATTTACTTGTATTGTGTACAACTAAGAAGGATTTTATCCATCTTGATTTCATGACACCATTGGAAGCATCTAATGCTCTCAATATGGTAGTCATCAAGACATTGGAAGTTAAAGAGTGGGTATCAAGAATACAATCTTTAATTCTTAAATTGATAGAGTAGGAAAAAAATGTCCTACAAAGTTTAGATGAATTGAAATTATCCTAGGCTCAGGATCCTATAGGAAAATTAATAAGTAGGGCTAGTTTTGATCAACTACTACAAAAAGAGTCAGCCCATTTTGAATAAAGACTCTAGGGATGTACACTAGAAGAAATTGAAAAATAATTAGGTGTTACAAGGAATAAGGTCACAATGGTAGATATATTTTGGGTGGAATCTAGAGCTGCCAAAATAAAGAATGATTTTTTGCTATTGTAGGTACCGGGGGTGCATAGACCTTCCCTTTTAAACATGAATGCAATAAGGTTGAAACACACCATTAGATACAAATAATATCAAGAATTAGAATAAAAAAATTTAGATATGGTTGGGTCTTCTAGTTTAACTACACCTTCCACTATGGTCCATCTAATGACTGTTTGTTCAACCATGCAGGATCCATCAACTAGTAAACCTTAGTTTATTTGGTTATTTTTTTAATGTATTTTTGCATGTAAATTGACTATGTAACTAAGACATATAGTATTTGATTGAATTTTTTGTAAATATGCACACATTTCATGTCTTTGTAAGAATGATTTTAATTTCAAAATACTTAGTTTTGATTGATTTTAGATATGCATGAAGAACTAACATTAATTAGAACTCTCATTCTAATTATCATTAACATTTAATTTTAGACTTTTGCATGGATTGGGAGGATGAGGCAATCCCTACCGAAATATATTTATACTTGTAATCCTCTTATTTTCGAGGGTTAGAAATTTATCAATATAAGAAGTCTTTTGATTGTCACACAACTGTGTTGATGTTCTTCTATTCCAATTCTGTGTAATTATTTATATTTATTTTCTTAGTTGTTTGATTCAGTAATTTGAAGTGTGAAAAATCTAGGGAGAATTACTTATTATTATTATTAATAGTGTATGCTGATTCAAGATGTCTAATATCTATTGAATAATTACCAACTATAATTAATTATATATAATTATGTTGACTATTTCAAATTCTCTAAGTGTACAGAAGTGTCTTTCTTGATATAGAATTCTAGGTGTGAGCAACAACTACCTTAGATACCTCTCTGATCCAAGCTATAATATCTTGAATAGTGCTGTGAAATAGCTACACTAAATAGAATTAATCTTTAGTTGATATCTTAGAGTTTACTATATTGATTCTTTTGTAAATTATCCTACTATGTTTACATGTGTGTGTGTAATATCTACTAGTTGTAAACATTGGTATTAAGAAACTTGTCCACAAAGAGACCAACTTGAAAGTAATCCATTTGAGATCATATAGAATTATTTTATGCTCTATATTTCCCTCTTTTGGAATTTTTTTTGATATTTACCCACTTTAGCATATGTTACATCCATCCAACTCAACAAGGTTTTAAATTTCTTCTAGGTTTCACTCATCCATTCACACTCAATTAACAACCTCATGGTTAGCCTACTACTCCACCACTTGGTTATTTAACCCATACTTATAACTCATGCCTTGGAGTGGATTTTATCTCCACTAAGATCCTAAAACATTAGATGTTACCTCATTAAATTTATGTTGTGCATTAAAATTGCATCAACAAGAAAGGAAAGTTGGTGCTAGAAGGAGGGCCATAATGAGTGTGTACTTTTCCATAGAAAAGGTTTTTGCCTATATATGAGTTATAGTAGAAACACCTAAGAGAGTGATAGGTCTAAAGCCTAAACCAATATTTTGGTTTCACCTTTGTCTTTACATCTAAGGATAGATCTACACTAGTTATCCCCACCATACCCCAAGTTAGGGCACCTTCCCCAGTGAGAAACCTCTAGCCCATTAATCATTATAGGGCTCAACCTTGGTTATTTTGATCTACCATTGTAGTAATAGGAGATGTACATTATTTACTAAGGAATCTAGAGAAGTATCTACCTTATTTCTCCCCTTAAGGAAGAAGAATGATATAGGAGCATATCAAGTTTTTCAAAGTTTCTTTAAGATTGATGAATGTTACTGATAAGGATGTTGTATGAAATATTTTCCCATTCACATTATAAGATTCCAAATATGATTAGTTATTCAATTTATAAGAGAAATAAATTACTACATTAAACTCATGTTAAAACACTTTTCTTGTCCAATTTGGATAAGTTACTGGTCTGAGTGTGGTGTATCAATTTTTCACCAATAGTGTGGTGTATCAGTTTTTCACTAATATGTAGAGGGAGACTAATGAGCCAATCTGAGATTTTAATGAGGTTTTAGAATATGTACACTTGATTAAGTTTTTCATATAAACCACTAGTGGCACTAGCCCTCAAAATTTAAAATAATTCCCTAGATTTAATTACTATAGTGTTTATATGAAGAGCTATTGGTACTAACACTCTACCACTAACCTATGAAGAAGTGATCAACATTGACATGTATATATATTCATAGATACTAGGCACTCCCATCTCAATATGAGCTTCCCAAGTTTTAATCTAATGCCTCATGTGAATCAAAAAGTTCTAACATTCAACTAAAATTATTTGTATGTACTACCTCTTATGATGCATCATATATAGAATAACAATTATGGCTTCTTTAATAACTCTACATAAATGAATGATCAATAATAGAGTCAACATCTACTCCCATCCAATACTGTAATTGGCCATAGTGTGGATTATACCAAAGGAAAATTAGATTATATATAAAGGATGGTTGAAAATCTAAGAAATGACTTCTTGGGCATGTAGAGGAAGATAAGAAATGCTATTGGTTTGAACAATAATAATTTTTTTGGATTTTAAAGATATTATAGGCCTTTTAATAAGCCTACAAATAATGTGGAACAATCACAAGCCAATCATTTTCTATCGATCAACATAGTGGAGATAAATTTACCCAATCATTGTAGGGTTCATAACACATAATATCATGATGAGCTTGACTGTGTTGAGTTTTGTGCATCATTTGAAATATTTCAAAGGGATATGATAAATAAATTTTACTGAATAATCCACTAGAGTTCCCCCATGTTATTAGTTCCTCAAGCACAACCATGGTCTTTGAAACTCATAAGTTTATTTTCCCAAGAAAAGATGATAATGTGCCATAAGACAACTTGGATGAAATACTTGATTTTCAATAGTTCTAAAGAAGAAATTATAATTTAAGGAACAAAAAACCTTTTACTACATAAACTCCTCCAAACCATACAACTATTCCCTCAAATCTGAAGGTTGATAACAATCCACCTCCCCCAAAAGGGAATGATCAACCTATAAATAAGGAATAATAGAGTAAAGGAGGATACAACATCATCAATTACATGAATAATATTATTAGAAATATTGTCATTGATGTCAAAGGTCTAGCATTGGTGATAAAGGCCCCATAACATTTAATGGTGTTTTTAATATTCATATCTTGGCTAATGTGTGCTAATATTTATTTAATATTAGTGAATATATTTTTGGTTGCATAAAAGTTGAAAGAGGGCCCATATAGAAGTCAAAGAGTCATGGGGTAAAGATAAAATAGGAATGGGATGCATTTTCTCATGAAGAGTCATCTTGAGGAATTCCAAGAGTCACCAAGTGAAGATAAAAGAGGGTATGGTGCATTTTTCCATGAAGAGACACCTTAAGGAATTTTAAAGGTCACCAAGATAAAGACAAAAGAGGAAAGGATGCATTTAATTATGAAGGGTCATCATGTGACTTTTCAAATGCAAAGATACAAAGGGTCATGCAAGTTTGGTGACATTTTGCATGAGGATTGAAGGGTCACAAAGGGTGAATGCTAAATGTCATCTGGAAAGATATAAATAAAGTATTGAGAAGCCATTTGTAATATGTAAGAGATTTCATGGTTTTTTAATTATTTTATATAAGAAAAGAGGAGAGAAAAGTAGGAGATATTGTAGAGTTATATCATTTATTAAGTAAACAACATTGAGAGATAGTTGTGTTTTATACACAAGAGGGGTGGTGCTCCTGTGGGTTGGTGCTCACAAATATTTTCAAGGGGTTGGTGCTCCTTTAAGTTGGTACTTGTGAACTTTTTAATTTTAGTTGGTGCTCATTCATATACTTGAGATTATTCTCTATGGTTTTCCCACTTTGGGTTTCCATGTAAAAATCTAGTGTCTCTCTCTCTTGTGTGGCATATGTTATTGTTTCAATTTTTTTACATATCTTGAATGTGTGATTAATTGGTTAAAGAAAAGAAATCAAATTAAATAAAAGATATATAATATACTAATTCACCCCCCTCAGTATATTTCATGCTTAACAATTGGTATCAGAGCAGGTTCCTTTTTGAAAAAGTTTTACAGCTTGAAAGTAGGTCAGGGAAAGCACGATGGTTATATCACATGAAGGTTTTTATAAAAATAAGGCACATTTGTTTGATGGGATAAATTATGATTTTTGGTGCATAAGGATGAGGACTTATTTGATGGCCCTTAGATTTGATATTTGGTAAGCAATGGTGGAGGAATATGAAGAGCCACAGATACTTTTAACTACTCTGGTGGAAGAGAAGGCAAGTGAAGATAATGCTAAAGATTTAAATAATATTTTATGTGGTTTATGTGAATCAAATTTTGTTAAAGTTATGCAATGTCAATTGGCTCATGAAACTTGGGTAAAGCTTGAGAATATTTACAAAGGTGATGAAAAGGTTCAACAAGCTAAGCTTCAAAATTTTAGAAGACGGTTTGAGAGTTTGAAGATGGAAGAGAAAGAAAATATAACAAGTTAACTTTTGTGGGTTTATCAAATAGTTAATCAGATTCAAGGTCTTGGAGAAAAATTATAAGAATCAATCATGGTACAATTTTTTTTGAGATCTCTACCATTGAGATATGATGTAAAACTTTTGGAAATTGAAGAGATGATGAATTTAACCAATTTAAAGATGGATGAGATACATGATATTCTTAAGGCATATGAGATGTAGACCAAATAAGAGAAACCCTCAAAGAGAGAAGCTACTTTCAATACATCAAAGAAAGAGAAGGCTAAGATTCAAGAATCTAGTGACAGTTCTAGCAATGATGAAGATGATAATGGACATCTATTCATTTGGAAGCCAAAAAGGGGCATAGGTAAATATCAAAGAAAATTACCTTTTAAATGTTTTAATTGTGGAAATATTGGACATTTTGTAGCTAAATGCCTAGATAAGGGTAATGGTGATAATGAAGAAGGAAAGTCTATATACAAGAATAATTTCAAAGGAAAATTCAAGAAGGGATTTGAGAAGAAGAGTTTGTATTCTAAAGATCTTAGCTCAACAAAAGATAGTAGAGTTAGTGATTTAGAAGAAGAGATTATATTTATGGCCATACATAAATATGTCTCCACAAGCAAAAGTATAGATGATCAAGAAGAATAATAAGATGAAGCTGAAGTAAATCTAAAAGGAAAACTTATTTGTGCCTTAGAAGAGTTAAAATCTTTTGAGAAGAAGAATCGAATATTGAATCTCCATATCAATAGAAGTAAAAAGGAGTCAAAGGAAATAATTTAAGATCTAAAAACACACTTTGAAGAAGCCAAAAAGAATGAAAAAGATCTAACAACATAGTTATAAAAAGTAAGTGAAGAATGTGAAAGATATGTTATTAAAATTGCTTCTTTAAAATTAGATCTTGAGAAAACAAATAAAGCAATCAATGATAGAGCAACCAATGATTCAAAATTTAAGAGTAACACTAATCTATTGAATAAGATATTATAAATTCAAAGATCAATCTCAGATAAGATAGGTATCAGATTTGAAAAAGAGAAAAGGGAGGCCACTAATTTCACAGACAAGGTTAACACAGAAAAAGGAAAGAGCTATGCTGAAGCTCTTACAAAAAAGGAAATAAAAATGGAAGAAGTTAAGAATACAGAGGACATCTCAAAAAAAAGGCTAGAAGGAATAATGATACAAAAGGTAATCAAGTTAGAGATACACAAATAGGTCCTATTTTTATGGTTACTTTTTTTTATTTTAATAGATATGTTTATAAGAAAATATAATGTCAAAAATGGGCTAAGAATTTTAGAAATAAGGAGAAAGAAAATCATGTAAAGTCAAGTAGAAGCCACAACTCTTTTACTCCTCTATTAGGGGTTAATGAAGAGGCCATAATATGTTACAAGTGAAACAACTTCAGACACATAGCTTGGTACTATAGAAATGTGTTCTAGTTAGTCAATAAGGACTAAAGTTTCACGGCTCTATTCATCAAGAAAAAAGTTTAGATAGGTTCATGATAGAAGAAACAACTTAAAAAATCTATGTTGGTACAAATAACTTTGCATGCAATAAATGAAGAAAATTCATGGTTAATTGATAATGGATGTTTGAGGTACATGACAAGAGATAAGAGCTTGTTCATAACCTTGAATAATATCAATGGTGGCATAGTAAAATTCAGAGATAATATTACTTCCATAATTTCTAAAAAAGGTACACTAAGTTTGGATAATGGTAGAACTAAAACTAAAAATGTTTTGTATGTACAAGGTCTTAAATATAATATTTTGAGTGTAAGTACAAAGTGTGATTAGGGGAACACACTAAAGTTTTATGCAGAAGGTTTTGAAATTAGGAGAAAATATTTAGATGTGTTGGTTTTAGATGCTCAGAGAATAAGCAATACTTTGTATATGTTATTAGACATCAAAGATCAAAGATGTTATTTGAGTTAGATTGAATAAAGTTGGATATGACACAAGAGAATGGGACACATAAATTTTGATAATCTTGTCAACATCAACAAGAAGCAAGTAGTCAGAAATCTTCCAAAGATTACAAAGCCATCCAACACACTTTGTGAACCTTGTTAGCATGGGAAGCAAACTAGAAGGTGGTTCAAACAAAAGAATACTTGACCACTCAGATGCTAGAGATTGTTCACACTAATTTATGTAGACATATAAGAACTCAAAGTACTCAAGGTAAGAAATATTTCATGTTGATTATTGATGATTTTTCATGTATGACATAGGAAATTTTTTGAAAGAAAAAATTAGTAGCTTTCAGACATTTCAAAGCATTCAAAGAATTAGTTGAGAATGAAACTAGTTTGAAGATTAAGTGCCTAAGATCATATCGAGAAGGATAATTCATGTCAAATTAGTTTATTGAGTATTGTGAAGACCATGGAATAAAGAGACATTATTCAGCAGTTAGAACTCCACATCAAAATGGAGTAATTGAACAGAGAAATATAATAGTTTAGGAGATGGTGAGGACAATGCTAAATGAATCTAAGATACTAGATAAATATTGGAGAGAGATAGTTGGTACAATAGTGCATATCTAGAATAGATAATTATTGAGAGTCAATAGTGACAAGACTCCTTATGAATTATGGAAAGACAAACTAGCTATAGTTGATTATTTTAGAGTTTTTGGCAGTAAATGCTTCATAAAGAGAACCAAAAAAAAAACTAGGTAAATTTGAATCTAGAGTAGATAAAGATACATTTCTTGGTTATTCTTGTAAAATTAAAGCTTATAAATGTTATAATAAAAGAACTAAGAAAATAGTTGAAAGTATAAGTGTCAAGATAGAAGAAGATGGAACACAAAGAATCAGTGATCTAGTAGACATTCTTGAAATCATTGAAGAGGAAGATTTTGAAGTAACATATGAAGAAGAGAAGAATGAGAAAAAAGACACCAAAACCCCATCCAAATATGTCTAGAGAAATCATAATGAAAGTGACATCATCGAGGACATAAATGAAGGAATTCACACTAGAAGAATTATGGTAAGTGAATCTGAGCAAGTTAATTTCTCTTTGTTATCTATAATTCAGCCTAAAACTTTTTCAAAAACTAGACATGATAAGCATTAGGTTAAGGCAATGGATGAAGAATTAAATTAGATAAAAAAGAATGATACTTGGGAATTAGTGTCTAGACCAAAAGCTCACAATGTGGTAGAAATAAAATGGGTTTAGAGAAATAAGTTGAATGAAAATGGAGAAGTGATCATGAATAAAGCAAGATCAGTATGTAAAGGATATGGTTAGATTAAGGGAATAGATTTTGAAGAAACTTTTGCACTAGTGGCAATGTTATAGGCTATTAGAATGTTTTTTGCATATGTAGTGTTTAAAAATTTCAAAGTGTTTTAGATGGATGCCAAGTCTACTTTCTTAAATGAGAATCTAGAAGAAAAGGTATACATTGAGTAGATAGAGGGGTTTCTTCTCTCAAATGATAGTAGCCATGGATGTAGATTGAATAAAGGAATGTATGGATTGAAACAAGCTCTCAGAGCTTGGTATGCAAGACTTGATAAATACTTGTAGGATCAAAGTTTCAAGAGAGGATTTGCTGATAGTAATATCTACATCAAATAAGAAGGTGAACATCAATTAATTATTGTGGTATATGTTGATGACATAATATTTAGAGGTAACATTGAAAAGATGAGAAAAGAATTTTTTGATAACATGAAAAAAGAATTTTAGATGTCTATGCTTGGAGAATTATCATTTTTCTTAGGGTTCCAAAATTTTCAGTTAGATAAAGAATTTTCATATGTCAAAGTAAATATGCCAAGGAAATGTTGAAGAAATTTGGTTTTGAGGATTGTGCACCAGTTGGCACACCAATGAGTATAGAAAATAAGGTGAGAAAGGATGAAGATTAACCTATTATAAATAAATCTTTATATAGATCTATGATTGGTAGTTTTCTATATTTGACAGCATTGAGGCCTGACATCATGCATCCAGTAGGTATGGTTGCAAGATATCATTCAGCTCCAAAAGTTAGTCATATTCAGTTGGTGAAGAGAATATTCAAATATATCAAGGAGAAATTAGATTATGGCTTGTGGTATCCCATAGGTAGATATTTTACTTTGGTTACTTATACAGATTCATATTGGGTAGGTTTCTTAGATGATAGAAAGAGTACAGGTGGAGGAGCTTTATTCCTCAATGAAATCTTAGTATCATGGCTAAGTAAGAAGTAGAACTTGGCATCACTTTCTCCAGCTGAAGCAAAATATATTGCATTAGTATTGTGTCATACTCAAGTGATTTAGAAGAAGTAAAATTTGGAAGATATCAAGGTAGAATATGATGAACCTATTTATATTTTTTGTGAAATATAAGTGTTATTAATATTTCAAAGAATCTAGTGATGCATTCAAGAACAAAACATATTCACTTCTTGAGAGAGTAGGTTGCATATCAATAGGTTAAGATAGAATATATTAGTATTGTAGAATATATTGTAGATATTTTCAAAAAGGCACTACCAAAAGACACATTTGAGTATCTATGGGAGAAGTTGGGAGTAATTTCTCTTACTTCCTACCATTGAAGATCAACATCAGTTGAGGGGGAACTAAGTGTTAGCTCTAGGATAGGCCCTTTTCCATTGATGTTAAAGGGGGAGAAGAATAGAAATAAGTACAAGAATAGGAATATGTATAGGTGAAAAAATAGGTATAGGGAATAGGCATAGGTTGCTACAGTAAGGGTGAGTTAATGTATGTTTTTTAGATGGTATATGTACAGGTTGGCATGTGTAGTGTAGGTTTTAGGATGTGATAGTTTCAGTTTAAGGTTGCCATCAATGACAAAGGGGGAGATTTTTGGAAATATTTTTATTGATGTCAAAGGTCTAGCATTGGTGATAAAGGCCTCATATCATTTAATGGTGTTTTTAATATTCATATCTTGGCTAATATATGTTAATATTTATTTAATATTAATGAATATATTTTTGGTTGCATAAAAGTCAAAAGAGGGCCCATGCAGAAGTCAAAGAGTCATGGGGTAAAGACAAAAGAGGAATGGGATGCATTTTCCCATGAAGAGTCATCTTAAATAATTTCAGGAGTCACCAAGTGAAGACAAAAGAGGGTATGGCACATTTTTCCATGAAGAGTCACCTTAAGGAATTTGAAAGGTCACCAAGAAAAAGACAAAAGAGGAAAGGATGCATTCGCTTATGAAGGGTCACCATGTGACTTTTCAAATGCAAGGATATGAAGGGTCATGTAAGTTTGGTGCCATTTTCCATGAGGATTGAAGGCTCATAAAGGGTGAATGCCAAAGGTAATTTGGAAAACTATAAATAAAGGCTTGAGAAGCCATTTGTAATATGAAAGAGAGTGCATGGTTTTTCAATTATTTTATATAAGAAAAGAGGAGAGAAAAGTAGGAGATATTGTAGAGTTTTATCATTTTTTGAGTAAGCAACATTGAGAGAGTGTTGTGTTTTATACACAAGAGGGGTTGGTAATCCTATGGGTTGGTGCTCACAAATAGTTGATGTGTTGGTGCTCGGCAAAGGGGTTGGTTCTCTTGTAAGTTGGTTCTTGAAAACTTTATAATTTGAGTTGGTGCTCATTCATATACTTGAGATTGTTCTCTATGGTTTTTCTCACTTTAGGTTTCCACGTAAAAATCTGCTCTCTCTCTCTCTCATGTGGTGTATGTTATTATTTCAGTTTTATTACATGTCTTGAATGTGTGATTAAGTGGTTAAATAAAATAAATTAGATTAAGTAAAAGATATATAATATATTGGTTCAACCCAATGCACCCCCCCACCCCCCCTCTTAGTATATTTCATGCTTAACAAAGATAAAGATGAACATCACTCTTCTTGAATTGGATTATATTATTGAACAAAAGGAGCTCCTATGGAGGTCCATATAGGGAAGTCTACTATAGATAAGCCAAGATCCACTCATACTAATGTTATATACACAAGTAAGCTAGAAGTTCCTCTTTTCTTGTTAACTATCATATAATTCAGTAAGATTATACATAATTATTTAGTTAATTTAGGGACTTCAGCCACTATAATGCCAACTTCTATTTGCCAAAACCTAGGATTAACTCCAATCCCATTTATGAGGAAGGTTTCATAGTTAGACAAAATAATGGTGACTATGGATAGAGAGCTGAATGATGTATGTATTCAATTTACATTTGAGATGCATGTGTAGATGAATATAAACATACTCATGGTAGATATCCTATAGGGATATGGACTGCTACTAAGCAAATATTGGTTAAAGATGTTAAAGGGGTATGTAGCAATAGACTTTTCTCACATTTGGCTACCTTGGAGATTTATTCAAAATGAAATTCAAATTGATCAAGAGCTAAGGATGAAGTATCCTATTACAAAATACAATGATAATAATGAATAAGTAAGTTATAAATCTCCTAATCTTGGTATTTATACATTTAACACAAAGAATGAGGTGAAAAGGCCAAAAATATAAGGACCTTCATAATTATGGACTCTCCATTTTGATGGTGCAAAATCCAAGCAAGGATCAAGCATTGGTATTGAAATGATTGAACCATTAGGTGAGAATTACCTAAAAACTTACATGTTAAAATTTCCATGCACCAACAATAGAGTAGAATATGAAGCAATGATTCTAGGATTATAATTTGCTCTCAATTTTAATGTCAAACAATTGGTAATATATGGAGATTTAAAATTGGTAATTAACTAGGTCAAAAAAAATACTAGTGTAAGTTATCATATCTTAAGAAATATAAACACCAGTCCTAGGATTTTATTGATTCATTTGAGGCATTCAACATATTAGTTATTCAACAGAACCGAGTTGCTAACTCACTAGCTAATTTAACTACTAACTTAGCACCATTACATGAGTCCAAGTTATAAATGTTTTCTATTGAACTCATTCTTTGCCCATTAATTCAAATAATATAGAAAATTTCCAAGTGTTTGATGATGATTAGCATGTTGTCAAATTATTGACCGATTCAAGGCGATTTGAATCTTAAATAATTGATGATAAATAAATTAGTTAGCTATGTTAGGAAGAATTGGGAGGAGTTATTCAACTCAAATAAAATCATATTCCTTTAGGGATGGTTTCTTAAGAGAGAGCATTAAATATGGATCCCCAAGCTCAGTAGTTGAGGAAACTCAAAGTTAATGAATATGAGTTCAACAAGGGGAACTTAGGGGATGAGAATGATCCATTCTATGTCAACTTTGGTCTCAATTGCACCTATAAGAAAGACAAAGGGTGAAATATTTTCTCATCCAATATAAAGATGTAATTGCATAGACTTATAAAGACTTGAAGTTTTTCAATCCTAGGGTCATCACTCATACAATCTCATTGAAGCTAGAACATAAGACATTTAGACAAAGATAGAGACTAATTAATCCCATGTTAGAACCACTCATTTAAAAGGAAGTAAATAAGTTATTGAATGCTAGGATAGTTTTCCCTATTAGACACTCTAACTTGGGTTGCCAATTTAGTTCTGGTAAAAAAAGAGTGGGGAAATTAGATTGTGTATTGACTTTAGGAACCTAAATAAGGATTATGAGAAAGGTAACTATCCTCTACCTTTATTAGATGAGGTGATCTATATAGTAAATGGTTCTAGAATGATGTTCTTCTTGAATAATTTTTTAGGATATAACTAGGTGTTGGTAGAATATGTAGAATGAAGACTACATTTACCAAAAAGTGGGGTACTTATGCATACCAAAAGATGTCTTTCAACCTAATTAATGTATAATACATTTTTTAATAAGCCATGGACCACACATTTCAATGGCTAATAGGTAAATTCATAATCATTTACATGAATGACCTCCTTATTTTCTTTGATTATGTAAGCCATCTATAATCAATATTTGAAAGTTGTAGAAGGTTTGGCATCTCACTAAACCCAAAAAAGAGCATATTTGGTGTTACTAAAGGTAAAGTTTTGGGGCACATCATCACCAAGGATAAGATCACCATTGATCTAAGCTAAGTTCAAGGGATTTATAAAATATATTTCCCAAACAATAAGAAAGAGCTCAAGTCTTCCTTTAGAAAGATAAATTTTGTGAAGAAGTTTATTACAAGTTTTTTAAAAAATGGGTAGACCTTTGAATTCAATGATTAATAAAGACATAAAATTATAATGTACACCAAATGCCCAAAAGTATTTTTAAGACATCAAATATGCCATATCTTAGGCTCCAGTATTACTAAGCCCAAACTTCAATAAGGGGTTTTTCTTATATTCATTCACTTTAAATCACACAATTATTGTAGTGCTTACCTAGAAGAAGGATGAAAGTGAGCATCTTATTTCATTCATGAGCATGAATTTAATGGCATCAAATCTCAATTATTCTATGATAGACAAAAATATTTTTGCTTTGGTCAAAGTAATGAAGAAATTCAAACATTACATCTTGAGAAATAAGACTCACTATTATGCTAGACCTTATTATCAAACTCACTTTACAACATAGTGAATTGGGAGAGAATAGGGGCAAATGGATGGAAAAATTACAAGACTTTGACATAGAAATCAAGCCTACCCAATTTTTTAGAGGATAAGGCATCATTTAGATTATGACTGAGCTTGACTTACACATCACTATTAAAGAGGTCAATTAGACCTAGGTATCTAGAGGAGAGTGGTACGCTGATATAATTCAATATATACTCACATGTACTTTTCCCCCAGTACTCAATACATAATAGAAGAGAGCCTTGAGGCTAAAATCTAATCACTACATGATTAGAAAAGGAATCCTCTATAGAATAAATTATGAAGGCATATGCCTAAGATGCTTATCATGAGAAGAAACTCAAAAGATTATAGAAAACTTATACTAGAATATTGGTAGTGGTCATCTGTCTAGAAATACCAAAACACATAATATCCTTAGAATAAGATACTAATGACCAAAAATCTTTAAAGATGCACAAGCCCATGCAAAAACATACCATAAATGCCAAGTCTTGGTAAAAAGAGAAGTGGATGTAGCAATTCCATTACAACCTATCATTGATGGAAGTCCATTTGCTCAGTGGGGCTTAGATTTAATTAGTGTCATCAACCCAAATTTTTTAGATGGCCATAAATTTGTGCTCATAACCATATATTACTGCACCATATGGACTAAAGTTATGGCTACAAAACATTCTAGATCATAAGATGTAATTAATTTTTTGGGGAAAAACATTGCAAATAGGTTTGGTACCCACATTTACTTAATTTATGACAATAGGAAAACATTATAATTAGTTGAGTTCAATGAATGGTCCCATGATAATCAAATCACCACCAGGTCATCTTCCAATCTTTACCCACAAGGAAGTAGAATTGTTGAATCAATAAATAAAAATCTGATTGATGTCATTAAAAAGTTATCAATAGAAAACCTAGAGAATGACATCATCTATTAAAATATGCACTATGGGTAAACCAAATAAAATTAAAGTAGGCCCTCAAAGCTTCACCTTAATTGCTAGTATATAGATGATAACCAATATTCCCAATCATGCTCACATTTATAAAAAATAAATTTATGCAAGATTACATGGAACTAAGTGAGAAAGTGGTGTTTAGCTTATTAGATATAATAGAGATAGAAGATTCAAGGAATGAAGCCTTGCTTAATTTTAGTAAACATCAAGACTTGGTCAAAAGGTGGGTTGATGGAAGAGAAAAGTTAAAGCATTCAATTTTTTTGATTTGGTGCTTCTATGAGATAAAGACCATGAAAATAAAGGACAACAAGCTAAGTTTTACCCCTTATCAACTAGACCTTACCATATATTAAAGATCTTGGGTAACAATGCTTTCCATTTAAGTGACCTCCAAGGTAGTGGACTGACATATCTAGTTAATGGGGTATTTTTAAAGCACTACTTCTTGGTTGTACCATATAAAGATGTCCCTAAATGATCACAAGTGTTGAGGTAGAGGTAGGAGTAGGTTAGATTTATTGATTTCATAGTTAAGTTTTTCATTTTCTATCATTTACTTTTTGTAGATTAGTTTTATGATTTCTAGATTAGCCTTTCTTATTTTTAGTATTTTTATTTCCTTTAGTTTAGTTCTCTATTTTATAAAATAGAAATCTTTGTTTTTTTATGAAAATAAAATTGATTTCTCTTGGTATCACCAAGACAATATCAAATTCACTTGGATTTTCATCCATGATTAAGTTTATGAATGCTGAATCCATAAGAGAGATTCCAAAAGAAAGAACACGTGTGGGAAGGACATAAAATAGAACACACAAACTAGCTTTGTTCATAGGTTTTACATGCTTGTGTCAAAGATTTTCAGATTTAGGTATGTAATAAACAAATTAACCATGGTTATATCACAATTAAATAAGTATATTAGGTGTATAAAATTTGATCTCATTACTCCATACAAATTTAGAATGTTTTCTCATCTTTTTGGATCAAATACACTTCTCATGCTAATACTTGTTTAAGGTAATAACCATTGATACATATATATCTAACAAGGAATTTTTAAAAAATAAAATTATCATATAAACCAGATTCCAATGGTTCTTCCCTTCCTTTTTCTACTTGCATTTTAAAAGAAAAAAATAAGAAAGAGGATTCTTTTTTTTGAATAAGGACCCATTAAGAGTTTGAAAAGACTAGTTCTATTTGGAAAGACTTTTCATTAGAATTCATATGTATATATATCAAGCTCAAGGTTTAAAGGTTATTATTATTTATATGGATGACTACTATTCAATATGAACATAATGGACATTTCTTTATTGTCGAGGTTTTTGTTGTGTGATTTTTTTTGACTTTATGATTTTTACACATTACAAATTGTGAATTTTGTATTTTTGGTATTCAGAATTTATATTCATAGGTTTTGTTTGTGATAACATTTGTATTGTACTTAAAAATATATCCAAACTTCCAAGTCCTCATGCCTGCACAATTTTATTTACATTCCCATATTTTACACTTTACAGGATGTGTTCAAAACTCTTGGTTTGCACTTGTTGTAGACTTTGATAGTTTTATTATTCATAAATTTTTGTATATTAAAATTTTATTCACATATTTTATCATGAATATGGCTTCACATATTCTACATTTCAAGAGTTTTGTTTGGAATTTGTGTTTCACAAGGTGTGTTCAGAAGTTATGTTTGAAAAAATTGTTCTTTACAAGTTTTTTTGTAGGATTTGGTCTCTGGAGATTTTATTTGAAACTTTTGTCCATATCAACCTTCATATTTTCATTTAAAATATTTAGAGTGTCATAATAAGTGGCTGGATTGGTCTCAACACAAAACCTAACACCCAAATTTTGAAGTCATGATATGTGGCATAATTGATTTTGTATGAAAATAGTAATAATGTGACACTTGTCCAAGGCTATAATGTGGCATTTATCTTAATGTATAGAAATATTACATGGCATAAACACCAAATTAAAGTGGAAAAGTTTGAATTAAATTAGTAGAACAAGTTTAGATATGTTGGATATTAATTGTGCACAAACTAGAATTAAAGTCCTATACTCAATACTATATGAACAAATTTTAAAAGACATCATGCCTATTGATTACTAAAGAGATCAAGCAAATTTTCATACACGAGAATTTGAAGCCTTAGATATATGTATTCTTATGTGAATTAATCCCATAAAACAAGTAAATAGTTGAATTGAAGACTGGAACTATGTAATTGAACTAGGTAGCAATGGCTTCTTCATCTAAGGTATTTAGCATAGTTTTGCCACCTTCTAAATTATCTTTTAAAGACTCCACATAATATATGGATACAATTTTTAATTATACTATTTTCAATGATGAATATGCCAATTATTCATCTCTCTAGGATGTGAATGAGAATGTAGATGCCCATTAACACAAAGAGAATCTAACAACCCCATATAACTAACTGGTAGTATACTTGCTACCATTAAAGCATTAAAAACTAAAATTTTTAGCATCCAAACTTGAGGTTATGCCCTACATCAACTTACTGAAGGACTTGTTCTTTGTAAGAAAGGTGACTAGTGGTAGTTTCATACACCACATAAACCATAAGATAATCATTGCTTACATTTAAAGGGATGTTTTTTAGAGGTAATTGTGACTACCTACTATAGATGCCACCTTTAATGGACACCAAGTTGAACTATGGAAGAAGATGGCCATAATCAAGAATACACTAATGAAATGGATCATTCTTGGAGAAGTGGTCACCCTCAAATCCAAAGAGTGGTTAGCACTAAATTTCATATAGGAATCCATATTGGGATGGACTTACTAAATAGGTTATATGGTCACCCTAGTATCCACTTCCTTCACTTAGAATGGGTGTTATTTTTGGATATACTGATGACCTCAAAGCTAACATTCACCCTGAAGAGATAATAAATGAAAGACTATAGAGCAACTATTCAATAAGGAAAAGGGGCACATACATGGCCATTTATATGTATGTCATATTTGTTAAATATAGTCATGAGAACCATTTATGTGCATAATGGATTTGTCTAGAACACAACCTTAGATTTTATTAAAAATTGAGTATGTAATTTCTTTTCCTTCTTGCACGTCTATGCATATATGATGAATATAATTAATATTGTTGAGAATGTTTTAGCCTTAAGTCTAGAGGGAAATTCATGAGGAACCGTTAATTAAAGTATTAAAAAAATGCTAGGGATAAGGGGGAATTATTGGCTCTATCTTGACTACATAGTTATCTTGGTGATGGGGAACAAGGTTACCCCTTTACATCTCCTAGGTATGTCCAAAAAAACTAGTTAAATAAGAGATTGATTACTAGCTGTGGTGGAACATTGATGAGGATTTGAAGAAGAAGAAGAAAGGTTTATTTCATGGCTCTTATTTGATGATTGGTTAGATATGTTATACTAACATAATTTTTTCAGAGAAGTTAGTAAAGTGAGGTAATAGTATTTGTTGATTACTTTTCCACATAAGGATTGGGATCCTCATAACTTGATTAAAAATTACATCCAAGGTTTTGGAATTCCCTACCATAATGAACCATATGAGCATGATTTCATATTTTTTAATGAAAAATATGATGATGAGGTTATGGAAAGATTAAAAATAGTTGGACTGATGGAGGAAATTTTAAGAGCCATCTAGGTGGATCCCTCTATAAAAATTGTAGAGGTACATACTAGGATCCCACCTCCCAATGGATGGTCAACTATAGATTAATGGACCTCTCAACATTCCTAATATCCAAAAGACAAAAAAACCTCCTATAGACAACCACCCACTGTGATGACATTTGTGAAGTAGGAGTAAGGTATGGAGAAGGCCCCTATTATGTTAAGGTCCTCATAAGAAGGTCCATCTTAAGCACTAACATTTATAATGATAATTATTAAGCTAGAGCAAGAGGTGGAGGAAAATAGTACTATTATAAGTTATTTTTGGAGAGTTAAAGAACTAATTTGCATTGATTCTTTTGATTATAAAGATTTTAGACTCCCCATTACATCCTTAGCTCCAACCACTACAAGTATGGATGTTACATCCACTTCCACTCAATAGGCTCTAAGTTTGACCAAAAAGATAACAATTTACTATAAGAGAAAGCCTAAAGTCCTCAGGGACCCTATGGATATAGCTTTTGAAACACCAATACAAAGAGGGCTTGAGCCTGAGGATGAGGAAGAGGAACTACAAAACACAAAAATCTTGAGTATTCAAGGAATAAAAGGGAAAACACCAATAAAGGTAAAAAAGTCAAGAAAGGAAAATGTTCCTATAACTACCTCAATATCATTTGTTTCTTTAGTCCATGTGGTTTTTACTATCTCTCCTATTAATTTCATTTCATTGGATTTTATTATTCCTAGTGCTGATTTGGACTCTTTAGTTCCTATTATTTCTAGTATTACTGTTGTTTATGCAAGTCTTGTTACTTATACTATTGGGATTATTTTTGATACTCCTATTATCTTGACTTACCCTAATATTACTTCACTCATAATTTCCCATACACCCCCTAAGTCTAATAAGGTATATTTTAAGAAGAGTAGGGGAGCCCTTACTAGTGCCCAATTACATGTATCTTCTACTCAATTGGGATTGTGTATGCTTTCCTCCACCATTACCTATGCTAATTATGTAAATCCTTCTACAAAATCTAAGAGGAATAATCTACTTATATTATTCATCTAATTCCTCAATTTGGAAATGTATACTAGTCTAAAATCATCTATCCATCATTACTAGACCCATTACACATATAGGCCTTAATGCAATCTTTAGGGGATATTTTGATAGAGACTCTTATTGAGGATACCCAGTCACTAGATGATACTCAACTAGTAATTCCCTATTAGGATATATACCTAGAATCCCAAGCTTCCTAAAGACTTAATATGATAATAATTAAACTCCCCATTGTGAGCTCCATTTTTGATAAGTTATTGACTACCATTTAGAGGGTCAGGAGGAGGATGATAGAAGATGATTTTCGTAGAGGATTAGTCTTGGAAGAAAGGTAGGATGTGTTCTCACTATCAAATAAAAATACCAAGATACTTGGGTAGTCCCCATATAATGAGAATTTAAAATCTTGCTTGCAGGCAAATACAAAGGCATTTTTAGAACTTTCAAGAAGGCACAGAGTAGGCTAAGACATAGTTACAACAAGATATGGATAAGGTAAGAAAATAAAATCAAATTGTTCATGTTATTAGGTATATTGAAGGTGATATGAAAAATATTGATCTTAGGCTTTAAAATATTTTGGATACTATTGTTTCTGTAGATACCTAAAATTGGCCACAACTAGCTTTCAATTCCTACCAACCATTACAAATTAAGCCTAGAAATCACTGAACATCTCAAATTTGCTTGTGAATCATTCATCAAATCTTAGAATCATGTTGATACATCCCTAATTTGGGTATCCTACTATATGCAACCATAGCCTCTCATGGATTCATCCCTAATCATCCTGTGACATCATAACAGTCAAATTGGCCTATAGACGTATTAAGTAGGGCACTTGTACACTTAAATCAAATCTTGGAAATGATAAAATGCTAATAAAAATTATTTAACAAGATAAACCAAATTAAATTCCTAGTTTAATTATCCATTTGAAATTAATGAATAACTAAAAAAGGAAATCTAAAAATTCAAAATATCCTAGCCTTTCATCATTGCCTTTATGAGTTGTCAAACTCTTTGAAAATATATTAAAATATCTATTTTGGAGATCCATGCCTAGTAATTACAAATTATAATTAATTTACAATTATTAAATATATTGGGGTTATATTTGACTCACCTCGGTTAAGTTTGAACCCATTCCAAACTTTATATTTACCTTAACTCACCTTGGGTGAGAGTTAAATCCTTAGGCTATAAATATAATGCCATGCCTCTTCATATTTAATATATCATAAGCTAAAGTTACAATAATAATTTATAGAGAGACAAGATTTTTAATAGTTTTATAATGTCAAAATATTTATCTAAATTAATCACAAGCCACATCAGAGCCAATAGTGCCAATGAGAGGAGCCAACAAGCTTCATTTGCCAAAAACTTCTTGATGCACAAGCTGAACAAGCCACTCAATAAAGCATTTGGATCTCCCAAGGAAGCTAAATTATTTTTTGTATTTTATATTTTATTTGTGCTTTCATTTATCTTTTTTTACTAATCTCTCCCCAAGTTCTAGGCTAGGAGTGTAAGTGTTAATGTATTTATTTGAGTTTTATTACTTGAACTAACACTATACTAACCTCCTTTCTTGGATTCTTATGATCATAGGTTAAATGAGGGATAAATTATCCCATCACATAGTTAAAATGGTCAAATTATTTAATTATTTTAAAGAAGATTAAAATAAGTTGAATTTCCTTGTATTGTATACAACCAATAAGGCATACAACCATCTTGATTTCATGACACGATTAGAAGCATCCAATGATCTCAATATGGTGGTAATCAAGACATAAAAAGTGAATGAGTGTGTATTAATAATTCAAGACTTAATTATTAAATTGATAGAGTAAGAAAAATAAGTCCTTCATATTTTGGATGAGTTGAAGTTGTCCCAGGCCTGAGATCCTTCAAGAAAATTAATAAGTAGGGCTAGTTTTGATTAACTACTACAATAGGAGTCAATTAATTTTAAGAAAAGACTCTAGGGATGTATAATATTAGGAATTGAACTATAAATAGGATTTTATAGGAATAAGGTCACAAAGATAGAGATATTTTAAGTGGAATTGAGAGCCACCAAGATAGAGCATGCTCGTTTGCTAGCATAGGTCACCTAGGTGCATAAACCCTCCCTTTTGAACATGGATACAATAAGGTTGAAATACAATGTTGGATACAAGAAATATTAATAATTAGAATAAAAGAAGAAATATATGGCTAGGTCTTCTATTTCAAATACACCTTTAACTACAGTCCCTCTAACGATTATCAATTCAACCATGTAGGCTCCATCAACTAGTAAACCTTAGTTTATTCAGTTATTTATATATATATTTTTGCATGTAAATTGAAAATGTAACGAAGAAATATAATATTTTATTGAATTTTTTTGTAAACATGAACACATTTCATTTATTTATAATAATGAGTCTAATTTCAAAAGAATTGGTTTTGACTAAGTTTAAACATGCATGCAAAACTTGCATTAATTAGAACTCTCACTCTAATTATCATTAACATGTAATTTTAGATTTTTACATGGATTTGAAGGGTGAGGTGAACCCTCACAAAATATATTTACACATGTAATACTCTTATTTTCAAGGTTTGTAAATTTATCAATACAAGAAGAAGACTTTTGTTTGTCACATAGAAGTGTTGATGTTTATAGATTCTAATTCTTTGTAATTAATTATGTTTACTTTCTTGGTTGTTTGATTCAATAATTTGAGCTATGAAAAAGCTATGAAGAATTCATTATTATTATTATTGGTGTATTTTGATTGAATATGTGTAATATATATTAGATAATTAACAAATATCATTAATTATATGTAATTAGGTCAACTGTTTCAAATTCTCTAAGTGTATAAAAGTGTCTTTCTTGATATATCCTTATAGTTATGAGAAAAAAATACCTTAGATAACTCTCTAATCTAAGCTTTAATATCTTTAATAAGTGTGTGAAATATCTACTATAAATAGAAAGAATATTTAGTTGAGATCTTAGAGTTTACTATATTGATTCTTCCCCAGACTATCTTACTGTGTTTGCATGTGTATGTGCAATACCTACTAGTTGTAAACATTGGTATTAAGAAAATTATCCATAAAGAAACTAGCCTAAAAGTAATACATCTGAAATCATAGATCCTTATTTTCTACTCTACCTTCCATATTTTGGATTTTTTTTTTGAGATCTACCTACTTTAGTATAATTTCCATCCATCCAACTCAACTAGATTTTAACTTTCTTCTAGGTTTCACTCATCCATTCACACCTAATTAACAACCTATATGCTTACCCTATTATTCCACCACGTAGTTGTTCAACCTATAACTATAAATTATGCTATGGAGTAGAGTTTATCTCTAATAAGATCATAAAATGTTAGTGGTTACCTCATTAAATTTATGTTGTGCATTAAAATTACATAAAAAACTCAATCTTCAAAGATTGCTTATACTCAGAGCTCATTCACCAACTATGCCATGTATCAATAAAATATTGGTCCCTTTTTCACACAACAAAAGGGGTTGATATTGATAATGGGACTTCCATGTGGACACATGATCATCATGCATTGGTTGATCTCCCACCATATTATCTAAGGTCTTACTTTACAGCTTCTTGTTGACCATTTTGGGTCACCATAGAGGAACAATGTCTAGTTTTAGTTAAGGGTTTAGCAGTCATACATGTTTTAAAGGTTCAGTATAAAGATCAACAAAAAAAGAGGATAATTATGAAAAGTAAAAACTTATATTTTCTAAATTTAGTCTTCACATTTTTTGTCAAAAATAAGTCAGAGGCTTTGCGTGGATGAAAGCCTAAAAAAGTTCTTAAGCCTTTGAAAGAATCATCTAAGTTTTTTAAATCTTCAATAAAATTGTTGAGAAAAGTCATTAATTTTATTTTGAATAAAAGTTACAAAGACTTCATGAATATTTTTGAAAGTTTTTGCCTTAATAAAAGTGTGTTCTAACTGATTAGAACTTATGCAATAACAATTTTTATGAAGGATTAGGTCTTCAAAATAGTTGTTCTAAAAAAATATAGGATAAAGGTTTAAAGTAGAAATAATAAGCCTATAAAAATCCCAAAGAAATATGTGAAATAATTTATAAGTGTTCCTATTTTTAGATATAGTGTTGTGAAGAAAAGTTAGAACTTTTGTTTCTAATAAAATTTCTGAAGACCAAGAATTGTGTCACACTTTTTACATGAAGAATCAAAAAGCAAAAGTTGTAAATATTTTATATATTCATATAATGCCATGTGTTTATCTATTGATGATTTTAAACCCTTTAAAAAATATTTTTAGCACTTATTCAAATTTCTTTAAAGTTTCCCAACATATCTCCATGCCAATAAAGTAGCAGGAAAGCAGGTTAGCAAGATGCTTCCACATGTCACTATCCCAGAAACCCAGTATCCTAGAACCATATGTATAAGTTAAAATAATCTAGGATATCAAGTTATTAGGATAATACCACATGGTAAAATATTATTTCTCTATAGCCCTAGAGTGGTCTGTGTAGACCCAATAATGTGTTAGAGCAACATGTGAGCTGGATGATGCTATGTGGTGAAATCTCACTTCACCGCATAAAGAAAAATCAAAATTGCACTTGAAGCCTTAGTCTAATAGTGAAAATGTGAAGAGAAGACATGTGGTAAGGACCCATATTTAAATCTTAGGGTCCATGTCTAAGGTGAAATCAAAATAATCAACTAATTATTGAAGGAGGCCAAAAGGCAAGTTTGATACTTAGAATATTTCTACCTTCCTAACCCTTCTTAAGGTCATCATAACTTTCTTAGCTCTAATATGATTGCATTATGATAAGTGGAAGGTCCTCTTAGGGTTTTAATAGTTTTAAAATTAATTTTTAGTAGTTTATTAGAGTTAAGTTCTCAAGGAATTATAATTATCAGACCTATTAGTACTTAGAGCCAACCCCAGATTGACATTTATACCCTTGTCAGTCTAAGCTCCTCTTAATTGATAGACACATTTAGAACTTGGAAGGGTTATGAAAAACTAGAGGTCCTGAGTTATAACATAATATTATACTCTAGGACCTTAGAGTTAACCACACAACTAGACCTAGAAGAGACCAAAGCTTTATATCCTAATAAAAGGACACATGGGCACTTATCAACCCAAGATTTTCTTAGAATAATAAGCATATAATAACACAATAGGATTTCTAAGGAAATGAAGTGGTGCCATGTGATAGTGATCATAAAGGAGTTATCCCCACAGATATAAAGAAGATAATTGGTAAGCCTAGAGTAAGCCTAGGAGTCTACAAAATGCTGAGTATGTGGGGCCTAAGGGGGAATACACTCATAGAAGTAAAAAATCCAAGAATGAGCTTGATGTTGACACATGGTTATAACCCACTATTGAGGAGTTTTTTGGCATATATGTTGGTATTAGTTGAGACTAATTTGATGTCCCATTTCTCCTAGACTGTGTAACTATGTCAATTCATAGATTCAATCATAGATTAGTTATGCAAATCATGAAACAACTAAAATACAACTTGAATACTTCATCCTAGGTTCTTCCCAACTCTAAAATCTTTGTTATATTTGAGAGACTAGCACATCTAATAGTTAGTTGAAGTGACACTCCTTGGCTAGTCCAAATTCTCCTAGGCTCTAACATCTCTATCATAACTAGGAGATTAACATGTCTAACATCTATGACATGCATAAAATTCTCATTGGGTTGGGATATCTTAGGCTCTAACATCTATATCAAGTTTTGGAGATGGGCCTTAGAACTAAAAAAGTCCATGTGGTACTCACTGATTGAATTTAGGCTCTGATAAGTCTGATAACCCTAGGAAGGGTAGAAAAGCTTTTGAATGACAAAAATATTCTAAGTATCAAAATTACCTTTTAGCCTCCTTCAACATTTAGTCAATTTTAATCAATTTTCACCTAGCCATAGACCCCTAAATGAAAATATAGGTCCTTACCACATGGATCCTCCTTACATTTATACTATTAGGCTGAGGTCTCAAGAGCATGTTGATTATTCTTCCCATGGTGGAAGTAATATTTCACCACATGGAATCATCCCAATAACTCATTATCTTGGAGGCTAAAATTGTATGGATGGTCTTTGGACACCAAGACTATGAATGTGGAAGCATCCTATTGTTCTACATTTTTGAAGCTTTGCTGACATGGAGACCCATCAAGAAAATTTGTAAAATTAGCTAAGTCCAAACCTTTCATTTGTGCCTTTTCCAACATTTAGCCAATTTTTATTGATTCAATTATTTCCATGGGTTATAGGATAGTTTGAATCTAATTCATTCTAGGCTCCTAGTGATTGACATATCTAGGAAATGAAGGGTCTATCATCCTCCACATGTCTTTGCACCATTGGTTTTGAGATTTCATGGTTTTTATCTCAACTTCGTAAACTTAGATTATGAACTTGGTCTTGTATTTAATCCCCTTAGATCTCATGAATATTACAAAGGATTAAAAGTGGTGGGAATACATTAGAATTATGAAGGTCCTAAGACTGAGTTTTTAGGCTTGAGAGAACCTACATAACTCATGAGGGTCACAAGAACAGCTCAAAAATACATCAACATGTTAGTGCTTTAAAATAAAAACTAAACCTAAGATAAACAAAGATAACATAATAACATGTTAATACAAATCTTGTACATTATATGTCTATGTAAAAGTAAAACATGAGAAACTTAAGACTTAGAGAATTTAGATCAACTTGAGAAGAGTGAGGAAGATAGGGCAAAGGACCAGGTCTTGACTATTAAACATATAAATTTTAAGATTTGAAAAATATACACCAAAGAGAGTCAATAAATACTCACATGAATACTCTAGTGAACCAATCAAGGTACCAAGTTGGGTTATTTAAGCTTTAAGAGGGTCCCCATATGAAATTTTGAGTAACATGCATGTTGGCCCCCAAAAGTTACCTCTTAAGTTTTGGACCAAGAAATATCTCCAAGGTGTGAATAATATATTTAAATAATATATCAATATTATATATTTAAATTTATAATGAACATACACGGATATTTCTTGGCTATGTGTTAAAATTGATTTTATCTAGCCACTCATCGAGACAATGATCTTTAAAAGTGATGACTATGAATGGAAACATGTAATTGAATATGGGAATGTTTATTTTTGGTACCAAAATTATTTACAAACATGTTAATTTTCTCATAATTCTATAACTATTAATAAAACAATAAATTAAGACACACCTACATTAACACACCCTTCCTAAGTGGTAGATAAAAAAGGATTTTAGTAGGTGAAAAATAAGGAGACACCACATTTGGAAGTTATCAATAATTTTTATCTTTTACCTTAGATTGAACTAGAATATAAATTTTTTATGGTCAATAGAAATCAACATCAAACAAATTCTCAAGCATTTTTTGCCATAAATGTTGAATTGATGTAATATATGACCATAAGATGAAGGAGATCCTTATGAATCATATAATTTATTCGCTATAATCTTAGTAGGAAAATTAAATATAAGGGATATTTTTGGCCATGAAATTATGCATAGGGATAAGAAAAATATAATGTTATAAAAATATTGCAGTTAAGAAATAATGATCATAAAGGTTAACAAATTCAAGAGGGAAATATTCATATCTCATAATTACACATGAGATACATGATAACTAGTCCTCATTTGACAATCCCAAAAAGCTTGATATGCCTTACCATAAAGATATTGAATCAAAAATTGATACATGATAAAATATAGAAATGATAAAATAATGGACAAAATTAGCCCCTTAAAACACTCTCCCAATCTCAATGAAGCTTATGCCTTGGAATATAAGGGGTTTCAAAACTTCCAACTAACCCTAAAATCAAAACTTACTATTGTAGACACTAAAATATGGTATTACACACTTGAAAATGTTAGTCTTGACTTGTATTCACTTTACATGACATACTTATACACATGGATCTTACATACCCCTCTCTCTTATATGTTTTCCTTCTATGTGCCTGACCTTTCGAATTTGCCATCAACAACCTATAAAAATTACCTAATAAATACCTAACCTAATTAATATCATACTTAGATTACTATGTACCTAGGGATATAATATATTGATGTGTATGGGTTGATGGATATTATGGCATGTGGCACACATTCCCCTTTGTTAGTTGGATAGATCGAATATATTGGGTCAAATGAGTAACTTGTGGAACTAGTACTTTGGGTAGTGAGTCAACCTAAATTGGGATTAAGAGTTTACCCATAAATGATTATTTATAGAGGTCTATAAAGGAGATGAATATCATTTTAAAGGATATAAAATAAGTGTTGAGTATTCTATTTATTAGAAAGATATTGGAGGTGTCCCTCTCAAAGTGAAAATTTTGAGATTTTCTTGTATTTTAAAATATATTACATCTTTAGGAATCTTGTCCCACCAATATCTCTTACATTATGTTGATGTAAATTATATCTTGCATGATTATATTATTATAAGCATGGATCTTACCAACTGGTATAAGATCTTTGATTTGGGAAAATGTGTGGGCAAAATCCTAATTTTGGAGAATCGCTTATATCTTGCAATGTATTGCAAAATTTCATTCAATTTTTTTACTAAATCCAGAGAATAATTCAAGGAAACCATATTAAAATAATTTAGGTTTGATGATAATTTTTAAATTAATTATTTATACTTTATATTTCTTATAAATTTGTCATATTGGCTGAAATCTCATGAATTATTTTACTAAAGTTATATAATTAGTCAAGGAAGTTATAATTAAAAAATTGGGGGGTTTGTGATTAGTTTTAACATAGTTATTGTTAATTTAAGGTTTTCTTAAAATTTTATCCATATACTAATATTTCAAGAAAATTTATGTATTTTTTACTAAAATTTTATGATCATTCAAGGACACCAAAATTAAAAAATTGGGGTTCATTGATTTGTTTGGAGTGAGTTATTGAGATTTTATGGTTTTTCATAAATTAACTCTATAAGCCATAACTTTATGATTTTTTTGATATATTATATTTTTTGAAAGCTTAATAAAATCTAGTGTGGGTATTTTATTTTAAGTTTTGGTTTTGAGGGTGACTTTAGTCTGAAACCATATGGTCAAAGTTCAGTCAAAGGAAATATTTAGATCTACTTATCTACAAATTTTTATTCTCAAATTTGTGGTAAAATTTTGAGATCTTTTAAATGCTAGTGTAATCACTAAAACTATAATTTAATTCTAAAATTATGTAGTAGTGACCATATTTATGAACACTTATCTTATGCTTAGTTCCATGGTTCTAAACCTCTCTTCCTCCACTTCTATGTGGACAATCCTCTATCCTCAAGAAATTTTAATACTTGATATCTATTTTTAATTCCAAGCAACTTAAAATCACTATGTTTTATCAAAATTGGAAATTTAAAAAAGTGTTAATCTAATTATGACAACTTTTGAGTAAAATTAGAATGTATGAAATATGAAATAAATCACAATATTGATTTCGAGCCTACTATTTATGGAAAGATGCTAAAAGGGGAAATACTAAAGACAAATTTCTTAGCTATAACTTGAGTATGATGGACTATAATAGAGATTGTGTGATAAACTATGATACTATATGATGGAATTGTAAATAAATAACATGGCTATGTTTAAATAAGCAATAAAGTCACTCTATTTAGACAAACTTGGCTTGCACTATCATTTTTAGTGTGCACCAACATTGGTAGGGTTTTTTAACCTCTATGTAAATTTACATAATTGTGCCCTTCACCTATAAATCCTATGTGTGAGATCGACATCACTTGATTCATTATAGAAGCTGATGTATACCTTTTTCTTCACTTAAAACCCTAGCTCAATGATAATGAAGGATAAATGTAGTTAATGGGGAAAACATGATTAGTGGATGAGGTTATGCTTGACCTCAACACTCCTTATGCTGAGCACTACCTAGAAACTAATACTTTGAATAGGGATCAAACTCCATGTAGTTATCCCATGTTATGGTGGTGTGTGTAAAATAATGGTGTAATGATATATGTTTGTGCAATATTAGTATAATTATGTGTTTCAATAATGAATTGTGACCTTGGATGTGTATTCAGACTTAGCTCAGGGCTACTTGGGTCATGTGGACTCTGAATTGGGAAGAATATGTTATTTCTTATCAATGTTCAATTAGAATAAATATTTTATTTTTAATATAAATCATTTCTCCCACCAGTGAATAAATGAATGGAAAATATGATTATATAGTGGAATTTTTGTAAATTACTCTAATGGGACTTATGAAACATGGAGATGCCTTGTTAGGTGAATTTTAATTAGAATAATTAGTCATTATTTGGTAGGAGGATGAAACTGGTGGCTTTAGACATTACCAATAAGTGGGATTATCATAAAGGAACAACCTTGTTTAATAAGTAGAGACAAAAAAGTTAGAAGTGTTAATTAGTCAAGGGTTGAACTTAGATTATTTAGAATGAGAAATAGGAATATAAAGTATCATAATTTATTAAGAATAAGGATCATCTACATACAAGTATAGGAATAGAGGTTGAAAACCATGAAACTAAGGATGAGCTAAGTATGTATAAAAATATGGTCACAAGTGAATTATTTTAGAATTAAATGTTAATTTTAGTTACTATTATATGCACAAGCTTGGATTAGTCTAAAACTATCCTATCTCAATAGATCTAGACTCAGAGAAGGTTAATAAAAGAGAGCATATGATACCTAATGTTTGGGTAATGAATAGTGAATCTATAGACCTAGAGAGGAGTACCTATTGTAGATATTAAAACTTAGTATTTATATCATCTCAATCTTATAAATTTCAAAAATAGAAATTTGGGATCTACCCTTTAGTTTTGGACCTTCCCACTACTGAAAGGATCATATTAACCATCTCACTATGCCTAATTACTTATATTAGAGTCTTAGCCTTATCATTACAATGATCTAAATCCCCTGTAACATACATATCAAACAAAGGTAATCAATATATCCTTCCTCAAACCTATGTCCACCTCCAAAATCTCCCTTATATGGTGCATATATGCATATTCAATTTGAAGTACTTAAGGAGTTGTGCTTATGAATCCCTTAAAGATTAAATCATATGTATAAGCAAGTTAATAAAAGTGTTACATTAGAATTTCAGTTCAAAGATCACATCATTATAAAATTAGATTACATACCTAGAAAATCCAAAATATGTTAGTGTTAATTATGTTTTTGCATCCTCATCTAACAATGTTATACCAAACAAGGTTTCATATCAAAATAAAAATCTAAAATAGAATTTATCTAAAAATAATGATTCAAAAAATAAACAAAAGGCTAATAAGAGTCCAAGAGAATCTCTAAGAGAAATTATTTGAAACAAAGTGATCAAATTACCTCATGTACACCCTCTTAAAATATCAAAATATTATTGTGCATATCATTGAATGCATGCACATCATACATATTTTTGTTTTGCCTTAAATAAAAAAATATAAAAGACTAATTATAGTGGTTATCCTATCATTGATACTATTTAACCCTTTTTGGAAATTAAGGGTTGGGAGGAATAGGCTAATCAAGAGTGAGATAACTATTCCTAAGAGTAGGCTTATTAGATAATTTAATTTATGATATTCTATTTCAATGATGAATTATGAAAAATATTAAACGTAAAAGTACAATGCTAAATAATATTTTGATTTCACAATCATGAAAAAGAAATAATACGTAGATTATGCAATGATGCAAAAACATTTATGAGATGTACATGTGTGGAAATAGGCTATATAATGTTTAGAAACCAATCATCAGATTCTATAAATATTTTTCTAGATACTTAGACACTTGCATCACCCTATGGACATTTACATCAATGTTACTATCCAAATCTCAATGTAAATTTCATGTAGAAAATCTTAATAGTATCAATATGAAACCACCTGGGTCTTTTTAGGTTTTTTATTACCTTTCATTTGATGTATTTAAATCTCACACATAGGTTTTTTATCTCCACCTTATATTAGGTTACCTTGCAAAAATTGGGTTAGTAAGCTCATGATGTTGATCCGACCTCAAATACACCTCTATCAATGAGCACTACCTACATATCCAATACTTTAAGGAGGGACACAAGCTTATGTAGTTCTCCACTATGTGTGGGATCATGTGTGCACAAGGGTGTAATATATTATATTATGATGCATGTGGTGATCTAGATTATAACTTGACAAATATGGCTCATGGGATGTCTTTCTACTGATTAAAACTTGTAGTATGACTTATTCTATGTTTGATATACAAATAATGATGAATATGGCAACATAGTTTAGTTGTGAAATTAATTGATTGAGATTGAATGTGTGACTACTTGGTAATTTATAGATGTCCTAATGAATTAGATTTGACTTATATTTATACTATATTTTTCTAAATAATTCTAATTGAAGGGTTAATGAAATTTCTAGGTCAACCTATACACTTCAAAATATTTGAAAATCTAAGTGTTTATAAGGTAAGGACATTTGTGTTGGAGCAAGGATAGTAGCATCGATGACTTTATCCTACCTTGAATGTAAATATCTAAGATGGAAGAAAGTTTTTAAGATTTTGAAACTGATAGTGAAGGATATATATCAAATTTTAGGCATTTTATGGTTACAAATGATCTAGATAATTAGAATAATCAGGGTTGGACTAAGAAGTAACTAATTAGACCTAGTGAGATGGTGAGTGTGATCCTTCTATGTATGAGTAAGCTTAAAATAAAGGGTAGAGCCTTAAGATATATTTATCAATTCTAAAAGACTATTTAAACACATAAATCTAGATTTAAGCATCTATATTTCCCCCCTAATTTAATCTAGTAACACATAAGGATGAAATTACTAGGTTAAAGGAAAGAAAGAGTATCATGGTGTATACAACATACCTTATCTTTGGTTGAGACCACTTAAATTTTATTTGTGTGAATGACCTATAACCAAAATCATGCTACATGTGTAATTAGTGCATATAATCTAAAAATTTATTGATTATAAAATATATGAAGAAAGAGATCAAGGAGTATACCTATGTGTCAATATAATCATGTTTATCCTTGGTAGTTTGTCTTGGTAAAGATGTTCCTAGATGAACCATTGGAGAGAGGTTCAAAAATGAACCTTGCATATGTGAAGAGGGAAAATTGGAGGGTGGTCATGCCCCCAATCTGATATAAGGATGAATTATGTGAAGTCCATCGATGACACATAATCTCAATCACACAACTCAAGTATACCCAATCTAGCCAATCTATCCAATTTAGCTAATCTCACCCAAGTCAAATGGTATAACCATATAAATACAAAATAATTGAATAAAATTTTTAAGTCCATTGAAGGCAAAAAATATTGATTGCACTAATAAAAAAGAGCCAACTATTATAATAGATAAAATCCCAAACAATGCATCTTGGTAAAGTCAGTACATAAATGTGTATAATTTGAAAGTGTATATGTAATTTAGTTCATGTAAACATAAAATATGATTAAATATGAATTATTTGTCATAAAGTAACCTCTATTCTAAACATGTATATAATATGTATCATAAATCTAAAAATTTATGTCCCAAATATGTGCCTAATGTATAGCATTCTGTCCCAAATGTATATTTAAATCATGAAAATTGGGCAAACTAAATCAAATTCTAATCATTATGTCAACTATATGTATGTGAAGCCATGTATTTAATGACATTCCCCCACTAATATTTACCCCCTTTTGAGGTGAAGGGATTAAAAAAGTGATCTCACCTTATCTAAAAAGGATAAGATAATTATACTATATTTATATGAATCATGTATAAAAGAAGCATATAGTAATGTTATGTCGAAGTAGACATATCAATTAATCTCTTAGTATGCATACATAACAATCCCAAA
The DNA here is from genome assembly GCA_037957365.1 of Torreya grandis. Taxonomy (NCBI): domain Eukaryota; kingdom Viridiplantae; phylum Streptophyta; class Pinopsida; order Cupressales; family Taxaceae; genus Torreya; species Torreya grandis. The sequence goes on along the minus strand of JARHVA010001089.1, from coordinate 436,000 downwards.
GATACATGGCAAGAATCATGACAACCTCTATAAGATACCAATATCAACAAATAATTAAGCACACACACAAGAGTGCTCAAATGTCACACAAAGAGGGTTCTAAGAAGACTACAAATAAGGGGCATGTTCAAATGCTGCACACTCAAGTAGAAGAGATGTGAAAATGTACACACACAAAATAAATAAGTAAAACATAGGGAACTATATCCAACAAGCAAAATAACATGTTTAAATGCTCCACAAGTAAGATAAAGAAGTAAACAATAAGTACACTCAAGTAAGCTAATGTGAATGAATGAAGCAATGAGATATAAACAACTAACATAAGCATGTCATACTAGTCCCTAAATACATATGTTATCAAAATGTCATTTAGATAAAATTGTTTACCCCTAAATCAATTATATGTGTGGTATATAGGGTTAAGAATATAGAGTAGTCTAGGGCACAAGGGTGATAAACTATCTCTATAAGAGGTCAATTAATAGAAAACTCAAATAAATAATATGATTAAATTATAAAACTAAGATTTATAAAAATAGTAAATTATAACTATTGATATGTAGTGAAATAAATTAGAAATAATGACACTTTTTTGGTTTACTATGTGTATGCATGTTTTGAGTAGGAATATGTAGGAAGTGGACTAGATGATCCTAGAATAGTTGTCAATTTTTGAGAATATCCTTTTTGTAGCCTCAGACACTTAAATCAAATTTGGATAATTACATCAATTTAGGTGTCTAAATATTTTTTAGGTGTCCTATATATAATATTTACTAGATATGGGTGCAACCAACTTGAGCCTTTTGGGTCTTATATTGCCTTTTTTATGATGTCTTCAAATTATGTGCATAGGCTCTTTTCCAAATGATCAAACCCTAGATCTTCACCCTTGGAGTGAATGTGGGAAAAATTAATTAGTGGGATCATAATGTACAGTTGACCCTAAAGAATCCTCTATCAATGGACATTTCCTATATAGCCACTACTCCAAAGAGGGCCTCAGATTAGTGTAGTTCTCCATTATGTATTGGCTTGTGTGTGTATAAGGGTGTAATATGTGATAAGTAAAGACATGAAATAACCTAGCTTGTATCTTGTAAAATATGGATCATGGGATACTCTTTGAATACTTAAATTTTTTAGAAAGACTTATACTATGATTGATATGGAAATAGGGATAAATAACAAATATTTTCTCACTTGAATACTTGATTGAGTGTTTCTTGGTATATTACTTTGTGAATTTCATGTTTTCTAGGTGAGGAATGAATGAGGGTTGATCTTGTAAATATACCAATCCCTTTTGGAAATATCTCACATCAAATCACTTATGTTGACCATTTTGGATACATTTTTTTGAAAATTGGTTGATTTTTGGGCACTGAACACTTTATAGGAAAATAGATAGTTGTGTCAACACATATGTCTGCTTGGGATGTAAGTGTCTAGGGATATAGAAAATAGGTACATGTCTAGAATTGGTAGTGAAGGAGAATAATAGGGTTTATATATTTTTTCACATTATAGGAGGCATAGGTCATCAAAATAAAAATGGTCAGATTGAGAGATAAATAATTAGGCACAAAGAGATAGTAAATATGAACCTTTTGGTAGTGGGGAGGTCTGGAACTGAAAGCTATATCCATGATAGATATTTTTAAAGTGTATAAGATTGAGACACTATATAAATTATATTTTAGTATCTACATTTCCCCCCTTTAATATATTAATGAAAATTTTAGATTAAAGGAAATTCATGTGTACCTAGGTGTGTACAACACACCTTGTCTTTGCTTGAGCCCACCTTGAATACTTCACTAGTGACTAACCTATAACAAAGAACATTTTATAGTACATAATAAGTGTATGAAAATTTGAATTTAAATGATTTATAGTAATAAGATCAAGATTAAGAGTACACCTATGTGTTGATGCATCCATCTTACCTTTTAAAAATTTGATTTGAAAGGATGCCTCATTATGAAGCATTAAAATTGAGATTATGAAAAATTTGAACTTGAAAGTGAATATATAAAGATATTGGAGGATAAAATTCCCCCAATATTAGTGTGAAGGTGTGTTATAACATGACCATTGAGATTATTTCATCTCAATCATGTAACCCAAATATGTGCATAACTTAGTGAGTGTGAGAAATTTAATCAACTCATAATATATATCTAGTCAGGATGGATGTCTTAATAAAATGCAACCTATAAGTTTGCTTAAGCTAGATAATTTAATCAAATCTAACATATAAATTTTGTAATATTGAGTGATTTAATCAGCTCAACCTTATAAAGGTGAACCACTATAGTATATTGGCTCGATAACAGTCCATAACAATCCATCTTAGGTATGATAATAGTTCATAAGAATTTTTTAAATATAAAAAATGATTTTATTTTGTAATTTTTAGGTGACATCTACATGGAATAAGCAAATCATATACATCTCAAGCTAAAATCTAGGTATAATAACAATACCAATGCATAAAATTTTGCTAAAAATGTGCACCTAAATAATATAACTATGAAATATAGTGAACTTGTAAAACTAGTGTAAGTGTGGAGGGAATGATTCTATGACATGCCACAAATGAATCTATAAAATATAAGAGATGGTGTAAATGTGGAGAACATGTTTCTATAACATGTCCCCACTAATTTTAAACTATGAAAATGTGGAAGTCATGCCTCTATGACATGCCAACACTGATATGCCCCCCCATTTTGAGGTGAGGGGAAATAGAATCTAGTAGTTACCTTACCTCAAAAGGATAAGAAAATTGTATAAGCTATGTATGGATCATGTATCATATAGGAATAACATGTCTATATCTATATTTAATGTGTTCTCTATGTCACAAGGGAATGGGGGGAAAGTAATAAATTCAATTTTAAGTCATGGAAAACTTGAGGCTTGAGTTGTTTATATAACTACTATTGGAAATAGTGTAATATCATAGATATGGTCACCAATTATAAGTATTCAAGTAGATCCTACTATAGGGACAATTTGTATTACATAGTAACACTTTATTTCTTGCTAATATTTGTGAAATTATCCTAAACTTTGCCAATTATTTCCCAAACAACAAACAAATAATGAATATTTATAGAATTATCTAAACTAAAGTAAGTAATGGGTAGATTTAGAGATAAGTAGGGTAAGGCAAAAAATAAGGTTTGTTTAAGATGATCAAAGGTGCCAATTCTTCCAACTTCTACTACAAAAACATATAAAACTAGCTTTCACCAACCCTATCATAATACTCAAAGCCAAATGAACATAGTTATAACTTCAAAGGAAAATAAATTCACATATATAATAAAAGCATATCTTGAAAAAAGTTAATCATTCACATTTAAATTTCATAAACACATTCAATTGTAAATAAGATGAGAACAAAGCACATATACTTGCAGATTTTTTAGCCTAGTTTTAAACTCAAACTAATAGATGCATACAATGATATTATTGCCAAATTAATTAGAAAGAAAGAAACCATTATTAATATAAAAACTTGAGAAATATAAAATTACAAAATACAAAATAAAACACATAGACATTCACTCAAATTATTAGCTCTTTTGTATTAGTTCTATAACAACTATTTCTAATTTATAATGAAGGGGGAAACCCCCACATATAGGCCTCAAAATTGCCTATGCAAGTTAAAGTGGGCCCATTAAAAGGCTCCCAAATATCCAAGTGGATAAAATTCCACACATTACAATGGATATTCTAAATTTAAATTTACAAAACATGGTTGAATATTCTTGAAGGTCTTGGAGGAGGTTACTGACCAACTTGTTGTTATTGCCTTTGTTTCTTCTCTACTTCTTCCTTTGTTTAAACCTCCATATAGTCTAGGTAATCCTAGTCAATTTGGCTAAAGTCTAAGATCCTAGGATGGAATAAGTCAAAAATTTCTTAAATGAACCTTCCATGTTCTACAAGTACCAACATTAGTGCTTCTTCAATGGCCTCTACTCTCTCTAACCTTTGGTTGGAAAAAGCCACAATGTTCATTGCCTTGATGGTAGTCTTGGACTTGGAAATATCCTATTGGAACTTCAAAAAAAAACACCTTTATTTGAGCCCTAAATTCTTGGTCATCCATGAAGCTTCCATCAATTTTGGTCACCCTAGTGACCATGACATCCTTAAATAAGAGGGTAATCTTAAATTCTATCTTTTCTAAGGATGCAATCACATCCTTAACCTGATCTAGCCACCTCTTCAATATCATTATTTTATTCATAAAGATGGTCTCTATTAGAATGATGTCCTCAAGTGACAACACCTTAAGGTTTAGGAACTTATTTCTTCTTCAAAATATATCTAGGTTTCTCAACTTGGAATCATAGAGTACAAGCTTTTGGTCAAATTTAATGACCACATTAAACTACAAGGTCTTATTTTCTTATCTCCTATTCATGAATTTATATAGGTTGAATAAATTAATAACTAAATTGATTACATAAATAATAGTGTTATATATAACTATAGGAAATTCATATTCCCTTATTATCTTCATCTCCTAATGCATGCCTTTCATCAAGGCCACTGTGGATTCTACTTGGGATTGGATTGTGGACACAAGGTCCTTTGCATATTCTTCCACCTCACTAGGGATAGCCTTCTTCTTATTTATCAAAGTGAAGAGGGAATCTTCACTTTCATGGGCCATAATTGAGATAGACTTGGGTTGTTTAACTTGCCTCCTCACTACCCTCTTCATTATGCCTATGGTAGCATCAAATCTCATCCCAATTTGTGATGCAGAGAGGACCACTTGAGGCTTCTCTTATCTTGCGACCTATATAATGTATTTGACCCAATATAGTGCATAAATAGGTGTTGGATTTATTAAATGTGGCTAAAATATAGGTGTTTGAGTTAAATTAGAAGACAAATTTATAGCAAGAATATGAGGTAAGTTCATTAGGTCTATTTTCCCAAGTGTGCTAAAGAGAGTTCTTATCAGGTCCATGTTAAGAATGAATGAAGGTAATTTTGTAGGCACAATCACCTTTCTAGTTGTGGTAATATTAAATGGTGATGTAAAAAAAGGTGGTTTTAAGAAGGTGAATGTTTTTGATATGGGCCTTAATGGCCTTACTAATGTAGGGGATCTAATAACAAGTGATGCAATTGTTGTGGCTACCTAGGAAGGAGTGTAACCTATATCTTAGATATCACAAGTGCTTTGGGGGAATGATGAAGATGTTATATTGGTAGTGGCATGGGAAATAAAGTGGGGGATGGTAAATCCCAAGAAAATACTAGTTTGGACCATATGGGTGTCAATTGAGGACTAGGTAGTGGTAGCTGTAGAGGCTGATGATGATGATGAAACTAATGGGGAAACAATGGTAGAGGGAAAAAATGTAGAGAAAAAGTAGAAGTAGATTTAATTAAAATTGGGAGGGAAGGTAGTTATAAGGTAATTACATCAATAGCTTGAGATGTGCTAGTGGTAGTAATAATATTATCTTGAGAAGTCGATGGATGGGTTATTTCTCCTCTCATGGTGGTTTTGGGCTCCCTCTTCCTCTTGTAAACCTTCTCAATGTTCCTCCTAGCTAGTGCCTGTAATTATTTCATAGATTACTCAATGCCTTATTTTAATTCCTTAAGATCAATGGTAGTAGGGTCAAGTTGATCTAGGATTTGGAGAATGGCTCCCATAACATATGTAAAGATCAATGTGGGCCCTTGGGAGGGGTCAGGTTCACTGTTAGATCCTCTTTACTCAAATCTTGGAGGTAGGCTCTGGCTACTTGAAGTGGTGAGAAGTGGAGGTCTACATGGCTTTTTCTTAATAAGAGGAACATTGTTTACATCCTCCTCATCTTGTACTTATTTATAATCCACATTTAAAATACTCCCATGGGTTGGTGGTGGCTAATATCTAGCAATATCTTCCTTATTATTCTCTCTATCTAATCTCATTTCAAGCTCAATGTTCTTCCTCACTATATTCTTGAGAATCACCTCATCATTTATAAAATATTTGTATATCCATTCATGAACTTATTTTTGATGCTTGTAATACATTGTCACATCCTTATTTAATTTGAAGAGATGCTTGGTAATGACATTGTTAGGGTCCCAAAGTTTGAAGTCATCCATAGGCAATAGGTAATAATCACTATGCTTAGTAGCTACAATAAAATCATGCCATTTGGTAATTTTTGTCACTTGAAATTGAAACCCTTGAGGAGATGAAAATTATCTCCTTATTCAAGTGGAAAAATATAACCACCTTAGGTCTATGGGTGACCCAAATTTGAGGTGGATCTCTAGATTATGGCTAGTTCCCTCGATGTATCACTATAGCTCAAACCTATTACTAATTTGTGGGGGATGAAAAGGGAGAAGGATAAATAAAAAAAATAAAATATAGGGGAGATGATACACCAAATATATGGTATAATCACACAACTTACAATTCACTTGAAACCAAAGAGAATCCCACACATACACTTCATTCAATTCAACACTCCTCTTCTACATTAATATTTCAAGCATGGGGTCTTGAAGAGAGCTTAGGCTAGGAGGATTTATAAAATATGTTTTATATAAAAACTATGAATGAGCTACTCACTATACCTACAATCCACATTAGACACTTATTTTTGACCTATAAAAGAGAGCTTTCAATCTACACAAGGCACTAAGAAGAGTAACATGTTAAGGTAAGCAAAATACATTTACACAAGACCAACAACCAAAAAATGCACTTATTAAAATATTTAATGAATTAAAACAACATTATTCATTAATTCAAGTCAAAAATTTGGTATGGATTTTCCATACCTAGGTGGAGAGATCAAATACAATGCCAAAATGACCAATATTTATAACAATTATGGGAGGAGAGAGAAAGGGAAGCTCAAGAGTCATTAAGACACTTGTAAAGTAAAGAGAATGAGAAATGAAAGCCATGTAATTAGGCATGACATAGGTTTTTCAAGGAAAATAAGAAAGAATGTCCCTCAACTTAGCTAACTCCTCCCTATGCCATGTAGATTCTATTTACTTACACAAGAAACTACTCTCATGATTTGTCTGCACAAAAATACCTCACCACTAAATGGGGTCAAGTATGATGATTTATTTAAAGGGGAGGGGTTTCCAACAAGCCCTCACATGCATTGGATTAGTCCCTAATAATTTTTATTCCTCTGATCATGAGAAATAATTAATGATAGTCACAAATAACTCCTTATCATGTACCTCTCACACTTGGCACATAAAATCATTCCAATTATATAATATGATCTATGAAAAAGGAGGAATGAAAAATTTTGAGAGTGTCCAAGTCATCAGGTTCATCAATCAAGCCTTAAAAGGTTTCCTAATTAGAGTTTTACCATTTTCACTAAGTGTTCACTACTCATTCACTATGACTATTTGAGATGAAGGAGATGGTAGGCACACTTTTGAGATTGGATAGATTAATATATAAACATGAAGACTTATAAAAATTCCCAATCTCTCTCCCAAAGGTGGTTTCATCTTTTGAAACATCTCTATACCTACAAAATACACAAAATTTTCAAAATAAGCCCTATTATACCTCTTTCGTATAGGTGTAGTATATCTAAATTACATGGGGAGTATCCCTAGAGATTTATATATCAAATAAAATTATTTTCATGGAATTTACACTATATTTAGATACTCCATTTTCAATATCTCCTCCATCAGGTCTGTAATGAGGGTTTGTAAGGGTTTTTAAACACTTTCAGGTCTTAGTGTTTTTTCATAAGGTTGAAACATTTAAATCCTATAAAAATACCACTAATGGATTCTTATTGACTCAAAATAATACCTTAAAATACCTTATGCCACCATGTAAAGTATTATGAGAGTTTTAGGCATCTCAAGATGGTCACTCGTGCCATTTTTTAGCATTCTACAGGCCTGTGTTCAGTTTAAGCCAATAAATGGATTTTTGGGTGGACTCCCATGCATAATAAATGTGTAAAAACTAATATAAACATCCAAAAAATATTTTTAAATTATCATAATATCTCATCAAGAGCTAGAAATGGAAAGACCCGCTTTTGAAACTAGGCTTATACCTTGTTCAATAGGTCTATCTGTACTTCTACGAAAAATAAACCTTTTTGAAAATTTAAATGAATTTAAATAGTTTTAACACATAATTTATATCCTAATTAACATCATACAAATCATTTTAATGCTTTCCAAAATTTTAAAATAGAAGTGACCACCTATTTTGAGTTAGGCTTGCACCTTGCTCACTAGGTTTGCCTGCAAACCTTCTTGTCTAGACCACCCTATCTAGCCTCATACTTTATAGATTATTTTATCATGTTTTAATATGTTTCTTACATCTTCTTAAACCATATTTAATTTTATTTAATTTTTATAGTTTACCATTTCATCTCTTTTCCTCAAAATTGCTAGTTTAGTGTAAAGAGAAAGAACTCTACCTCTGAGACAAAATAAAGGCATGTTTCCATATTTAAAAAAAAAAAAAGTATTTTATGGGGTTATAAAAGAAAAAATTGTGATATATAAATTTTTAACTCTTTAATCCAATATTTTACCCTTCAAATAACATAAATTCCAATACTGAGTCTGCCTAGGAAATTGCCTGCAAGGTTATTAAATGCTGACTATGTTTTATGAAAAATGGAGGCTCTTTATTTGACATATGATTATGAAAATTAATTTGATATGTTTAAATATAATTTATAATTCCTAAAAATTCTCTCTCCAACACCCTGCCCTCTCAAACCACCTCTATACTATTGGATTTAAGACTAGGTCTATAAGCTGTCCAGATTGAGACAAACTTACTTGATGACTCCTATTTTGACCCTAGAATACTGTATAGGGATAATTAATGACTTATATATCATTAAATATATGGAATATATTCATGATTTAAATCTTAAATACTACTATAACCTCACTTAATACCCCTTTTATCTCACTATTATCTCAATTTATTCCTTACTAGCTGTAGGTGTTCATTGACTTTCTCCACTTGGTCATGATGCCAATAAGTATTTTAAAACCTCCCTAATGTTAAAAAATGTGTATATTATATTTAATTCACATTTATTATAAATTTGGGCTCAAAAATGTGCCTTTCACTCTTGACTATGACCCTTTGCAACTATTTTACCTATAGGTGGGTGTTTGTAGCTTGTGCCAGGTCTTTTTGACTTTGTCATGGAAAATGAGGGTCTCCTTTGATGGATTCCATGACTATTTTATAACCATTATATCTAATATAATTTATATCTCAATGATTTAGTACCTAAACTCCTCCTTTTTGAGACATGGGAAATGGGTCTTGGCTGTAGGTGTTGATTTTGCCTTGTGTATAGATAGGGTATGAGCTTGAAGGTCTAAGGTATTGCATATTAACCTAAATCAGATGACACTCATGCTCTCTAGTGTCTATTAATCACTATGAGATCACATAATAATAAGATAATTCACTTATTATTCTTAATTATAATGGTCACTTGAGGCTCAAACATGTAGAAATCACTATTTAATTTTAGTAGTTTAAGAGGCATTTTTAGATTCCTCAATAATTGCCTTACACTCATTCGTTTGAGTCCATATTTTGTAAAAGCCTTCTCCATGTTAGATAAAACAAATTTCACTCAATTTTTTTATTTAATACCATATCAAACATGTTATATGTCATTTTGGAAAAGCTCCCTGCCCTCTATTTGGTGTTTTTGGGTAGACATGCCTAAGATCATAATCAACACTCTTTGATGATGATCTTCAACTTTTCTTGGAAATATATCACTTCATGAGTTTTTTCATGACTTCACCCCATCCTATGAACTCAAGTGGGATTTATATTATTATTTAGAACTCAAACATTACCATTTAAACCTTTGTCAAGACCACCTAAAGGTATGCATTTGATTGTGCATAGACAGGGAGGATGGAATTTGAGCAAGAAAAGTTTGTCAAAAGTCTCATAATGCCCCAAATGGATTTTTCAATCCTAGAATGGATGAAATTCACCAATATAAATTTTAAATCAAATTCAAACACCCTCCTCCATTTGGAAATCACTTGCCTGTAGGTGAAAAGAGCAAACAGAGAAGGAAAATATAGACAATGTGTAGAATCAGGTCTCATGGGCAGACCTATCTCTTTTATCAATCCTTAAAGGGATAATTTACATCATGGTAATCTTGAAACAATTTTTAAAAACTCATACTCAATGTGATATTTCCCTCATACTAATGTCTGCAAAATATTTTCTTGGCTACCTAGCTGAGACAATTCTATAAGAGATTCCTTGAGTTTTTGAGGCCTCTAAAACAAAAAACAATGAAAAAAATATGTATAGGTGTTATAAAACCTTAATAAACACTTGAAACAATCAAATAGAGCATACCAAATCAAAATATTTTGAAACAAGCTAAAAAAGGGGCCCCTCATGGATGTGAGTACATAAAAAGCTATTTAGCCTCTTAACAATGGTTTATAAAGGAGGAAACATGAAATTTAAATTTATTTCCATGAATTTTAAGTAGACTTAGACCTATTTCAACCCCCAAGATAAATCCTCCCAACTCCACCTGTACGGCTTGTATGAAGCATGCAAAGTTAACCCTTCTTAGCTTGTGAAGGAAAGAAAGAAGAAAATGAAGCAAAAACTGATTTATTTATGAAATATATACAAAAAATGCATGTTAAAGGTCTTAGGGAGATTAAGTGACACATTCCCATCTTTTTATCCAAAGGTGGACTTCCCAAGTCTGTACAAGTGCCATTAAGGGGTAATTTTGAGGAGTTTCTCCTATTTTCATGCATGAAACTATTTATTGAACTAATAACTAACATGTTCTGACCTCATCCATGTTTAAAACTCCTTTGGTGGATTTTTTTTTCCATAATCAATCCATACAAATCATTAAATGAGCTAAAAATGTGACAAAAAGGCCTATTTTCTACATGAGATGTGGTAAAGGACCAAGTTATGACTTAGGAAAAATTTAAAGAACTTAAATGACCACATTAGGACATTTACAAAATAATTTTATCCTTTGACCATGTTTTACCAGAGTTAACTTTGGTTGAATAGAGTAGTACAAGAAAGCTAGGCTTAGACCAAGGCTAGAGTAGGGATAGGTAATGTATTTAGACACACATGAGACCCTATTAGACATATGGGAACTTGTGAAAAGTTTCAATATGTAGGGGTTGACCCAATTTGACTAAAATTTAAATTTGCTCAATAGTAATTTTGGTCCTCCCCATTTTGTAATGAACCTTATGGGGGGCCATCTTTTTCTTATTTTTGAAGATGCCATCAACTCCACACAGTAATTGATAAGCCATCTCCTCTTCTACCAGATTCATTAGAACATACCTTGATAATTTAAGGGGAACCAACATCACTCCCTCTATTTAGATGATTGTGTAGTTTGGTTATAGCTAGTATCTACTCATGTCTCTCAAGGTGTGCCTAAACTTAGGGGGAACCCTCTAAATCTCACATTTAGTGATTGATTTATAAATCACTGGGTTATATTCTTATATAATCACTCTTATGTTACATTTGAATTAATGGATGTCCATTTTAATGAAGAGCTAAGGGATAACCTCTTATCACTCAAGAGACCTTGAATTTTGACCTAGTCAAGCCATTATGCAGATGGCATCTAATAAGTAGCTCATCATGAAGAATAGGTCACCATTCTTGCAAGTGTCTTGAATTGCATATACTAGGTTGTTGATGATAATTTCCCCAAGTGGGAGAATCTGCTTAGCCTCAAGGATTATTTATAGTAGTAGCATAGTCCTTATGTCTATATAGGCAATATGTGGATTGCTAAATATTCTATTAAGGAGAGTGAGGCCAATATTAACTCCTTTTCTAAGTTATTGGATGGGAAATTTTCCTTGATCATCCATGAGGATGGCTCCCATTGGGTTAGTAACCCATGATGCTAAGACCTTATTTGGGGAGCGCACCTCATATCAGTTGTTGAGGATGTATTAGTTTTGTTCTATGTGTGGGGAGGGAAGGTCATAATACTTTTCAAATCTCAGACCTACTATGAAAGTGATTGAGAGCCCTTGGGACATTGATTGGAGTAGTCCTTCTTCACATCTCAACCTCCCAAAGACACCATAGACTAGGTTAGTTCATGGCATGACCTTTGGCTTAGCTACAACCTTATAGAAACTGACTATGTTGATGGATAGGATATCTAAAACTACTTGGATTATATGAGGCATGGTCTCATCCTTATCAACAGCCCTAATTACCTCTACATTAAAATAAATTCTAATATGGTGCATCCCACTAGATACAATGGCCTCAAGAATGAATACAATGTCTTTGAAGATGATAAAAATACCATATTAGAATAAGAATTCATGATTTTTGAAGGAACTACTCTTACCTAGAGTGGAGGGACCTTCTTGTGTCATATTTTTCAATACTTTAGGTATCAATAAACACCTCCTTGCATCTTTCTACAACTTTTGAGCTCCAATAATGGCAGTTAGGAGTGTAGTTTACAAACATATTTAACTTTGTTGAACTATGAGAGCACAATCAATATATAAATCAGATGTGTATGGCTTTGAAATATAGATAATAATAGCCTAGTTGAGTAGACTTTTGAAAGATCACCTTGATTAATGTAATGTTGATGATGATTCTCGTTCATGCCATATTAATGGCAAACTTATGAAATTTGCATTATTTCAAAATAACTTCAAACTATTGCTTTTGGAAATTATTGTACTAGAATTCAAATTTATGTTTACTTCACCTTTGATTTTCCATTAATTTTAGATTTAAATATAAATATTTCCAACTTTTGACATGTGGTTTTTACCTCAGATCTAGTTAGGTACTTGTGAGGCCTAAATATGACTAAGCTGCTTAGTCAACTTAAAATTTAGACATGTGGCACCTTTTGATTACCTTGTGGATTCTCAGAATACAACTTAACATGATGACTCATCTATATCTATCCATGTGGCATCATTCAATTTGTAATGAGATATTAGGTAGTGCCTTTTACTTTTGATTAGTCATAGGAGTGCCATGCATCACTCTCATAGGTGATCATATCTTTTCTTTACCAAGTGGCTCTCTCATAAGGCAACTATAGCTTTCCTTTCTAGGTGTCTTCCTCAGGAGGCTTTTGGAAAACTATTGATAACTTGGTGCTGCATGGATTGGGTGGAGACATACATCCATCTCAAAGGTGATCTCATTGATCTTAGGTAAAAGTAGTAGAATAATGACATGTGGCATCATTTCATGGGCATAAAGGGGACACACATCATTCTCATGGGTTTTTGTTTATTTTGTTACTAGGTGCCACTATTAGAAGGATCCTTGAATTGATGTATACCATCAATATTTGATTATATGGATTAGCTAAAACCCATATGTCTATCTTACAAGCTCTCATGAGCTTTGGATGGATTTAATATGGTGTAGACATGTGGTTACCTCAAATTAATCCAAAGGGAACATGTATCACCTAAGAAGGCATCTTGGTTTTGGCTGGTTACCATTAAGACACATGGAAGGATCTTGTGGGATTTGACATTATGGTGAGATGCACGGTGGCTCAGATTGAATGGGCTCACTTTTGGGGGCTAAGATTATGACATGTAACCATATGATCTAGATTCCAATGGATAACTACTTTATGAGCTCTCTGGATGATGCCATGTAGCTTATAGACTTGGTAGATTTACCCCAGGTGTCTTACATGGAATGTGATGAATACTTAAGTCATTACAAAGCTTGATGAGGTGGACATCTATCCCTTTAAGCTATAGTATTAATTTTGTTGTCCTATGAGGAGTCATAAATCATAACTTTAATTTGACATCCTATGAGGTTAAGTGAGAAACTAAGTTAGATTTTTGAAGATGTCATAGCCCATCTTAAGATAATTCAAACAATTTTAAAATAAAACTTTTCAATAAAATGATTTAAACACCACATAATGTTAGTTTAAATAAAACACAACAAATCTTGCTATGTTTATATCCATTAGAGCCAGGTCATGCTTCCTTATTGAAAGCCTATCTATACATCATTGAACCATTTATGGTCAATAACTCATTTTTGAATAAAACTTGGAGAACTTACAATAATTCAAAAATTTATAAGTATTAATACTTATTTAAAAATGAATAATTAACCATAAACTATAGAATCACAAGTAATGGTAAATTAAATCAAACTCATATAACAACATAATGATTTAATATGCTTGGCATCTTAGGCAATTGAAGAAAGGAGGGTCCCCATTCTGGGAATAGGGGTAGTTGATCATCAATAATGTCTAAGATATAAAATTGAAGCACAAATTATGTTATCACATTAAGTCCTAGGATGCATGATATATATCATGGCTATGTCTAAAGAGTAACAATACAAGCTCATTAAATAATTAAGCACACACATTATCACTCAAAATCAAAGCAAAAGGAAATGGTCTACTGAGACATCATAATAGGGGAATGTTCAAATTTTGAACAATCGAAGGGACATGACTTAATCAAATGTTCACAAAACATATAATGACATATTCAAATGTCCATATAACAAAGAATGACATATTCAAATATCCAAGTAGGCAAACAAAGACATGGGGAACACAATAAAAGGATCACATTAAAATGCTCAAATAAGAAAGAAAATTCAAGATAATATAAATCAAGGTAAGTTACTCAAGGAAGTCCAAAAAAGGAAAGCATGGAATAAAAACAACCAACATGAACATATCATACTAGTTATTACAAATCTGTGTTAGCCAAAAATGTTTAGTACATAACATGTAAAGTAAACTATGAAGAGACATGATTATGGATGTAAGCATGTGAAATTATAGAAGCTTAGACATATAATAGAAAGTGATCATTAAATAATATAATCTAGGTGTATCATGAACAAATAAGTAGATTCCCCCAACATACATACGATGAGAGTAGAGGGAAGGCCCAACATATGTATGTGCATATATCATGTATCTAGGTATGCCTGTATCATAATAAAATTATGTGTGAATCATATGTGTATATATGGAAAGGAATGATATGCTATCTACTAACATGGATCAAACAACATATGTGTAAGAAATAATACAATTAGGAACATGCTTAATATTTTTGGTATGTTTTTTGAATTATTTGAATGTTTTTATTTTTTTGGATTTATTTTAATTTTTTTTTTAAAATTTTAGGATTTTTAAAGCTTAATTGGGATGAAAGGGGATGAATCTTCCCACTTAGAAAATAAATTAATATATAGTGGTCCTTGTATCCCTATTTCTTGCCACCAATGTTTATGTTTTTCCATTTCCAATGTTTTTTGGTAAATTAATGCTAGCAGCTATTGTCATAGGTATATCATCATATCTATCATGTGAGACATAAATGTATTCATATTTTAATTAGAAATTAAGGCAAATATTTTTATTATTCATCATTGCATTCATCTTGGATAATAAAAACTAACCAAGATAACAAGTGAATTTTAGTTCTGGATTCATAACCCAAATGATAGTATAAACAACCCTGGGTACCCATGCTATGGGTAGTATGATGTATCCAAGATATTTTGGAATTAGGGTAGACTATTTTATCTCATTGATATTATGTCCCAATTGATCAAAAATGACACATTACAAAGTGTGTCCCAATTGTTTGTATCGATTATAATATTTGTACAATGCACCCCATCAACATTTACATTAATGGTTAGATTTTCATGTCTTGATCAATTTGGATATTGATTTTGTGTGGAAAACTTAAAAGTATTTAGTGGTTTTTATCTATCATGAAAAATTTATATGCACCCCCAATTTTTTATTTTTTAATATGTTTTTTCAATGTCGTACATTCATTTGTGTTATGGTTGGTGATTAGATGATAAGCAAAACATAGTGATCCATCTTTAGGAATAAGTTTACTACCCAATATGTGCCTATTATGAGGTAAATATATCATGTGATTCTCAAGTAAATAGGAATAATAAAATCAAACACATCCTAATTTACTAAGATTTGTATAATATGTTGTGGAGGTTTTTGAGAGGAATGCACATTATTCACATGGTGTATTTACATTAGTCCCTTGTAAGTTTGGCTTAATGTTTTTAGCCAAGAGGGATGGATTGAATAACAAACATTCACATGTTAATTTGTTATTTTTTCCTTACCTTTATCTTGATTTGGCTTTATATCTTTTAGCTTATATGTACTAAGACCTGTAGATGTGAATAGGTTATGTAAAAGATAGTCAAGTGGATCAAATTTTAGTTTTTCAAGTGTTCATATGTCATATCATGGGATAGATAATCATCTTGTTATAGAAATACATCACTTATCCATATTTTTATTTGTTATTTACCAATAAAGGAATTTCAAATGTTTGAGTTTCTTATGGTTTTGGTACTACTAGTTCATTTGGTAATAATTCTTTCTCTTAATGTGCAGCTATGTGCACCTTAGTGGTTGGCTATTTATTTGTTTCATGAGGTGAATATTCATTATTATTGACTCATCCATTTTAAAGGTTTATATATTATTAATTAAAATGTATTGTTTAGGTGGTACCACTTTACATATTCCTTCTGTTCAAAATGTATCATTTTGAAAAATTTGAAGGGTTCATCATCGATAAACATTATCAATAAGGTCCCAGCATATATACATTTAACACATAAATGTAATGTATATGGGAAAAATTCCATGATATGTATCCATGGTCTACCCAAAATTAAGTTATAGTGCAATGACTAAGATAATACTTATAATGTAGTTGGAACCATTTTATACCCCAATGCTACATCTAATGTGATTTGGCCAATTGGAAGGATACATGAATTGTTGAATCCTTTGATATGAATATATATTTATAAAATAATATTTGTGCTACTACCCACATTAGTGAATAATTTCATGCCACAAATGTTTAGGCCCAAATCATTATCAATTAAAACCCTTTTGATTCCTTTGTTATGCATACTCATTTATATGAACAAAGACAAATCTTGGTGAATAATATATTTTGATGGTAAATATTATGGATCAAATGTAATAATATTTGCATTATTTATGTGATATTTCATAATATATACAAAATAAGATGGTTGAATATCACTTGGTACTTGAATTTCACAAATGATTCATATAAAATATCCTTGGAGATCCTAGATTGTTTTATGAGTTTGATGATTAAAATTGTAGCACATGATTTGATTAATTGGTAAATAAGATCATATCCTTTTGATTTGTTAATAATTTTAGGCTTAAGAGGAAATTAATAAGTGGTGGGATACGTTGGGCACCCATAACTTTTCAAGTAGTGATAACATGGAACATATAATTTAATATAAGCCATGGGAGAATAATTTTGGGATGGTAGTTATCACTTGAATAGGATATAGGTGGAACAAAGGGTTGGGATCATACACATTAGTATCTAGATATTGGCTATATAATATTAAAACAAGAGTTATAGAAATAAACTTGATTTTTATCCTTTCTTAGCTTTTATTTAATTTAACCATACATGAAGTGCAACAAACAATAATTACTATGAAATATTTAAAAAGGAAATAAATGATATAAGCATCCATGATTAATTCATTTAAAATAAATGGAAATATTATATTAAAATATTTGTAGTTTAGAAATCAAAAATCAAAGAAAAATAAGAAACCCTAAGTACACTAGGGTTTGGAGACCAAAGGTTAGGTTCACCAAATATTTAACCCCAAATTAATTAGATGTGTGGTATACAGGGTCAATAAGATAGATTAATTTATTACATAAGGGTGATAAACTATCTCTATAGTAGGCCAATTAATAGAAAAAATAGATAAATGGTATTCTAAATCTATACAATTAAGATTGCTAGAAATAATGAAGTATAAATATTGATAGATATTTAAATAAATTAGAAACAATGATATTATTTTACTATTTTTGGGAAGCTAAGGTTAAGTTCCTAAATAATAAAGAGTTTTGGAGTATGGGGAAAATTACAATCAAATGTAGTAAAATACATGTTTACATGAATTTGATTAGATTAGTTTGTACAAAGGAGAAAAGTACTTATCTAGAAAAATAAGATGATTCAGAGTCTACAAACTTGTACACAAGACTAGGGAACTATCTATAATTTGGATCTATATTTCACTATATGAAAGGACAAGAGTGATGAAAATAAGACACCCTAGTGTCTGGTGCTACATTCCTACCCTAGTGTTGTCCTAAAGATCTAAGTTTTTTAGGTTTTTATTCACGAAGTTTGTGGACCGTATCTATGAAATATCAAGGCCTAAAAGTGTGAGGAGCTCATTGTAGGTCATTTTTAATATTAAAAACCCTATATTCACCTATTTAAATATAAACAAAAAATACATTAAAGGTAAAATGGAAAAAAAAAACTAGATTAAGGAAAGAAATGATTGCACAATCAAGAACCCCTATTGTTCTAATTGCTACCTACATTAACCCTCAAGCTAGGGTATCAATATGATGTAGTTATCCCTTAGGAAACATGAATAATCAACATGCACGATAGATGAAAGAATGAATTTCACCTAGTCCCCTCTTTGATAAAGCATGCAAGTCTATGTGTAAAGTAGAATGCTGAGCTATACTATTGACTAATTTTTAATTACTTATCATGCCAAAGTAGTAAGTGCTAGATATATAATGCCTTGTGAAGTTATTTATATAAGATACTATTTATTTTGAATTTTGGAGATTTTATTCACATTTTTCCAACATTATAATACTTAAATATGAAGCTCAGAAAAGGGTTAAGACTTATGAAGTGGGAGAAACTGAATGTTGGAACCAAATTTGCACTTACACAATATCACCAAAAATTGGACACCCTAAGTTTTAGAGCCATAGTCCTATTTGGGTTTTGTTTTCCAAAGGGTATAAGACCTTAAGGATGGAATAAGCATGAAAAAAGTAACTTGGGTTAGTAAGGGTTAATTTTGGAGGGTTATGAATGACTGGGAATGGTCAAAAAGGTGTCTAGGGTATGAAATAAGACCAAGGCAAATCAAATAAATTGACATGGCTAGATGTGAATAAGAGTCATATTCTCCAGTTAGAGTCTCCTATGAAAGGTATGTGAAAATACATGATATGTGTGGTCGCTTGACCAATTTAGGGTGCATACATTTGCCCCCTTTTAATCTAGTGATGCAATGAAATGAATTACTAGAGTAAAAGAAAGAAAGAATATGCATACCTAAACTTAACTATGTAGAGATAAGTGTGCTAAAAAAGGGTCTAACTTCTTACCCAGGGAAGTGGACAGAGAACTAGATAGTGCTTGGAGAAAGAAGGAATCCATAAAATAGATACCCCCTATACTGAATCTGAATAGAAATAAGAAATGATCATAGGCCCAAAATAAATGTCTACCCTCTATCCCACATAAAATCTTGTAATCTAGAATGTGTGTATATAATTTATATGATCTGAAGAGAAAGATCTATCATGATCCCACTTTGAATAATATGAATTGGAAATGAGAAGTTCTTAGAGGCCCAAAACCAATATCTACCCTTTTTTCCACACAAACTCCTAAGTCTAAGTAATACTATGGACCAACCACTACAAATGATGATACGATCCAACCTGGTGACAACATAGGTATGCCTAGGTGTAATCTAAAAAATTTAGTAAATGTGTGAGAAAAAAATGGCATGTCCTACCATTAAATATGTATAATATTGGATGCTAAAGAATATGATCATTTATGTCATGCCCCGAATTTGGTATGTGAGTGATGCATTTAGATAGTCTATAAATATATATAACCACATGTGTCATGATCTATCGTGCCATGCCCCATGTGTAAAATTAGAGATTAAAACAATGTGTTTTGCACTATGCCTATGATATGCTCTCTACTTTGTAACTATGTCATGTTGTATGAAGCTATATGTGTGAGACATGTAGTGATGTACATGCCCCCAAATCTGGTATATGATTTTGAGTCTGTATCAAAGTCATTATGAGTCCATATAATCTGAACCACGATATTTGAATAGTCTATGTATCTATAAACTGATGGTATATCCCTTTGGATTTCTAAGTGATGTTGAGTGACCCACATGAATTTAATCACTATATAATATTGACCAATCTAAGTTGAGTTATGCTAATTGACCCATATAGTCTGAACCATTGTATAATCTTAACAAATCTATATTGAGTAATGATGATAATATAGATTCTAGATGTGTAATAAGCATGGTGTATACATCTATAGGAGTGGATAGACATGTTATGTAATTTATAGAGATAGTAAGAATGATGCCTCCCTTTTAGGGAGAGGGATGAGATATATGATAGAGGATGTTGAGCCAAAAGAAATGACTAGGGGCATATGAATAATAACTAGGTTGGTATGTAGTAAATAGATAGAAAGTATTTTGTTTGATTGGTGAGAGTTGAATTACTAGGATTGAAATGTGTTATTGATTGGTTAGGACCAAATATTGTGTGTGGGTATAGTAGATACTAGAAACATTCACTCTATGGTAAGCAAATGAGGTGGTATTAGATTGAATGGATTGAAAAGTTGATTGATTTGGATAGGTTATTTGAACAAGTTTTTGATTGGTAGGTACCAATTTATATGTCAAGGTATAAAAGATGTATAGGGATGTGTGTATGCCATATAAGATAGATGATGTAGTGAGAGATCCAGGCATGTGTGATGTCAAAAGTATCATTATCACAATTTTGTTAAATAAAATGGTTTGTAAAACAGAATTATGGGGTTTTAGTTATGGGAAAAATGGTGTTTTACTTTTGAATAAAAAAGTTGGTTGATATAGGAATTTTGATTGACCTTGGGTTCATTTATGCATTGACTAGTTTGAGATATTAGAGTTTTAGAGTGAGAAAATGACTAGGAGATGAGCAACTTTCATGACCTATTTTGAGCAGTTGGTAGCCTAGATTTAGGTTGATGGAGATATTACCGTCGTGAATAATGAAAGTACCTAGTTTTGGCCTTTTTAAAATCTTGATTTTGAAAATTTTAGGCTATTTTAAGTAGCTTAGTAAATTTTTGGCTAGTTTCAACACTCCTATCATGGAGGTAGCACTCTTATCTAGGATGTAGTAATGCTATCCAAGTTTTAGTGCTATTGTCCAGCACTAGTGTCCTTTTACAACACTATTATCCACTAGGGATAGTTTTTTCAATTTCTAAGTTATTTCCTATTATTGTGTATTTAGCTATTTTTCTTGGCATGATTTATTGATATATATGCTATTTTTTGATGTTTTCAGGGTGAGGTGCAGATGAGAGTTTAATAAAGGTTAGTTGATAGAAACATTGAGAATGTTGCCCATATCATTTGATGATAGAATCATGATAGATATAATAGGATTGGGTCATGTATATGACCTAGGTACTGTGTAATGGGATAGGTATTTGATAACCACCTTATGTGATAGGTGAAATACAAACACTTTTAAATTTTGGATTTTTTGTGACCTTGGAGGATGTGTATCAGATTTTACATTTGCTAGTTAGTGGGTGATGGGTGACATTACAAGATGATATGGGTGGTGATGTCATTGATCATGCATCCTTTTATTTTACTGGTGCCTTTAAGTGCACATAAGAGAGGTAGTGATATCAATGTATTATTATTGGTTATTATGAAATCAAATTTTTTGAGCCTAAAAAAGTGGTTAGCTATGTTATTGGCTTCATTTGTTATAGTGGATGATAGAAGAGTGCCTATTGACTATAGGATGCATAGGGTAGTTTTTAGTGTTGAGATGTATGGTACTATGTTATTGTGGGGTAGAAATATGCTTTACCACTTATACAAATATTTATATATATTTATGCAAGAGGCATTAAATGGTAGTGTGGGTGCATATACTCTATTGCATAATTAGGCTTATGAGCATATAATAGTCATGTGATCGATTAGATTGTCGAGGGAGAGTTGGGCACCTCCATAACCATTTGGCAAGTGGTTGATGAGTGATTTGGATATCCAATCTCCTGGGATAGTTCACTATAGATGAGTTTTGGATATACTAAAGGCTCATGATATCATATGGAGGCCCTATAGAGGATATCTTAGGTGGGTGAAGGATAGAGTGAAGTTGAGATATATAAGGGTCAGTTGTTAGATACATGACCAATGGGTTAGAGTGTATGAGAATTTTTAGTATGAGTACATGACTAGGTAGTTTTTAGTTTGATAGGATGTTCCTCTTGTAGCATGGGTATGGTTTAGGAGTGCATAGTGTCAGGGAAGTCCAAGAACAAACACACCTCTATTCTGATTCCTCTTGTTGGATCTTACTCCTCAGAAAGAGCACAGTATGATTACCAAATATAAGCAATTATAAATGCAGAAATAACCAGAAACACAAGTAGCTAGAATTCACCAATAGCACATAATATGAGAGACAATACACTATCTTGTATTAACACTTTACAGAAAAGAATACAACAAAGAGCCGCCACACTCTTTCACCTTACAGAGGTTTGCCACACCTCAAATGTATAGTAATTCTTCTCACACAACACTCTCCTACACAAAAAGGGTCCCAATAGCCAACTCACAAACAGAATTGGTGTTCACCTCTCCAGCTAGTCAGTAATAACCCTGCCAGTTCACCAAGCACTCAAAAGTACTTCAAGTTGATCTCTCATGAACCTACAACCTGCAATTCAACAGACCATACTCACATGTAGATCCCCTATGAGCTTGCAACAACCTGCAACTCAATGATCTTACAATGGAAGCAACTTGTTTGCCTTCCTTTCTATCTCATGCCTTAATTACAATACATGCCAATGGGTCTATAAATAGATCCCTAACTCAAACACTAAATTAGACTCTTAATTTAGACAATTATCCTCATAACCAAAGACTCTAACTGGCCTTTACATGTAAACACTTCGTTCACTTAACTAACTGTCCGTGTAACGAGCAGTTTTGAAACACACAGGCGACCAACATCGGTCCCTGCTAGTCTAGTTCTGCCGACGTCGGCCGACTTCCTATCGTCGCCGGTGGCCTTCTGCACTGGGTCACGACCGATGTTGGTCCTGCTGCCAACGCCGGTGCTCCTGGATCTCAGCAACCTTCTTGTTCCACCTGTTTGCAAAGAGTTGAAGCTTTTAGCTCCACAACTCAATAATCTCCCACCTAGAGATAAACAGCTGCAACCTATACCTATACCTGTACTTAGTCTAGTTTGTTCCCTTGGCTTTGTATCCCTCCTCAAGACCACTCTTGAAGACCAACCACCACAAACCTGTAGTGTAAAACCTGTCATCCAAATCACCTGCCACATCCACATCTACAACCATGTAGAAATTAACCTGAACCTGCATAGCATGTGCACCTGCTACTAGTCCCTATAAGAATCCACTGAACTGTCCTCCAATGGTTCTCTCTCGGATTGGCTCCAACTTGTGACAACTCCCACTGCTTGGGAAAACTCAGGTTTAGTACATACCATGCACTCAACCTCATTATGTGAATCAAGACACCTATTCTGTGAACTATCCAACCATCAGTGTGCTAACCGGTTTCACACAATCATCATGAAACAAAGTCAACATATGA
Source organism: Torreya grandis (assembly GCA_037957365.1). Lineage (NCBI taxonomy): Eukaryota > Viridiplantae > Streptophyta > Pinopsida > Cupressales > Taxaceae > Torreya > Torreya grandis. The sequence goes on along the minus strand of JARHVA010001089.1, from coordinate 412,335 downwards.
CCTACCATGTCTCTAGAACACACTCATGCCAAAGAATCTTGCTGCTCCCAGATTCTTCATGACAAACACTTGAACTAGCTTTACCTTTAGTTCAGTAATACCTGTATATGTAACCCTGCAACAAGCACATCATACAGAAATATGATAGTGTAGCTAATACTATCCAACCTGGTAAAGAGAAACACAATGATCAAACCTCCATTGCCCTGCAGCTAATACAAGACCATATACCCTGATCTTCCATCTCACGTATCCATTTCCACTCTTCTTTATCCTGAACATCCATTCATCTCTTAGTGCTTACTTCTAGCTGGCCACTCTACCCAAAACACCTATTTGGTTCTCCTCTAAGGAATCACATTCTCATCCATGCCTAGCTCCCACTGTTTCCTAGATCTACCTGTTCTGCTTCTTCAACAACTTCCTGGTCCTATGCCATAAGTGAGCAACAAGTAGTGTAAAGAAGGGAAATGATGAATTTAAGAACTTACTTACACCTTCAGTCCTCCATATGGGCGCTTGAGACTCCATGACAGCTTGCTGTCCACCCAAAATTCATCTCAGTAATCGATGCCGGTCACATCTCAGTCTGCAAATGACCAAAGTCAGTTTCTTACGACTGCCACCTTGTCAACGTCAGTTTCCCCTGGCCGACGCCGGTCAATATCTACCCTGAGTCACCGACGTCAGTCTGCACATAGTCGACATCGGTCCCTGTCTAGACATTGATGCTAGTTTTCCTGTCGACGTCAGTCTCTGTGTTTTTCTTGTGAGACCTGACTTTTTCCTGCGAGCTCTTTTTGAATCAAATCCTTGTCCAAATCACCCTTGCTCTGCTCAGAATTCTTCTGCATCTTGTGCTGAACTCTGTTCGTCACCTTCTCCTTAAAAACCAAGGCTTTCCTATTCTTGTCACTAACATCAGGTTCCTCAAGAAACGTTACCTTCTTCTTCTGCATACAGAAACCATGATCCATACCTTCCAAATCCAAAAGCATATCCTTTGACTCAAGAACAAGCATCTCTTTCTTATCTATGTGACCAAGCCTATCAAGCCACATCTCTAAATCTACAGCTAAAGTAGAAAACCCAGAAAGAGAATCAGTAGTACAAGTAGATAGATAAAGCATACCTACTTTCTTACCTCTAGCTACAACAAGTGTACCCTTGGTAACCTTCCAAGAGTCCGCTGTGAGAGTTATTATGCAACCCTCATCACCCAAACTTCTAACAGAAATTAAATTCCACTCCAGAACTGGGACATGCATGACTTCTTTTAACACCCAGGTGTTACCTATCTACAATTTCAACTTCACTTTCCCTTTGCCAAAAATCTAACAAGGCTTACCATCCCCTACATAAATTTCTCCAAAATCTCCCTGGACATACTCATGAAAAAATTCCCTATGTGGGGATGCATGAAAAGAGGCACCAGAATCTAAAACCCAAGATTCTACTTTATCCAAAGAACATACCAGAGCATCCCATGCAGCATAATTTACAACATCTGCTTCTTCTTCATGTTCTTCATGCTGATCTGTACCTGATCTGCAATCTCTCTTTAAGTGCCCTTGCTTTCCACACTTCTAGTAGGTTATTCTGCCATACCTGGACTTGGATCTTCTTCCTGTCTTGGACCTTGATCTCCCATGCTCTATCTTTTCTCTTTGCCTTCCTCTGCCTTCAACACTCAAAGCATTTCCTGATGATTCACTTGTGCTATTCCTGCGTATCTCTTCATTTAAGATCACACTTACAACATCATCCACTTTTAAGACTTTTGAAGGAGACACAGTATTAGAAACTACCATTACCAAACCTTCCCAACTTTTAGGTAATGAACACAAGATTAAGAGAGCTCTAATTTCATCATCAAATACAATATTGACTAAACTTAACTGGTTTACCAAACCATGGAAATCACTAAGATGGCTATGAACAGATCCACCTTCCAACATTTGCAAATTAAATAAACACTTCATAAGAAATACCTTATTAGAAGCTGAGGGTTTTTCATATAAATTTGACAAAGATTCCATCAACTCCACCGTTGTCTTACACTGTGATAAGCTGGAAATCACAGATGATGCAAGACTCAATCTAATAGATCCTAGAGCCTTCTGATCAAGAACCTCCCATTCTTCATCTTTCATATCTGAGGGTTTGTAAGTAACCCCTCCCAACGATAAGTACAAATCTTTTTGATACAGATAATCCTCAATCTGCATCCTCCATAATTGGTAGTTCTTGCCATTAAACTTTTCCATCTGTAGCTTACTGTCTTCTGTCATTGCTCAACTCCCACTCAAACAGAAACCCTGTGAGTACCTGTAATCAAAACACACTAACCAGATCTAATCCAATCTGTTAGTATCCCAACCAAAAGCTCTGATACCACTTGTCAGGGAAGTCCAAGAACAAACACACCTCTGTTTTGATTCCTCTTGTTGGATCTTGCTCCTCAGAAAGAGCACAATATGATTACCAAATATAAGCAATTATAAATGCAGAAATAACCAGAAACATAAGTAGCTAGAATTCACCAATAGCACATAATATGAGAGACAATACACTATCTTGTATTAACACTTTACAGAAAAGAATACAACAAAGAGCCGCCACACTCTTTCACCTTACAGAGGTTTGCCACACCTGAAGTGTATAGTAATTATTCTCACACAACACTCTCCTACACAAAAAATGGTCCCAACAGCCAACTCACAAATAGAATTGGTGTTCACCTCTCCAACTAGTCAATAATAACCCTGCCAGTTCACCAAGCACTCAAAAGTACTTCAAGTTGATCTCCCATGAACCTGCAACCTATAATTCAACAGACCATACTCACATGTAGATCCCCTATGAGCTTGCAACAACCTGCAACTCAATGATCTTACAATGAAAGCAACTTGCTTGCCTTCCTTTCTATCTCATGCCTTAATTACAATACATGCCAATGGGTCTATAAATAGATCCCTAACTCAAACACTAACTTAGACTCTTAATTTAGACAATTATCCTCACAACCAAAGACTCTAACTGGCCTTTACATGCAAACACTTCATTCACTTAACTAACTGTCCATGTAACGAGCAGTTCTGGAACACATAGGTGACCGACGTCGGTCCCTGCTAGTCTAGTTCTGCCGACGTCGACTGACTTCCTGCCGTCACCGGTGGCCTTCTGCACTGGGTCACGACTGACGTCGGTCCTGCTACAGATGCCGGTGCTCCTAGATCTCAACAACCTTCTTGTTCCACCTATTTGCAAAGAGTTAAAGCTTTTAGCTCCATAACTCAACACATAGGCACTAGCGAGAATAGGAGTGCATGTGAGACCCACTGAGGCTGAGTTGGCACCATTACCTTTAGATGGATGAGATGTAGCTATATATATTCTTGATATAGATGATGTGGGATGTACTAAGGCATATAATACATGGTGGGCTAGGCATCAGTGGAATCCATTATATCCTATTGATAGAGTGGATGTTCCTATGTACAAGGATCTTGAGCCATCTAGATGATGGGAGGTAAGTGGTGATTGTATTTGAACTATACCTATGTTTGTGTATTAGTTTGATTTGAAAGTATATATCTAATGTAGTGTTTTACTTTTTATGTGTGTAGGTGGGGTGGGAGGTGCATATGCTAGGGTGGGGAGGGGAGATGATGAGTTTTGGGAGACCATCATTGAGTCGACACTCTAAGATCTCATGTGGTATGTTCTTGATGATGTAGTGGAGAAGGGTTTGATAGAGCGAGTGATGGTCATAGATGGAATTTATACTCATTTATTTGATAGGGTTGATATAACTACAATTACATATGTTAGGGAAATAGAAGAGAGAGATGAGGTAAGAGCCAAGTTGGATAGGCATAGGATGCTTCCACCTAATTATGGCATGTTAACCATGAAGATTGTGGATGATTATATAGATCTTCAGTGGCATTATACAAAATTGTGTGAGGAGAACGGTTAGTTATTGGAGTGAGATAGTTAATGAAAAAGGCATGTGATAGGTTGAGGAGGTGTGGGGTCATCAAGTTCTAGGCTGGATTATGGGACTAAAATTGGAGGAGAGATTGAGACTGTGAGTGAGGGCATGATGCCCATTCATGAGTGATTGCATTTTGATATGATGTACATATTTTGAAAATTGTGCTATATATATACATATATATGGGTACTAGTTTGTTTTTGGGTTTATGTATATTCATGTTATGGATTCTAGAATATATTGGTATAGTGATTATAAGTGGTTAATTTAGAAATAATTAATCTAGTATTAATTTTTAATTTGTAGATGCTTGGTAAAATAATACTTGGGATATGTGGTTTGATTGTTTTGATATATTTGGTAAGATAACATTTAGGATATGATTTGATTGTTCATGATATGTTTGGATGTGATGTTTGATTTATAATCATATGTAAGAAAAATTTTGTTGGTTTTCTAATTTGTAAAATTGATTTGGTAAAGTGAATTGGTTTGAAATTGGAAAAAGTAAGGTATTGCTAAGGTTTGGATTTGGATAAGTTGGTTTGGCTGGGGATGGCTATTTGGAATCAAGAATGTTAGTTGTTAGTAGGGGGTGTGAGACAACACTATGTGTATATTACATCCCCAAAAGTGGATCAAGAATACAAAGGTTAGCTATAACTTTGGATCCATCATCACCTACTAAGTGAATCTATATGATATGTATATTGCATCTCTATCTAAACCTTGATGGCTAATTGAACAAATGCCCATACTACTCATGCTATGTAAGAACATACACTATATCTAATACTACATGTTGTACACTAACTATAGTTGTACATGGAGAGTCTAAAAAATGCAACCTTACTATATGTGAAACTAAAATTGTGTGATGTGGAGGAGACTCATCTATTCATAATCATAGTGGATTGATACATAAAATAACACCCTATGGCCTCTTTTGTGATGCATATGACTAAGCAATAAATTAAGATGGAATTAGAACATGTGATGGGGGTTCATCTAATATTATTCATAGTGGGTTACTACATGAGATAGGACCCTTAAAACTCAAATTTAGTGAATATCTCTATATAGCAGTACTTTGTTGTGGTGCCTATGACTATGCTAGATATGTATATGGAACTACACTATGGACTGCACTACTATATGTGGGTTATTCACATTGTACTAGTTTTCAAACATTTTAAATAGGTGGAATATGAGATCTCTTGTGAGATTATATCCTAAAACTTGCATTAAACTCTTGATGAATGACTCCTATAAAGGAATGTCTTGGGATGATTCAATCATGGAGGAATGAGGTCTAGGGTTCCATGATGGAGGAGATCTCAGTGCCCATGAGTAAATGTTGTGATACCATTATCAACCCATCTAGTAATTTAATCTATGAGTCTAAAATAGTCATTATCTCTATGTACATAGATATGATGATAGTTACAAAAAGGCCAATGTGGCTATCTATGTAAGATACGTGGATCTTGTTGACGATTAGAAGGTAATGTGGTTAACCTCCTATCTAGTAGTGCTGATAATATGGTAGATGTGCTATCTTACTCTGAATCAAACTGTAGTTGTGATTTTTTATTGTTATCTATAGTAAAAATAGTAGGTTGTGCTCTGGAAACTAGATCTTTGTTCTTGATTGGTTGATTTTCTAGTTTTGGTCTCCTATCTTGTCTAGGACATGGTGGATGTTGAGTGGTAGGAGTTGTAGCTAAAGATGCTATTGTGAAATCTAGAGTGATCTAATCAATTGAATCTACCATAATCAATCCCAATTTATTTTCCAAATATAAAACTATATAACACAAGTATCTGAAAGAAGACTTTGTCTAATGTAGTAGATGCTTGAGTAGAGGTTAGCAAAGCCCTTAATAAAGATATGCTAAATATCTAGATATGTTGGTTTGTATATCAATCTCAAAACGTGAGCCTTAAATCTTAAGATATACTCACTAACTGACTCTAAATAATTTTGATGTAGTGTGGCAAGTTTATCATATGTAACATGAGGGCCCATGTTTTCTATGTAATATCTGAGAAATACCTCCTCTAAGTCATCATATGTGTGTAATGAACTAATGGGGAACATATGAAAGAACCAATTCTTTGCTTCCCCCACTAATGTCTATTGGAATAACTTGAGTAACATCAAAGGACTTTCATGAGATGGCAAATCCTTTTTAAAGGCTTGAAGGAGTATAAATGGATCTCTAGTTCCATAAAAGTGAGGTAATGATGGTATCTAAAAATGCTTAGGTAATGCAACTTTTATTAATGTCTTCAGAACATAGTTACCATGTAGATCATTGGCATCCATCCAAGACTTGTAATCTTTATTTTCTAATGTAAGGAGATGTAATTGGTGTTGTAATTCACCAACTGCATACATCAAAGAGATGATTTACTAGGATGGTACATTAGTATCTTGAAGTGGTTCATTTAATCATTGAATTTAATTATTAATTTTAACCATGGGAATGCTACATTTAACAAGTAGATCATAATGAAGGGGTGTGATCACTTGAACCTTTGGAATAATGGTAACTTGGACCTTACTAGAGGGATGTGAGCTACCATTCAATTTAGGTTAAGAGTGAGAACTGGGTTCTACTATAGTAGGGGGTGGCTTGGGAGATTCATTGGTATCTTTGTGTTTTGAGCTCAAAAATTCTAAAACCCTAGCTCAAAAATTCATTGGTATCTTTGTGATATTATTATTATTATTATTATCATGTGAATTATTTGAATTAGAATTATGAATAAAATTAGGATAAACATTTTGACATTCATAAGACTTGAGAGGAGTGAGAGAAGAGGTAGAAGCATGAGATACATTTTATTCTTCACTATATGCATAATAGTAATCATTATTCCATGCATTATCATAATCTAAATTTTGTTCATTTGAAATAGTAGATTTTGAAGTATCATTTTCATATTCACTTTCATTCTCATATTCATTTGTGTATTCACTATCATACTCATTATTACTTCCATCATTTCTAGGGAGAGGTGTAAGAGAAGGATTTAATTCCTTTCTAATATGCAATAAGTGATCATTGGGATTTAGAATATCATGTGTATCTATGATATCCATGGATGAAATGTATGCATTTTCTTCATTTTTAGTATGAGAAGTAAGATTAAGAGAGTTATCATTTGAACATTCTTTGGATAAAGTAGAGTTGAGAGCATGAGATTGATCATTTGAACTATGCTTTATTAATTTAATTCTATTGCATTTATATTGTTGTATTTTGAACATAACAGTAACAAAAGAGAGAGAGATTAGGTTCACATGGAAGAAAATTATCACCTATTAAAGGTTCACTTGGAAGTGCATGATTGATTTTTTCATTTTGTGCATTGTGCATAGGAAAATGAGGTGAGAAGTATTTTCCCCATTTATCAAAAGTATTTTATTTAGAAGAAGGGATGAAAGAGATAGGTTTGAGAGGAGAAGATGCATCTACTTTTTCTTCACTATCACTTTTATATGCATGATAATATTCCTCATTTCAATAATAGTAATTATCTTCATTGTAAATAAAATCATTTTCCACATTTTGAGCTAATGTGCAATTTTTCAAACTTGTGCACTCATTATCATAATTATGTAAAAAATTAAGAAATTTATCCATGGGATGAGAGGGAAGAAGTGCCTTCGTGGCCATTTTATTTATTCAATTTGAAATTTTTTGAAATTAATTTATAATAATTGCAAGGATGAATGGTTTGAAGGTGGAGGACGTAGTTTAGGAATATAGGGTTTTAGGCTAGAATTTTTGAAATTAAGGCTATAATTTAAATTCTAAAATTAATTTGAACAAGATAATTGCATAAAAATTGATACAAAAATCAAAAATTTGAAATTGAATTTTTGCACAAAATAACTAGTATTTTTGAAAATTTAAAAATATTTTTGGCACACTAAATAGTTTTCAAAAATTTCAAAATTAATTTCTAAATTTTTTGAGGGAAATTTGGGGTTTTATGACCTAGTTTGGAAATCTAGGGTTTTGAGCTAGGGTTTTAGAATTTTTGAAAATTATGGATATAATTTAAATTATAAAAATATGTTTTAATAGAATAATTGCACAAAAATTTATACAAAAATAATAAAATTTTAAAGTAATTTTTGCACAAAATATGAACATAAAACCCTAGGGTACCCAGGGTTTTTAATTTGTTCAAAGTAAGTCAGATTCAGTAAATGTTTTATTATTTCTGGGAAGATAGGGTCAAGTTCATAAAAAATAAAGAGGTTTATAGTATGGGGAAAATTAAAATAAAATTTAATAAAATACAAGTTTACATCAATTTGATCAAATTAGTTTTTACAAAGGAAAAAAGTACTTATCTAGAAAAATAGGATGATTCAAATGATTCAGAGTCTAAAAACTTGTACACAGGACTAGGGCACTGTATGAAACTTGGATCTATCTTTCATTATATGAAAGGGTAAGAGCACTAGAAACATGACACCCTAGTGTCTAACACTATAGTCCCACCCCAACACTATTGTTTTGAAGATCTAATATTTTTGGGTTTTGTTCGTTACGTCTGTGTGACCATGTCTATGAAATATCAAGGCCTAAAAGTATGTGGAGTTCACTGTAGGTTGTTTTTAATATTAAAAACCCTATAATCACCTATGAACATATAAAAAATAAATGAAATAAAGGAAAAAATGAAAAAAATGGATCAAGGGAATAAATTATCACACAATCAAGAATCCCTACTGTTCTAATTGCTACCTACATTAACCCTCAATCTAGGGTCTTAGATTTGATGTAGTTATCCCTTAGGGAACATGCATAATCAACATGTATGATAGATACAAGAACAAATTTTTCCTAGGCCCCTCCTTGTTCAAGCATGAAAATCTATGTGTGATGCATAATGCTGAGCTATACTATTGACTGTTTTTTAATTACTTATTGTGCCAAAGTAGTAAGTGCTAGATATAAAATGCCTGGTGAAGTCCTTTATATAAGAAACTCTTTGTTTTGAATTTTGGATATTTTATTCACATTTTACCAACATTATAATACTTAAGGATGAAGCTAAGAAAAGGGTTAAGACTTATGAAGTAGGATAAACTTACCGTTGGAACCAAATTTGCACTTAGACAACAACATTGAAAATTGGACACCCTAGGTTTTAGAGCTCTAGTCTTATTTAGGTATTGTTGTTTGGAGGGTCTAAGACCTAGGGGATGGAATAAACATGAAAAAATTAACTTGGGTTAGTAGGGGTTATGTTTTTAAGGCTATGAATGATTGGGAATGGTCAAAACGGTGTCTAGGGTATGAAAGAAGACCAAGGCAAATCAGATAAAATGACATGGATAGATGTGAAAAAGTCTCATATTCTCTAGTCAAAGTCTCCTATGAAAAGACTATGAAAAGAAATGATATGTGTGGTTTCTTGACCAATTTAGGGTGTATATAGATACTTAGTTTACTATGCATATGTAGGTCTAAGCAAGAACAAGCTGGAAGTGAATCAGATGATGATATAAGAATAATCATTAATTTATGGGAATATCCTTTTTTTATCCTTGGATTATTTCATCAGATATGGATAATTATGTTGGTAAAGGTGTTTAGATCAACTAAAAGTGTCATGTATATTATATTGGCTAATTCTAGGTGTGATCAATTATATCCTTTTGGGTTTTCTATCACCTTTCTTCTAATGTCTTTAGATCATGTGCACAAGTCATCAATCTTTGTCAAATGATCAAACCCTGATCTTCACCCTTGGAGTGACTATAGGAAAAATGGGTTAGTGGGATATTGGTGTCAAGATGACCCTAAAGACCCCTTTATCTATGGGAACTAACTATATAGCCACTACTCTGAAGAGGACCTCAAAATGATGTAGTTTTCCCCTATGTGTTGGCTTGTGTACACAAGGGTGTAATATGTGGTAAATAAAGACATATGATGACCTAGATTGTAACTTAGAAAATATGGCTCATGGGATGCTTTTTGAATACTTCAAACCTATTGAAATATTGTTCTTATGACTGATATAAAAATTAGGACAAATAGGCTAGATTTTCTCACTTAAAGTATTTATTGAGTGCTTATTGGTATATTACCTTATGATTTTTCTATGATTTATAGGTGAGGAATGAATGAGAGTTGATATTATATATATACCAATCCCTTTTATAAATATATGACATTAAAACACTTCGGCCAACCTTTTTGGATATGTTTCTTTTATAAATTAGATGACTTTTGGGAATTAGACACTTAGGAGGAAAATGGTTAGTTTCATTAATACACGTGTTCACTTCGGATGTAAGTGTTCAAGGAGCTAGCAAATAGGTACAAGTCCAAAAAAGGTAGTGAAGGACAATAATTAGGTTTAGATATTTTTTCATAGTATAGAAGGCCTTAGTCATCAAAATAATAATGGTTAGAATAAGAGATAAGAAATTAAGCATAAAGAGATAGTGAATGTGAGAATTTTAGCAATGTGGAGGTCTAAAACTAAAAGTTAAAACCATGATAGATATTTTCCAAGTGCATAAGACTAAGGTACTATATAAATCAAATTTTAGTATCTACACAAATATACTATGTAAGATAGCAACATTAGTATATTCATGTGTAAGATATATAAACTCTATAAGGTAATGGAAAAGGATCATAAAATAATATAACATGTGTCAATCATGATCATATAGAAGCAAGATTCCTCCAATATAGTGTATCATGCTAGAAGAGGAAAGGCCCAACATTTGCATGCTTGAGATATCATGGGTCTAATGTATTCCTGTATCACACTTGAGTACTTGTGAAATATATGTGTGTATAAAAATGATATGTTATCTACTAACATAAAGTAAACAACATATGCAAAATCTAGTAAACATGTCAAATGCTAAATATTTTTGGTATTTTAAAAACTATTTGGGTGCTTTTATGTTTTTTGGAATGTTTGGAAAGAGAGTGTTAGTTGATGATCCCATCTAAGGGATATCTATATGAGGGCCCTGCATATATTATGTAATCAATATCATTATGATCATACCAATATTATATATTATTAAGATCATACCAATCACTATAATCCATATTATAGGGGAGAGTTAACTTCTTAGGTTGATTTTGAACATGTGATATACCATTTGTGTATGAATAACCCATGACACCATAGATTATAGTTTCATTTTTGAAAATTTGATTTTATTGAGTATGTTCATCATTATCAAAATATTTCATCTCATTTTTTACTAGAGAAGATTCATACCTTTACTTGAACACTAGGAAAAGATGTAATTTTTTGACATCTTAAATTGAGGATGAAAGCATAAACTTTGTAGTATTGACATTAAATTTTTGTTCCTCTATGCATGTAATAGATATGATGATTGGATCCTTATAAATCATATTTTTATCATTTTATTTTGTAGGCATGTATTGATTTGAAATCTCTTTTGTTATAAACCCTATTTTTAGAATGCTTATTTAATTATCATGAGTTTGAGTTTGCAACCTTTTTTCTTTCTCTTTTTGTAACATTGCTTGATATAGATTTGCCTTTTGAATATTTTCTTGCTCTAATTTTTTCATTTAAAATTATTTTTTATCTGAATTATCCTTTGGTATCCATACTTATTATTTTTCCACTGGTGTCTTAAGAGAGTATTCATAATGTGAGTAGGTTGCTTGATTGATGTATCAATGATATGGTCAAAACTATCATTTATATTTTGTATTTTATTCTTCAAGGTAAAACAAAAATCTATATATCAAATCCTTTCAGTATATCTCCATGATATTATTTTCAAAAAATAGTTAGATGAAATTTGTTGCCTAATTTGCTTATTGTATTACATACTACATTAGCCAACTTGATATAATTATGTGTTTTGTTATAACTACATTGAGTAACATGATATAGTTATTTATGTGTGTGAATTACATTGGTTAGCTTGATATAGTTCATTGTGTTTGTCTACCTGACTAGATCAGCCAAATTGATATAGTATTATTATACCACCTTTTAGCCAATTATATGAGTCATAATAATACAATTTATACCTACTTTCTTGACTACATCAGCTATTCTGATAGAGTCTAATTTACCACGTTTGTATCTACCAACTAAATGTTTTAACCAACCTGATATAATATGATTTTCTAATTTTTTCCTTCCTAATTACATTGACCAACCCAATATAGTCTAATTTTTTAGTTCTATTTCCTAATTGCATCAGCCAGGATAATATGATTTATTTCCTATAAATTAAATACTTTAGCCAACCCAGTTCAATTAATATTTTCTCTCTCACCATGCAATACATTATTAATGATTTTAAAGAGAAAACCCAACATGTTATGATGAAAATGACTAAATATCATAAAAAATCTAAATTTTATTTGCCTTATAATGCCATATAATATCAAGATACAAACATTTTCATGTGACCACTAGAACTACAAATTATGATCCACTTATCAAATCCAACTTTATTGACCAAAATTACCCACCTCCATGCATATGAATGTTAGAGGATGAGTGTGATATTGAATATACTAATGAAATGATCATTTAACTTAGTCAACATATTGAACATAGGGGCATGGACCCCATGGTGGTCTATAATCTCATGATGACACCCCATGTGGAGGTCCCTCCTTCCCCTATTCTTAAATTTTCTACCAAACTTGGAGTAAGTCATTATGTGACTTCCCATTAACTTATTTCTCCACCATGCCTAGTATAAATACTAAAATAATAGATCTTTCCTATAGTGGTCTTACTAAAAGTGACCATGTTAATAATCATGTTAATGTAACTATTAGTGCATCTCATCAAGATACTCAAGATTCTTCCTCTATCCAACAAGTTTTTGATCCAAATCAAATATTATTACATGTCATTAACCAAATGGATACCTTTCAAGATAATAATGACAACTAGATGATGCAAATGCAAAATCAACTTTTGAAATTACTAAATACCTTTGAAACTACCAAACTTTCAGACAAAAGCTTTTCTAATTATTACGTATATTGGTACAAGAAACTCAAGTCTAGTTCTATCTCTAGCTTAAAATAATTAGTTAATGTGTTAGTTTATGAATTTCAAACCAATTATCTTCCTAAAAATAACCTATCCCATTTCATTAATTATAATCAAGTAAAAACTAAAACTACCTAAGTTATCATTAAATGTTGGAAAGCATTAGCTAACAAAATTGAGCATATGTTAGAAGAAAACCTCTTAAAATTATTTACCAATGATCTTTATCCTAAAATACAATACATAGTTAGGAATCTCCCTCTAAAATAACTAGAAGAATCCTTTGATCAAGTTAAGCATTAAGACTTCCTCATAAGACAATTTGGGCCTTCCCAAATGAAGTCTAGAACTCAAGTGCTTATGAAGTCAGAAAGAAAAGCTACCAATGATGGTGTTATGAATACATACGATTCCATAAGAATCATCAATATAATTCTTCGAATAATATTTGATGAAGTGACTCTTAAATAAATCAGGATTTTTTAGTCCATATGGTTAGAATAAAAAGATTTGGAAAAAACTATGTTGTATTTTATTAATCCATCGATGTTTTAGATCACAACAAACAATCCATCATCAAGACTTGACTCTTTCCCAACATATCATGAATATTTTAGAAAACTAAATAACCTTGTTTTCTTTAGTTATAAATTTGATCATGAAGATATGATCTGTAAGTGTCAACAAGCATAAAATCCCATGACTCTAAATTCAAGTGCGATGCCCTTCACCAAACTAACACTTGTTAAGGTGTGGAGCTAAAAGCTTCACCAAAGGAGCATTTTGTAAAGTTACAGGTTTACACAGTCACCGACGTCAGTTAGGAGTGACTGACATTTGTCAGGAGCAAACCAGGAGATGCCAGTGTCGATCATGGATCGACTGACGTCGATCACAGGCAAACAGGTAGGAACCGATGTCGGTTACCTGTGCGTCTAGAAAGCTATTTTTGTGGATAGAATAGAGTGTTTGCATGTTAGGATTAAGTGATAGTCTTAAGTCCGCATCTCTATTATTAGTAAGACTATTTAGAGCCCTTGATTAGGAGGTGCATTTGATGGCTGTAGTTTTATGCTCATGTTTCCTAATTATTATATAATAGGATAGATCTTCATAGCTTATTGTATGTGTTGAATAGAATAGTACAGAATTGTATATGTGAATCATTCCAGGTTGTTGGAGTTGATTGTAATTGAGAGAGAGAGCTCTTGAGGGAAAGAGATCTAGATAGAGATCTGTACATCTGAGAGAGGTGTGGAAGAAAAGAAGTTTCTTCAATTGTATTCCTTCTATAAATAGTTTAATACAAGTTTTTAGGGTGGTTTCTTGTATCTCTTGTTCTTTGCTATTTCTGATTCTAGTTACTTATCATTCTAGTTAATTCCGCATTTAATTGCTTTCATATTGTAACCAACATTGTTGGTTGATCCCCAAAAACACTCACCTTTATATATATTCAAATCCACTTCCTAAGCATAATAAAAACTAAAAATATAATCGAAATAATCCTACCACCACTAATGTTGTTGAAACCATGGTGTATAAGAGAACTTGGTTAACACAAATAACATGAAGTAAGTTGTCTCCTATAGTGATCCTTATCCTCATGTGGCTCATACTTCTTATCCTTATTACATAATAGTTTAGAATACCCTTTCATCTCATTTTTTGGATGTTGGGTATGAGGAAGTCATAAATTTTGTTTTCCCAACTACAACAACTAACTTGATATAGTTATTTTAATTTATTACTATATTAATTGCATCAACCAACTTGATGCATCCTATTAGTCATTCACTACATATAATAATTGTATCAACCAAACCAATTCAATCACCTATTCCTAGCTCAAAGTTAACTACATCAACCATCTTGATACAATTAGTCTATGCTTCCAATTTTGTTCCTACTACATCAACTAACCCAATATAATCAATTTATTCTATACTCATTATGATGTTACTACATCGACCAACTCAATATAGTCTAATCCTAACAATTATGTAAAACAAACTACATTGGCCATCTCAACATAGTCTGCTCACCCAACCCCTATTATATCAACTAGGTTGAAACCACACAATTCAATTCCTTACCAATTCTAGTCTGGTTTGACTCCTTTAGCTGACCTACTTTAAAATTATACACTTTTTGTTTAGTCCTATCCGAATCATCTCAATTTTGATGAGTGGTATCCCATTGAAAACTTTTAGGGTTTCATTCTCTAATTCCATTCCTTTAGCTTATGATAACTTCTTCACATCATCACAATTGATTGATGTAAATTTTTATAGACATGAACATTCATTGAGCACTGCCTATGGGGTAAGAAACTACCTTGATTGAGTATGAAGAAAGTATCTTACAACAATGTGAATAAATGCCCATTTAAGTTGATGAAACTTTGGATGCTTCTCTTTCACTTAATTTCCTATCACTTCTATGATCCCTGATGATCATTCAAGTTAAGCATGCCTTAACATATGAACGGTATGAAACTTGTGTCACCTCAATTAAGTTCATCAAAAAAATTGGATACTCTGAGTGTAACCTTAAGCATTCTTGAATAATGTGTCAAGACTATGATAAAAGACAAATTCCACCTCTAGGTTGTGTTTGGATTTCTATCAGAGTCCGTCCCATCATAGTTAGAGTTAAGATCATGATATTTAAATTTCTATAATGTTATAACATTTTTATTGGTTGACATTGGACTCATCACATGAGGGAAATCACTTCCTCTACATGCTAGTGTGCCAAGTTTCCCAATAAGGGTTCCTTATAAAATATTCAAGGTGATACTAACCCTTTGAATTTAAAAAAAATCCAAGAATGTGATGTCTTTAAAATACCTAACCTTGAACCTTTGCCTAGTATCCCCTTTTTAGAGTACCAATGCTTTAATTATCTTATCAATTTTAACTTAGGGTATAGTTGTCACCTCAAAATTGTGGGCAATATAACCCCTAACCTCTTAGATTTTGATGATGATGAGCCTGATGAAATAAACCTTAATATAAAAAACTTATACCTTCTTTATATCATTAGAGCTCAATTTCATCCTTATTTGCACCTCATTCTCATAAAATTATGACTAACAAGCTTACTAATTACGTGGTAATTACTAAGAATCCCACTTCCCACTCTTCCTTAGTGATATAATAATTAAATACCTTCATACACTAGATTATAATGATGGTTATTCCTTTGGTGACCCATACTTAGTTGGCTATGCTTAAGATAGGATGTAAAAATCCTTCATTATCAATCCTCTCTTCAGTGATCTTATGAGCTATCTTCATTTTCAAATTGCATTAAATTATTTGACATTGTTTACTCTCCTTTTAATTGACTTGTTATTCCTCCTTTAGCCAGGGATGGAATGTGTTTAATTTTATTCATGTACATTATCATTTGCTTTATATCCTCTTCAAAGAATGCCCCTTGATTTTTTCATGATGGGACCATACTGGTTTTCCAAGATTATGATTCTTTGAGTATGATTGCCCTTGAGATGTTGGCTACATTGATACATCTCGCACCGAGGTAGTATCTTAAAGAAGTGGCCACAATGCTAGTTCTTAAAATTAAACTTAGATGCTTTGATGATGATGATTTATTTGATGATATTACAAACAAACCCATATATGATTATACACATATAAAGGATGTGGTTACACACCACCCACCCAAGCATAAGATCCATACAATGAGTTTCAAAAGGTAGCTAGTCATTGGGCCAAAGAATGGAAAAAATAATAAAGATTATTAGCAGAGCACAAGCTATAAGGCTTAGTTACCACCTCAAATAGTTGACCACTATAATTAGCTACTTTAAGGCACATTTTTTATTTCATGGTATGAACACACAATCTTTGACCTATTTTTGATCTCTTTGATAGTACTTAAATGCATTTCATCCTAAAGAAACTCAACTTTCCAATGTCTTGAGCATGTTGTCCCCAAAGATATCTCTAGATTTCATCCCAAAATAGTGGTAATTATATTGTATTTGAAATAAATGTGTTACACATCACACACACACATGCACGCACGCACACACACACACACACACACACACACACACACACACACACACACACACACACACACACACACACACACACACACACACACACACACAAACACACACAAACACACACACACACACACACACACACACACACACACACACAACACTATAGTATCATTTTTCATGACTTTTTGAGCCCTAAGCCTCAAACTTATCAATAACACTCATAGGGTTATTATTAGATGAAGGGGGCAAGTTTTTCCTTGACTAGATCCTTCTAGTAGATTAGAGGATATTGAAAACATGATGCCATAAGTTCCTCACATTGATAATTATTTATAGGAGGCCACACAATCTCATCCTTATAGTATTCCTACTTTCTCCATAGAGATCATATGCCAAATAGTTCTTACATGACTCACCAAGAAAGTATAAGAGACTATGATTAGGGATAGATACTAATTATAATGACATTTATTAGATGTTATTGATGATGTATGTTGAAATTTTTCATGGCATTTATGAACACATATTTGAGTCATACCATATTATTATTCACATTGTAATATGAGTGGATATAATTTGTGATGCTTGTTGTACATATCTTGATTATATCATGGATATTTTTATTTTTCAGCATTTACTTTTCATTTTATCATTATATATCACTTTATTTTCAGCCTTTGTTTCTCTTATGGAGCTTAAGTATCACCTTTAGGTTTTTTTATTACATTTATTATTATTATTATTATTTTACTTAGTCTCCTTGTGATTATTTGGTCCATACTTAATTTGCCCTATTTTAGGATGACCATTTACTTTCCCACTCTTTTTATGTGACCATATACTTCCACCCTCTTTTGGGATGATTCCTAATCTTATTAATTCTTATGTTATCTCCTATATAGGTTAGTATGATCTCCCTAGTGTCATGACTATCATAGCATAGCCCCACCCATTTCAAAGCATTATTTTCCTTTTTTGTGATCAACTATGAGCATATTATTCATTGTATCACTCTCAATATATCACATATTCCATGATCCCCATCTATCCCTTCTTTCCTTTTACTTGAGGCACACATATGTAAGTTTCAAGATTACACACTTACATGTTGGGGAGTATATGAGTCTTTAGGCACCATGGTCTTTAGGTAATCTATAGTGGTCAAGAATAAGATACACTATGTTAGTTACCTATTTCACTCATGTTTGGTTTTTAGGAATCTATACAAAGGATGAAAAATAGAAAAATCAAAAAATTTAAAAGCCATACCATAAGAAAAGGCAATGCTAGAAGTAAAATTACAATTTTAAAAGTCAAATCATAGCAAAAAGCATGATATTTATTTGGAACATCTCTTAGCTTAGTCAAAACTCAAACTCCATAGTTGGCCTCATGATAGAGTTAAGGTCCATTAGGATATAGTAGGCTCATATATTGGGGTAGGAGGTCCCATATTATCATTACATTATTATATCTTCCTACATTTTAGTGCCACCCATCTTCTCACACAAGCACTCAATCTTTATAGTAGGTTGACAACTTTGTAATGGGTCTTGAAAAGTGGGGAACATATAATGGGAAGGTAAGATAATTTTACATCTCATGCATATATCTTTAATGGGATGATTTATGTTCTTCACTTATTAAACCAAGCTTTGTGTAAACTAGTTAGAGTGTCCTATGTCCTTAATGTCGATAATTCTTAGCCTTGTCCACTTGTTTAGGGCGTCTCATTCCCACTAAGGATTTACAAATCACACATGTATCACCTCACATTCCTTATTTACATCATATCACTCCTAATATACCCTTGATGGATATAGATTTTATCTAATCACATCCTTGATTACATCTTCCTACTTATGCCATTGGCTTTTAATTTATGAATTTCAATGTAAGACCTTTAGGACCTCATCACAAACACCCATTATATCACATTTAGTTGTGTATGCCACTTGTATTATTGTTTGAGTACAATTGTATGACCTTAGATAGGACCAAGACATTCCTCACATACATCTTTCATCATTGATTTTGATATCATCTCATTTTCATCCTAATCATGTAACTACATTTATGATTTCTTACATCATATTTTAGAGAAAACACTAAGATTGAGTTGTCATTACTTAGATATTTTTATTTTTAATTTTATCCATCATGTTCTTATTTGATTTGTATGAATTACACTTACCTTACATAGGGTATATTTCATACCTACATGTTTTTTTTATGTTTAACTTGACATGCTTGTCTAACATTTTGAATTACATTTTCATTTTGTCATTTATGTTTTATTAATGTTTGATTTGACAAGATTATCTTACATGATATCACATTATTTACTTACATAGATTTATTTGATTTTTCATGCATTGAATTTTCATTTACTTACATATTTTTTTTTGATTTTTCATTTACTTACATATCTTTGTTGGAATTTTATAACATTGATATTTCACTTACAATGTATTACATATCTCATATTTTGTGGTGTGTTTTAAATTTAATTTTTATCATTGACTTCATTTTTTTCACATCTTTTATTTGATTAGTTTTATTACTTAAGATGCCATTTCATTTTGTTTTTATTCTTTTTACCATGCATTTTCTCACATATTATATAAAATAATGAAATATACATTAAACATTATGGAATTTTTCCATAGCATGATATGAAATAATAAAAATTTCTAGGAAAAGCATAAATCATAGATCATAACATGTAAAAAATAATCCATGAGTCATACAACTATCTCTCTCTATATAAATGGCCCAATTTTATATAAATACATTGTGATACATCATATAATACATCAAAAGTGTCTATAATAGTGTACAATGTTAGCTCTAAGATGGTGCTCCACCATACCCATTAGGAGGGAGATGTGATACACTCACCATAAATAACCTATACCATGCCTTGTGTAGACCTTAATATAGAGTATGTGTCCATGAATATAAGCCCTAGATATATCCTTATAGGTTAGATACTTATGCTTGTAGTACTAACACCTATCTAGTTTTATCCAAGTGTGAAACTTTCTTTATGGCTATCTCTTTATACACTACCTCCTTTCCTAATCCAACCTATGCTAGTAGTGTAAATTGAGCAACAAATTTCTATAGTCTATGTAGCTCTTTGATATCTTTTCTAACTAGTTCAAACCAATTAGTATGTGCTCTGACCACTGCTAACACATGATATAAAATCCCTATGGTATCATGTTGAGGAAACATGAAATTGAAAATCTCATGGTGGGTATCCTCCACTATAGTCTTCCATAATGTCTCCTCCTCTGATATCACACACCAACTTTAAACCAGATATAAAATCAAATTTCACATATACATCTATTATCCATCACTAGTACCTAACATATATATCTACCTCTAGGAAATGAAAGTGAGTGTAATATTAATACATTTACTTACCAAAATTAGTACCATGTCCTCACCCACCTATGACTCAAAGGTTATCATGGCTTCATGGTGGTGAAAATATTTTGTATCACCCACCCATAATTAACCATTATCACTTGTTGACCTTATCTACATATGTGTCACTCTATGGCCTAATTTATATTATGACCTACATCAGGATCTCTTTATTATTATTAAGGAGCCATGTTTGGATACCTAACTCCTCCATTTACTTATACTACTTGCTACCATATTTGTTGTCATGTTTACACCCTACGTTCATGAGGCCTCACTATGGGTACCTCAATAGGCACTCTTATACCTCCTACACCTTATCACTCTCTAGCATGGTAAGATCATAAAACTAGGACTACCAAAGGATTTATCAGGCACACTAATCTAAACTATCCCAAAACATGGTCACATGGATGCAACTCTACCCACTAGGTGTAGTGCCTAGTGATCTACATCCATCCTTATGCTTATATTTTAGTTGGCCATGAGGACCAAACATATACAGTTCACATATAAGGAGTCCATATAATTATGTCTTGCTACATATTCCTTAGTGCCAACATATTTTGGACCATTTAGACCACATGATCTTGTGACCATCTTTTCACTCATATGATATCATCATCTATAACATAATTTAACTCCACAATTATATACACAGGGATCCTCTCATATATCCAACTCACAATTAGACCCATCATCTTCTCATTTGTACTCAAGATGCCATAGAATTCATACAACAACTACACCCAAATGACCAATCCTAGATCATACAGTGTGACTTGATCTAATATTAAGTGTCACAAATTAATAATGTATAATAGAATGACCCCATCAAAATTATGGCACAACACACATATTATCACAAGCCTATTCTTGATCAAAACCTTAAAAATGTGTAAAATTCTAGATATATACACCTAAAATATTTTTATAACAAGTATACACCTATCATCTATCTAATATAGTCACCCATGATTTAGGGCTTACCTCTTATTTATAGAGTTTGGGGTAATGTACACGACTAGTGTGCCCATTATAGATAACCCCAATATTGCATGGATGTCCTTAAAAATAATAGCTACCTATGGTGTTCCAATAAAAAACCCATTTAATTGTGTTTGTCAACCTCTCCCATAATATTAAGAACATTGAATCAACTCTATACTAAGAAGGTATGTGACAAATCTCCATTATACTAAGAAATTGAGTGTGGTGAGTTATTCCCAATCTATTATCGATAATATATGTAAAATTTTTAGAGAATATATATCATTAAAAAGCATCCATAATATCCATCATCTTTGTAAAATATAAAACAATAAAGCATAATTATATTTTGATCTAAAAATTTAACAAACATTCTTAAAATCATTACAAAATATAAAAATATACATTTTATTCCTTTTCTATGACATTGACCATGCATTAAAATACATCAACCATGTTTATTTTTCCATGTTTATTGGCCATACCATATGGTATCAACTAATATTTTAATCTCTACATCAACCATTACTATTATTTTGGATATCTTCTAGTTCTATTGCATTGGACATATAACATTATATCAATCATGTTTACCTCATTTATACTATATTATCCATTTGATATATTGCATTGACCAACATTTTTATTGACACCATCAACCATACCTCATGGTATTGGCTAACCTAGCTAATTTTACACTACATTGACCATTCTAAACAATGTTGGTTAGCATTCATCCTAACTACATCAACTAATTTAGATGGTATTAGCCAATAAACTTTCACTTCTCTTATAAACTACATTGGCCTAAATGATATAATTTAATGAGTGCAAATATTTTTCCTTTATCCCTAAAAATACCCTCAAACTAGTTTTCAACTAGCCATCACCTATTTATCATCCTATTGTTGGCCTAATTATTATACTTGTTGGGGAAAATTTTGTTACATAGATTTGACCTGATGCTTAAATTTCCTAATCTAGTTAATTTTACCCTAAAATGATAAAAATAGATAATCAATGCATTGCATATCTATAAAAATTATATCGTAGGGGTAATATAACCTCCAACATGTCTTCCTCCTTGTCTGTGAGCCATAATATCTCAAAATGCTTAATTTGGATAATCAAAACTCTAGTTTTCCAATAATCAGAATTGTACAAATGAATAATTTTCACCCTCTTATAGTAAAAATTTCAGCCTTTAGTTATTTACTAACAAATTCTATATTTTGTCTATATCTTTATTTCTATAGGTCCTTTTCACGAACTAAAGAAACCTTAAAATCCTAGTGAGGTAAATAATATTTAAGTGCTAATAGAATATTTTTGCAAAACAATGGAATTTTATCTTATTTTTTATGTCCACCTCTTATTCCACATATTAGGCACTTTATATCATCTATGACACATGAGACATTTTTTACAATAAAAAAGGCAAATGAATGTATATATTTTCATTTTATTTACTCTCACTTACTTTTAGTTATTTCATTTTAGTTTTTGTGTTGCTATTTTCCTTTTCCAAAGCATATTCCATGTTACACTATTGTGACACATGATGAGATTTAGGTGGGGAATATATATACACATAATATTTGTGTTTTAAAATACTTTCTAATACTTTCTATTATAATGACTTGTCAAGCATTGATATCTGTGGGTACACATCTTAAAGGTTACACCAAGAAAGGGACGTGTAGGCTCATGGTGATTTATAATATATGTTTCTATCTATGTCATGATCATATCAGTCCCAAATGACCACTAGATAAAATATTATAGAGCATGGTTTCAAAGTAATTATACTAGATCTTCACTATAATTATCCCTCTTATTTCATCCTCTATTTTAAGCTCTTTATATAATACTGTAGGAACATTTTTTCTAGGGTAGAAGATGCATATTGAGTGCTAAGTTGGAGTTTCATCATCATAACCATTGGTCCATGATCCCATTATTCCTACACTCCACT
The DNA here is from genome assembly GCA_037957365.1 of Torreya grandis. Lineage (NCBI taxonomy): Eukaryota > Viridiplantae > Streptophyta > Pinopsida > Cupressales > Taxaceae > Torreya > Torreya grandis. The sequence continues at coordinate 388,833 of JARHVA010001089.1, read as the reverse complement.
TGTTCTCTATATTCAGATCTTTGTTGATGCCTTGATTATCTAAAAGATGGTTAGCCATTGTCCAGATGGCTCATGATTTGTGATGTATCCTCTAACTAGTTACCAAAACCATTAGGCTAACCACTTGCCAAAATATCTAGATGCATTGATGTGGATATCAATTTGGTGCCAAAATTCCAATAAATGGGTTAGGGTCCAAACATTACCCCACAAAAAATCCCTAGTCCACCCTTAGACTAAGTTATCAAAATATTGGGAGCATAAAAATCAAGCACATTCTCTTGGAATTTTGTGTTGAAATCCTCAAATCCCTTTATGGCTAATTTATCTCTCTTATGACACTATTAATTTATGTTGATGTCAATGAGTACAAGTGTATATATTTTATATATCTCTTTATAGAAGGCTTCTACATTGGCTTCTGCCTTTGCCACACTTCCATTTAAGACTCCCCTTTCTCATAGGCCTTATTCTATATAGAGTGAAAGGGTTATTCCAAGGTTTTCCCCTAGTATTTGATCTAATTTCTCAATACATTGATGATACTCATGATCTACGACCTTTATACCCTACCTATAGAATAAAATTGAGCCATAAACTACTCCTCATCTTTTGCTTTCTTTAAGCGTGCATCTATTACTGAGGCTTGGATAAAGAAGTTTAATAATATTACATCTATTATTTTTGTGCCCTCTTTCAAATTTACAAAGAGATCCTCTACTTCTTAGATCTTATCTGATAGCTCCTTATTTAGTGTGATGCTAATTTCTTCCTCTTTTTATTTTTCTTGCACTAGCTCAGGCTACAGTCTTGGAAAAATTTGCTCCACCAATACAAAATTCTTATAAACCTATAAAAGGTCTATAGTATTGATGTCAACTAGAAGAGATGGCTCAACCATCTCTCTGCACTCACAAAGCTATTATAATTTGAACCTATTGGTCTGTGATTCCTCTTTGGCTTCCTTGAGGATTTTTTTTAGTTTCATCACCTTGCCATCATTTGTGACATTCTAGAATGTTACCTCCATGGCCATTTTTATTATTGCATTCTTAGATTGGAATGGGTTTATAGCATGTGAGTCAAAAATAATGGATTTCTACCCTTCATAAGAATATTCTAGGATCAAATTAGCAACCTTTATCACCTCAAATTGGGGCTCATCCATATAATGGCCTATCATAAATGAGACCTACTTACATGTCCTTGTCATGATAGGTTAGGGGGTATAGTTTTGTATAAGTATAAATCTTCATCCCCCCAATCATTCTGCACTATTTCCCTAATGTTAAACTCTTTGTCATATTTTTCAATAATAACCTTCTCCATGTGCACTTCTTAATATTCACTAGTACCACCACTCTCTTCATCATGCTCCTCTAAGGACTCACTTATTTGGTCCTTAGGGGTTGCTTCATTAGACTTCTCCCCCTTATCCATTTCTTCATCTTGGGGATTCTTAATATTTACCTCAAGGGTTATTCCTTTATCACCAAGGTCACTTTGCTATTGCTCATTCTCCTCAACTATCTTTATTTATTGCTCCAAGGCTCTAGTGTCACCTTATTTTTTTGCAACTACCCCTTCACTACTTGGGCATACCTTTATATCTTCCTCTGCTTGTCTAGTAAGGTCACCAACATGTATTTGACCACTTATACTATTGGTCTTATGATCGAGGGTAAATTTGAAAACCTCTTATACAAATTGGTCTTCTTCTATTCTCAATCAAGTCTTTGATTCTCTTCAAGTTCCAAATCCTAATTCATATCTTCCTCACTGAATCCCATCTTCTTCTAGGCTGCTCTTTTCTCCTTGATAGATTGAGGGGCCACTAGGGAGGCTTATCCTTGGATGTCATCACTATTTTCTTTGGTGGGTTCTTTAATAAGGTTGTATTAGAGGTAAGGTGTGTTATTTCCTTAGTTACTTTTAGCATGGTGACCATACCACTTTGTAGGGACTCTTAAATGTTTCCAACACTGAGATCCTCTTCACCTTCCTCTATTTACAAGATATAAGTTCTTGCCCTATCTTCTTTACTATATTATTCTATTATAGGTGCTAAGGCTACCTCTTTTTCCATATCCACAAGGATCTTCGTATGGAATGCCATAAGTCCCTTAGTCTTTTTAATTGGAAGCTTGCTGGAAGAATTACCCTCTTATTCAAATGTCACACACTTATTTAGGGTAGGTGGTGTGATTTATTTCTTGAAGGCTATCTTCAGTTATGTGCTTTATAATCTCCTCTAATTTTTCACCCTAATTCCATTAGAGTGACTTTTCCTAAATTTTTGGTACATCCTTTCCTTCATCATCAGCTAGGAGGGGACGATCATCATCCTTTCTAGGATTTTCACCCTTCTTGCATGGCTTCATCTCATAGTATAAGTTGAAAATTCTTCCATTAATTATTACCCTATAGAGGGGATGGATGTCAAGAATGTCACTATCATCTTCTTCATCCTTGGTTTCCTTAGTTTTAGGCACATAAATTGGTCCCCCATCATCCTTCTATCACAATCCATGGCCTTGGCCTAGATATCAATCTATTACATATTTGGGATTATCTTTAGTATTACCATGAAGTATTTGGCTAAGAATGCATAAGGTAATTGGATCCAGCTTGACATATTTCCATCTATGAGTGCTAGGCACACTACATAAAAATTTTACATCATAGGGAAGGTCATCACTCCCATGAGCTATAAAAGGAGTTTGAGATGCACCACTCCTTTCCAAAGGATTCCACATACCTATCAAACCACCCTTACAATCTAGTTTTGTACTTATATAAGTAGTTGGGGGGCATATGAAGTCTTGGTAATTAATAGTTGGGGACTCATGGTTTGGTGGAAACACCCATATGTGGTCATCATCACCATCTGACACACCTATCTCCTCCATCACCATAAGGATAAACATGTATCCCCACTAAAAGGTCTCACACACTTGATAACATTCTTTATGATCTCCTCTATGATAAAATTGGAGATGTTGAACATTTATCCTTGTGTCATGTGGTGATAAATACAAAGGAAGGTTTTACTTATATCTAACCATCAACCACTTGGGAAAATTTTGGCACTTTTTAGGTACACTACTACCCTTATGCCTAGGTCTTGAATATATTTGGTAGGGAATGCAAATCCTGACTTGTAGTAGCCCAAGAGCTTTATTAACCTCTCTACCTCTACATCATCTTCCATCATCTCCTATATATTTGATCATATGCCAAGTAGCCCTATGATTATGCTTATGTAGTTTTCATAAATTCTCATGTACTATCTAACAAAATAGAATTGGTTGCCATGTACCCATGAGAAAAGGAAATATACCAGGTCTTTTGGCTTGTCAAAGTTTAGAATCTCAAAAAGTTGTGCTAGGCCCATGGTTTGTAACTTATCTCTAATAGAGACATCAAATAGTGATCACTTGCCTTGGTATTCCTTCTTATGTCCATCATCTAGTCTTTGTTTAGCTCCTATACATTATTGCCTATCCTATGGTTATAGTCTTTTAAATTGTACACATGGGTAAAGGATACCCACTTTTACCCCACCATGACCTCTAGTGGGAACTCCATGTCTCAGTAAGTGAGCTTTTCACTCACATTTAGATCAATCTCCATGACACTAACTCCCTATACCAATTATACTTCTAGTTTTGTGGTGGATGCTTTTCTTATTACTTTTGATTTTTTTGCATCCCTATATGCTTTTGGTGGTATTGTGCTTAGTATTTTCTTACCCATTCTAAACTTGATACTATTAAAGCATGACAAATTGATCTTTTCAAAGCCTAAAATTATGTTTGGTCTGATTTATAGCCATAGGAAATATGACTATGCATTCAACTATTGAGCCTACCCTATTAATGGTGGACTAGTTATTCTACTGAAATCTCTACTTTCTTATTTTTACTTCAAAGTCCATTTATTTTCCTCCTCTTCTCCTTAGGGTGAAACACAATCTTCTACTCATTCTTTTAATCACACTTGGGAAGGATATGGGTAAATTATTTCCTCTCTGGTAGCATTTTATCTTTTGGTGGATTTAGTTCCTTACTCTTTTTTGATCTCTTGAAAATGATAGATAAACCTCTTACCTCTACCATATCTAATTTTATACATTGTTATCATATACCAAATTAATGGTTGGTATCATTTAGATTATCAAAATATTCTAAAACCTATAAAATTTGATAAAATCCACCATCATTTTCTCATTAATATAGATCTTTATTCTTCTATCATCGTAACATTAACTTTATTGATGATTTCCTTAGGGAAGTAATAGGTAATTCAAATGGTCACTTCCCATCAACTATTATTTGAGTGATAGCTATCAAAATGGTCAAATTATTGCACTTTGTTTATCTTGGTTTATTCTTCACCTTCCTTCTAGTTACTTGGCCACAACACTTAACATGTGCATGATTTAACCTCCTAGGTTCCATCTCTTCTTTGGTGTTGTAGTTCCTTTCAAGTGCACCTCACTTTCTTGGTTGATTTATCTACACTTTAATTTCTCTTTCTTTGGCCTCCCCTAAACCATATAAATCCTTGAGTTGGTCCTCCAATAAATTATTATCTCCTCTTGGTCTCTTATGCATGAACACCTTATGTGATTTACTTATCAATTTATACTTATAGTATACTTATCCTGGCAAATTTCACATATGCCCAAAAACTTAGGTGTCTAGCCTTAGGTGCTTTAAAAGTGATTAGGCTCAACTCCCCCAGCTATATTTATGCAAGTATAAGTATAAAAAATGTTCTACTATGGGCTTGAAAGCGCCATGATTATTCAAACAACATAAAAGAAATAAAACATAAGGAAAATAATTGGATCACAATAATTTTATAATGGTCACAAGATAAAATGATCAAATTTTGACTAGAAATCTAACATTAGATGATGTAAGCACCATCCTAGTGATGGTATAGTTTCAATATATTACCATTAATAATGTCTAGGGAGCATTTCACCAGTCAACATGCATAGCTTGTATGTGCCAGTCTCCAAGATGTTATGGATGACGTAAGGTCCCATCCAGCTTGTTTTGCCCAACACACCCCCATTTATGAAAATATGGACCCTTATTTAAATTCTCAAAATTTGTGCTATAAATTGAACATTCAACTTGATCAGGAACTAGTATTAAATATATTGTGATGGTATATCTATTAGCACATAGTCTTTATTTAACTTCATCTAATGTTGCTAATAATTGATTCTTATGTTTCCATATTGCAAGTTTAATGGGTCTCATTTATGAGAACACTACCTAGGGGATTTATAATTTAATGAATATTAAATTGACTCTTTATTTTGAGTAATCCTTGGTATTTAATCATCTAATAAGATGTATGTTTAAATCAAGTTAAAAAACCTTAGTCTAAGTATGTTACCATAGGTCTTTTTTTAAATAAGAATTAAATAAATGTGAGGTAAAAATTTACTAGTGAGAAATTTATTATATTTTGAAATTATTCTAATGATTTATCCCAAAACTTTAGTCTAAAAGCCTCATACTAAGTCCTATATTTCCTAAAGCCCCTAGTCTAGTCTGTTGTTCACATGGGGCTAGACTTTATTTTTTAGTCTCTTAAAATCTTATTTATTTTATTTTATGCCCATAGAAATAGACCAACTTGAATGCAATAGTTATCTAGCTCGAACGTAAATTCAAAATTCAAGCACTTAGATCTATGGTATGCATTAACTCACACACTATAGATCTAATAGTGCAAGATCAACATTGCCAATTTTGGCCCACATACTAAGATTTTTCTTGGATTGAATAGATGAGTAGAGTTCTAAAGATTTAAAAGATCAAAAGATGACTTACACAAGCTATGAAGAGCTAGACCATCACCAAGACATCATGCAAAAATATATGGGTTAGCTTACTTGTACATTTTATGAGTATGCTCAGAAAGCCTCATAGGGCTAAAGGATCACATGGAATAAATGTTCTTAGTATTAAGATCTTACTCTACAAAATTCATATCTTGATGATATTTATATCTCAAGATCTAAGCCTTCAAATATTAACTTGTAGAATGGGATGTGACTATAAACATAAAAATTAAGCTCAATAATTAACCATTTGGTGTTAATAGTGTGACGATCACATGAACATCATTGACAGCCTCATAAATGTCTTTAACAATCACACAAATGTCAAAATTAAGCTCAATACTTATCCATTGGGGTTTAAATATTTATGGTCATGTATGCATCAAAGATGTTCATATAGATGTCAAATGACAGGGGTGCAGATGTCAAAATTTAGCTCAATAATTATCTATTAGGGTTCAAAGATTGATGATCATGAAGACGTTTAAGATGTTCATGTAGATCTCAAATGATAGGTGCATAGACATTAAAATTAAGATCAATAATTATTCATTAGGGTTTGAAGATTTATGGTCATATAAATGTTAATGATAGTCACATGAAAATCAAATGATGGGCACATAAACATAAATTTAAGACATAATAGATAGAAATTTAGATTCAAATAATCTAAAGATCAATGCACTATGTTGATTTATATAAACTGATCCAATGGTGTGAGATCAATGAGACTTTTCAAATGTACTAGAACCAATAGGAAGCTACCAAGTGGCATGTTTTCATGAGATCAAAGGTAACCATTCACTTTGATCTCATTTTAAGAAAGTATGCAGTGGGGATACAAGCCCAAAGACAATAATGATCATGCTTTAATTAAATGGATAGCTTGGCATGGACACAACACATTATATTATGAACTAGTGAAGAACACATGAGTCTTAAAATTAATCTAGTTAGCGAATATAAAAAAGAAGATTTGGTAGTAGAACAAGAGAAGTCTATAGATACTCATGCATCTAAAAGACTAAGTTGACACAACATATTCTTTTAATAAAAGTACCTTGTAAATCCTTTCGAATGAATTTTCTATTCTATAAAGTTAGGGGCAACATGTAATACATAGTAATGGGAAGTTAGTCCCAGTTAAGTAATGATTTTGGTTCTGAGGCATTGGTAAAGGGGCACTTGTCCTTAATACATGTCTAAGTTCCATTTACAAATGGCTAACTTAAATTATTTGATAGGTTGTTCTCAACACCTATAAGAGAAGGTATTGTCATGCCTATATTTAGTTTTCATGTAGTTTGAGATATAATTATAAAAATTTCCCTTCTTTATACATGCACATATTGCATATCTTTTACAAAGGATAACTTGAATTGATGACTATAAGAATAATCTTATATGGTTTCAACCATAGTTATAACTCAAGTTCTAACTATCACATGTAATTGTAGACACCTAAATATGGCCACCAATAACCTCCAACCAAGATTTTGACCAATTTCCACCTGAAGTGCACAATTTGGCCTAAAAACACTAAAATGCATTGAGTTAAAATTGATATATTCAAGTGCTGATTCTAGCCAAGGTATCCCTAAATGGGGCAATGTAATTTATGGGCTAGCTAACTTTGATTAGATCATTCTGAGTCAAAATGCCAACTTTGCATCTAGGTACTTTGGATTGTTCTTTTCTATCAAATCTCTTGAAAAAGACACGTGTCTTTGTTATTTTCTATTGATAATATCCTAAATGGGATAATGTATCCAACACATCTGACATCACCTTCCAATTCTAATCCAGTCAAATTTTAGACTAGTAACAAGTCATTCTGATCAATTTGAGTAATTTGTGCACAAAGTGCTTAAACATGCTTAAGAGATAATTAAACCAAATTAGAGCCTAATCAAGAATTCCATGGAAACTTGTTGAATAATTTGTTTTGGAAATGAATATTGAATATATAAATCATCAGGTGACCTCATTTCTGTTGGGGGATCAAACCAACAATAGATTACAATTGTGACAGCAATAAATGCGGAAATAAATCAGATAGATAAGTAACTGAAATGATAAATAGCACAGAACAAGATATACAAGAAAACACCCTGAAAACTTGTATTAAAACTCTTTACAATAGGAATACAATGAAGAAACTTCGTTCTTCCACACCTCTCTCAGATGCACACAAGATCTCTCACTAGATCTCTATTCCTCAAGAGCTCTCTCTCAAGTACACTCAAATCCAACAACCTAGATTGATGTAACTCTGTACTGTCCTTCAAACATTCACAATGTTCTACTCTTACAGTTCTACTCTCATTCTTCTACTATTCTAAGCTAAGAAGATCTTTCCTACATATAGAATTAGGAAACTTGAGCAAGCTCTTACAACAAACAGTTAAGCCTCTTGAACAAGGGCTCTAAAAATAATATTGCTAATAATAGAGACGCGAGCTTGAGACTACAACTCAAACTCATCATGCAAACACTCGCTTCTGTCCTCAAAAATTGCTTTCTGGACACACAGGTAACCGACGTTGGTTCCTGCCTGTTCGCCTGTGACCGTCATCGGCTGACCCTACTGCCGACGTCGGTGCCTCTGTAACTACAACTGACCGACGTCGGTCGCTCCTGACCAACGCTGGCATCTGTGTAGACCTGAACCTGTTTTAGTATGCTCTTTGGTGAAGCTTTTAGCTCCACACCCTAACAATCTCCCACTTGGAGATAAACCAGCTGCACCAACCTGTACAGCAACATCTTCTAGCTCCTCCATCTTCAACTCAATCATGAAGACCAATAGAAGTTGAATGAAGATTCAAATTCTCCTTCGTAACTGACTTTGTTAGCATATCAGCAAGATTCTTGTCTGTATGGATTTTCTCCAGCTTCAACTCACCATCTTCCAATACCTGCCATATGAAGTGGTACCTTAGCTGTATGTGCTTGGTTCTTGGTTGAAAAGCTGAGTTCTTAGCCAAATGGATTGCACTCTGACTGTCACTATACAATCTGCAACTCCCATGCTCCCTTCCAAGCTCTTCCATGAACCGTGTCATCCATATCATCTCCTTGCTAGCTTCTGTGGCTGCAATATACTCTACTTCTGTAGTTGACAAGGCAACAACCTTCTGCAACTTAGATATCCAACTAACTGCCGTTCCACCTACAGTAAAAACATAACCTGTAGTGCTCCTCCTGCCATCCAAATCCCCTGCCATATCTGAATCTACATAACCATGTAGAGAACTATCTGAACCTCCATAGCACAAATGCTTGCTGCTGGTTCCTCTCAGATATCTAAGGATCCATTGAATTGCCTTCCAATGTTCCTTACCTGGATTGGCCATATACTTGCTTACTACTCCCACTGCTTGGGCAATATCTAGTCTAGTACACACCATTGCATACATCAAACTTCCTACTGCGGAAGAATATGGAACCTTACTCATGTACTCTACCTCATCATGTGAATTGGGACATTGTTCTTTACTTAACTTAAAATGTCTAGCCATAGGTGTACTTACCGGTTTTGCATCCTGCATATTAAACCTCTCCAACACCTTGTTCACATAATCTTCTTGAGACAATATCAACCTGTGATTTTTCCTGTCTCTCCTAATGCTCATGCCAAGGATTTTCTTAGCTGCTCCCAAATCTTTCATAGCAAACGTTTGAGCTAACTTCACCTTAAGCTCAGAGATATCCTGCATGTGAGACCCTACAACCACCATGTCATCTACATACAACAATAGAATAATATATCTACCATTATCAAATCTCTTGAAATACACACAATGGTCTGATTGACACCTACTATAGCCATGCTCAGTCATAAACCTGTCAAATTTCAAGTACCATTGCCTTGGAGCTTGCTTGAGGCCATACAAGCTTTTCTTTAACCTGCACACTAACTTCTCCTTACCCTTGACCTCGAATCCTTCTGGCTGTTCCATATAGATTTCCTCATCCAAATCTCCATGAAGAAACGCTGTCTTAACATCTAATTGCTCGAGATGCAAATCCTCAAAAGCAACCAAAGACAATACAACCCTTATTGAAGTCATTTTAACAACAGGAGAAAAAATCTCACCAAAGTCAATACCTGGCTTTTATGCAAATCCTTTCACTACCAATCTGGCCTTATATCTCATCTGTCCATCCTCACTTTCCTTCAACCTATAGGTCCATCTGTTCTTCAGTGTTCTCTTACCATCTGGCAATTCAACCAAATCCCATGTTTGGTTCTCTCTTAAGGACTCCATCTCCTCAACCATGCCACGCTCCCACTTACTCCTGGACTCCACCTATAATGCTTCTTCAAAACTCTCTGGTTCTCCACCATCGATGAGCAATAAATAATATAAGGAATGAGAATATCTAATTGGAGGCTTACTTACCCTTTCAGACCTCCTGATGGGTGTCTTGGACTCGTTCTCAACAATTTGTCCACCAAATTTTTTTGACAGTGACCGACCTCGGCCACCTGTAGACCTGTTACTGGCTGACGTCGGTTCTGCCTGACCGACCTCAGTGCCTGGTCTGCCGACGTCGGTCTCTGTATGACCGACATCAATTTCTGTACTACCGACGCCGGTTCCTAACCTACCGACGTCGATCTCTGTGTTTTCCTGCAAGTGATTATTTCTTTTTCCTGAGAGCTCATTTTGGACCATAACTTCATCCAATTCACTATTGCTCTACCCAGATTGATCTAGCTTCCTTATCTGATCACTGTACATCACTCTTTCATTGAAAACAACATCAAGGCTCCTGATTACCTTGTTAGTTCCTAGATTCCAAAATTTGAAACCAAAATCATTAGAGCCATAGCCAATAAACGTGCACCTCATAGACTTAACATCAAGCTTCTTTCTATTTTCCTTATCTATGTGCACAAAGGCTTCACTACCAAAAACTTTGAGATATGAGAGATCTACCTTTTTACCTATCCATGCCTCTTCTGGAATTACACCATCCAGAGCTATAGAGGGTCCTCTGTTAATCAGGTACACTGCGGTGTCAACTGCTTCTGCCCAAAACTCTAAGGGCAACCCTGCATGCAATCTCATACATCTTGCACGCTCCATGATTGTTCTATTCATCCTTTCAGCAATACCATTCTGCTGAGGTGTCCTTGGAACCATCCTTTGCCTATGGATTCCATGTGTATAACAATATAATTTGAACTTAAGACTGCAGAACTCACCGCCATTATCAGATCTCAGGCACTTTAATCTTCTGCCTGTTTCATTCTCAACCATAGCTTTCCAAAACTTAAAAGTCTCAAAAACATCAGATTTCTTTTTAATACAATAGATCCATACCTTTCTTGTGGCGTCATCTATGAATGTAACATAGTACCGTGATCCGCCAATAGAGGCTACCTGAGCCGATCCCCACATGTCTGTGTGAACAAGCTGCAACTTCTGCCTTTTCTTAGTAGACCCAGTCTTGAGAAAACTAACCCTTTTCTGTTTTCCAAATACACAATGCTCACAAAATTTGAGATCCATACTTTTCAAATCTGAAAGCATACCTTTAGACTTAAGAATTGACATCCCCTTCTCACTCATGTGGCCAAGCCTTGAGTGCCACAATTTACAATCCACATCTGAAGTAGATAAAACTGAAGGAGATTTGTTAATAACACAATTACACAAATAGAGAGTACCTTCTCTCTTACCTCTGGCCATAACAAGTGCACCCTTGGTCACCTTCCAAGAATCTGCTGTGAGAGTTACTGTACAACCCTCATCACCTAGCTTACCTGTAGAAATCAAATTTCTCTTCAAACTAGGAACATGCATCACATCTCTCAACACCCAGGTGTTGCCATTCTGCATCTTCAACTGCACTTTACCTTTGCTAGTAATCTTACAAGGCTCATCATCCCCTAAGTACACTATTCCAAAATCTCCATGGATATAGTCACTGAAATATTCTCTGTTAGGGGTAGCATGGAAAGATGCACCAGAATCTAATACCCAAGATTCTATGTTATTATGCAAAGAGAAAATTAAAGCATCTTGTGCAATACCTGCAACCTTGGCTTCTTCCTTTCCTTCATGCTGATTGTCCTCCTTAGGCTTTGACCAGCAATCTCTGCTTATGTGCCCCATCTTTCCACAATTCCAGCATTGTGGCTTCCTGCCATTCCTGGATTTAGATCTTCCTCTCACCTTAGACTTAGATCTTGATCTCCTCTTGCTTTTTTCTTTTTGCCTTCCCCTGCTCTCAAAATTTAAAGCATTCCCAGATGTCTCTTCTATGCTTTTCCTGCGTATTTCCTCATTCAAGATAACACTAACAACATCCTCTACTTTCAAAATATTTGATGCAGATGCAGTATTAGAAACTGCCATTACTAAGCCATGCCAGCTTTCAGGCAAAGAAATAATATCAAAAGAGCTTTTATTTCATCTTCAAATACAATATTGACAGAACTTAACTGATTAACAATTCCATTGAAATCATTCAGATGAGTAGAAACAGATCCACCTTCATTCATATGCAAATTAAATAACTGCTTCATAAGATATACCTTATTTGAAGCTGAGGGTTTTTCATACATATTTGCTAACGTAGTCATCAACTCTACCATTGTTTTTGCCTGTGACAAATTAGATATCACAGTGGAGGCCAGACTCAGTCTTATAGACCCAAGAGCCTTTCTGTCAAGAACTTCCCATTCTTCATCCTCCATGTCCTTGGGCTTCTTTGCAATCCCACCTAATGGTAAGTAAAGATCCTTCTGATACAGATAGTCCTCTATCTGCATTCTCCAATGTTGGTAGTTCTTGCCATTAAACTTTTCCATTCTCAACTTACTTTCTTCTACCATTGCTTCTCCCACTCAAACAGAAATTCCTGCAGAAATCCCTGTGAGCAACCTGTAATCCAAACACACTACACAGATCTAAACCACCTGTTAGTGAACCTGAGCTTTGATACCAATTATCAAGCTCTGAACCTGTAACCAAGGCTTTGATACCACTTGTTGGGGGATCAAACCAACAATAGATTACAATTGTGACAGCAATAAATGCAGAAATAAATCAGATAGATAAGTAACTGAAATGATAAATAGCACATAACAAGATATACAAGAAAACACCTTGAAAACTTGTATTAAAACTCTTTACAATAGGAATACAATGAAGAAACTTCGTTCTTCCACACCTCTCTCAGATGCACACAAGATCTCTCACTAGATCTCTATTCCTCAAGAGCTCTCTCTCAAGTACACTCAAATCCAACAACCTGGATTGATGCAACTCTGTACTGTCCTTCAAACATTCACAATGTTCTACTCTTACAGTTCTACTCTCATTCTTCTACTATTCTAAGCTAAGAAGATCTTTCCTACATATAGAATTAGGAAACTTGAGCATGCTCTTACAACAAACAGTTAAGCCTCTTGAACAAGGGCTCTAAAAATAATATTGCTAATAATAGAGATGCGAGCTTGAGACTACAACTCAAACTCATCATGCAAACACTCACTTCTATCCTTGGAAATCGCTTTCTGGACACACAGGTAACCGACGTCGGTTCCTGCCTGTTCGCCTGTGACCATCGTCGGCCGACCCTACTGTTGATGTCGGTGCCTCTGTAACTACAATTGACCGATGTCGGTCACTCCTGACCGATGCCGGCGTCTGTGTAGACCCGAACCTGTTTTAGTATGCTCCTTGGTGAAGCTTTTAGCTCCACACCCTAACAATTTCTTGGGAAGACATCCCTAAGCCATAAATGCCAAAAATATTAGGATTCATGCCCTCCATGCCTCATCAATACCATCCATGCCTCTTAATTTACCCTTTTTCCAATGTCATGATGAGTATACTTATAAACTTAATTCCAAAAAAATGAATTAATCCTCAACCACACATCTTCATCTCAAGATGGACGGTTTAGGTTGATTTTGATCAATCTCAAAAATCTATAAATAAAGAGGCCATGAAAATCATTTTAAAGCTTAATTTGTGTAAAGTTATAATGCAATATTGGTTCTAAATTCTTCATGCAAACTAGTGTTACCATGCCAAATTGATTTCAAGCCAAGCCAAGCCAAAGCCAAAGGTGCCAAGAAGAGATGAAGGTAGCTAATATTCCATTGATGAGGACTTCATGAGCACAAACTAAGCAAGTTAATTGAAGCCAATGTGTTTTTTCTTGAATTTTAGTTGTGCTTTGTTCATTTTTCTTTCTTCACCAAGCTCACCCTAGTAACTAGGCATGAAGATGTTAGTTTAGTGTGTTTTTTGTCAATTTATTTTGTTCATTTTGTCACTAACACCACACTAATCTCCTCTTCTTAGTCAAAATATTCATTCACATAATGGCATTCCTGGTGGGACCTTTCTAGCTTCACAAAAATGATCATGAAGCTCTTTCAAGCAACCTACTAATCTTTTCCTTGCAACATCTTGAAATAAGAAGCCAAAAAGAGTGAAATTTGGAGTAAAAACACATTTTTTTGGGAGTCAAAAGTTTGTTTTGACACAATCATGGTATTGTTGCTTTGAATCATAGGATTGTCCTACAACTCATGGTATTGTGATACGCTTCTTTTTTTTGTCAGATTAACTTTATCTTTTTGTGTAGGTTTAACAATACCACTACTATCTTAGTAGTGAGATTGTTCTATAACTCACAGGGTTACCAAACCAAGTCATGGTATTGTATAATCGCTATAAATTTAAATGAAAATCCTAATAATTTTAAAGTGGCAGGATTATCCTAAAATTAGTGGGATTATCACTGTGAGTCATGGTATTGTAGTGTGCAAAATAAGCCTATTTTTTGGAGCTTCATTTGGGGTCATCTGGAGTCCATTTTTGACAATTTTTTTTTAAAAACATGTGTTTTTTCTAAATTTTCATAATATTTAATTATTTTTGTTTGAGGTTATGTATTTTTTTCAAAAAAAACTCATTTTATCCCAAGTAGTAGGATTGTGACCTTGAGTGGCAGAATTGTTGTTTGCAATACAACAACTTTGAAAGTTGTGGGATTGTCTTGAAAGTAGTGGTATTATCATTTAGAGTCATGGTATTGTGACTAAAATGGTTAGCAGTTAGTTACAGTACCATAACTCTTAAAGTTATGAGATTGTCTTGTAAGTAGCGGGATTGCTCTATCAAGTAGCGGTAGTGCACCACTATGACAACCTGAGAACTCTTTTTTCCAAGTTCATTATTTCAAACCCAATGTAGATTCAAGGCTAAAGGATATAATAAAATTTTTGTTGTATGACCAAGCTTAAAATTTGATAAAAACATGTTTTATAAAATCTCTTACATACTTTAAAATGGATTAAGAACCTTGTTTTGGTGTTTAAATGAAAAATTTAGATGTTTATGGTGAATGTTTTCAAAGTTTGAAATTAAGACCAAGGGGTCCAAAGAACACCATCACACCTTTCCATTTGGGCTTAAAAATGAACTCACCTTTCCAAGATTTTTGTATTCACTTAGTTTTTTAAATTAGATTTTGTTTGGAAAAAAGAGGGATGCCATGTGTATGCTCTTCTATTTGTCCCCTTTAGGGAACCCTTGGAATCAAAAGTGCCATTCCTATTGCAAAAATCCTAGTCCAAGGCTTAGAAAGAATGTCATATAAATCACTCCCCAAAAACTCATCATAAGTTTGGGTGACCTTGAAAATGACCTAAAAGTCTTTCTTTTTATGTCTTTCATTTCATTGCATCTTGACTTGCGAGGGGGATGCCATTACCTCCAATGAGTTATTTTGGGAAGATTTGACTCAAGGTATCATCTCCTAGTATTGAATTCACTTACTCCTTCTGAGTTTCACATGGAATGTATCTGCATTTGGACATCACACTACACTAAGTGAACAATAAGATGTGGTTGTAAAAAAGACAACCTTTTTACAACTAGCCAATGCCATAGTCACCTAATTTTTGTGCTTGTATTTTACATCATTTGACATGAAATTCATTATGTAATTTATTCCCTTAGAATTTTTATAAACTTGTAGATCTTAGACAAAACCCCACTTGCCATGAAAGTATTGTTGGTGCAAGGTATACCTCAAGGTCCATGTCATAGTACTATTATTTGAGAGAAGGGAGGTGTAAAAACCTTACTATATAATGTGCATTTACTTTTGGATGAACACTTAAAATCCTTTCAAATGATGTATATTGACATATTCCAACAATACCAAACAACCTTGTCAGTTTAGGATCTAAGAGTGATTAATTAGTTAATTTTTATCCTAGATTAAAGTCTGCTTTGAAGTCAAAACTTGGTGTAAACAAATGATACAAAACAAAACACATGGTCCTCATTTTCCTTTGAATAAAGAGGTGATATATTGCCCACATTAAATCATCAATTTTACTCGTTCAAAAGTTCATCAAAACTTGGGAGTCATATTATCCACTTTGGTGCAGTTATGCTACCCAATTGAGTCTAGACCTTTGCCAAAGGTCATTTAAGACTCATGATCATTATCACCACTTGATAGACTTAAGTAATTTTTTGATAAAGACTTGCACTTTTAGTCAATGCACCACAACATTTTGAGTGAAGAAAGATAGTGTTATGCTATCAAATTTATGGGAAACTATTTTTGCCTTAGAGAGTTTTTGAAACAAACATTTTATCACATCTTTTGGGTAGTCTAGTGTTGTTATGCTGCCCAAAACATTTTAGATATTATTTCATAGACCCTCTTGCATAGAGTTCAAATTTGTTCCTAAATTTTGAGACCCATCCAAGTGTACCTTTTGTGAACCTTTGTCTAGCATAGTTACGCCATTCACTTTTTGTCTAGCTTATTTGTCAGAAGAACCAAGTTTTATACCATTATTTGTGAGAAAAAATAAACTACCTATAAAGTGCCTTTTGTTTCATACCTTATACTTAGTTGGTCAAGTTTATATACAAAACTCAAATGCCTAGTATTTTTTAGAAGTGTTTCAAATCCATTATATTAAAAATCATCTTTATTTCAAAGTCTAGTTTTTGACGTTGTTTAGCCAAGAGTCCTAGCATAGCCTTGTTTGAGCCTAGATTTTGATGCCATATTTGGATAAAAGACCTAGAAAATTTTTATTTTCCTAGACTATATTGATTTGAAACACTTCAACCTTAAATTTTGGCATTTTGATTTTTAGTCTATTTACTTGCTTATCTTTATATGAACAGTGAGGCATTAACTACTTAATGCTAGCTTGTTTCCTCACAAATCTTTACATAAACCTTTTTGATCCTTTTGATGAATCTAAACCAAGTTTTAAAATCATCTATTTTAGACATTGTCTTTTTTAGAGTTTGTATAACTCTCTTCCCTTTCTATCACCAAGCATTGAGTATGGATCCCAACATGTATTCCTACACTTGTAGTGGACTCATGTATAATCTGGGGATTAGTAATATGGTTGCATAGGAAGAAATGGTACAAGATCCCTATGCAGATAATATTACTTATGAGATGGATCCTTATCCCTCTTATAATACTCAATTAGGGGCACAAATCCAAGATCTATTTTCTAACTATTTGGTTAATGCACCACCTTATCAGAACAAAACCAAGAATAAACCACACAATACCTAGCTACAATATCCACCACTGATGAACCAGTTATTGAACAACCATAATCTACTAATGTGCCTTCCACATATGATCCATTTTTGTTTGAGTGTCATTTATTAGAGAACAAAGATGAGATTTTGGTTAGAGACATACAAGTAGGGGCCAAGTTTCTAGCAAACTTACATCATGAGAATTTACTAAGCCTAGTAAGAATGCCACAAAACATAATTTATGATCAACAGGGTTCTTCTAGCAATCCTTTGGCTCTATTCCAAAAAACATATCGAAACCCTAATCTACCTAATATACATAAAAATATCATGGAAGACCAATTTAATCAAATGCAAATAACATATCAAACCTACCTGCATCTAACACACAATTTCAATCAGATGAACATGGTGAGAAAACCTCTTATTGACTTAATTCCTTCAAAGGAATTTTGATAGAGTTAAGTAGTCAAGATAATAAAAGTTTAGACCCATTTGTGCAAAACACTTTAGTATAAAACTTGCTACATATGCCCATTATTGAAGAAGTGTCTTATAATTTTAAACAAAATAATGAGCAAAATATAGTGGATAATGTGCAAGCAAAATCCAATCCAAATCAAAGTGGTACTAATGCACAAACAACTAGTCAACAACATAGACCTATAGTTAATACCATGAGTAGATCATCATACAAAGGAATATGAGACTCTATACACCAACCTTCACCACTTATTTACCAACCTCAATCGACTGCTTCTTCAAGTGTGTAACCTATAAGATTAGGTAGTCAATTAGCAACTAGTGTCATGACTCAACAACAAAATGTAACAAATCTTACTCCTCATCAACAAGAGATGATTAGTATTCTAAAACATTAGACATAATATAGTGTACCAACTTAGTTAAGGCCAAATATATTGTCACCTCAGTAAGGGGTAACTAATGTTCTACCTCACTAGGTAATGGCAAACATACCTCTTTAGTCATATACTAGTATAACAATCCAAGACCAAGTGATGACTAGTCAACAACATGTAAATATTGGTCAGTGATAGATGCCAAATCTTCAACCTAATTTCCCTCCCCATAAGTATTCATGCAACAAAGAGGCTCCCATATTTCTCAAGTACCTACTAGACAATATTTGGTTCAAAATGTGCTACAAGTTTAGAGATAGGGTCTTGGTCCACATGTTCCCACTCAACAAAAAGGTTTGATTAGTCAAAAAAATGTGCCTTTTCAACCAAAATAGGCATAATATAGTTATATCCCTCCATCTTA
This sequence comes from Torreya grandis, assembly GCA_037957365.1. Taxonomy (NCBI): domain Eukaryota; kingdom Viridiplantae; phylum Streptophyta; class Pinopsida; order Cupressales; family Taxaceae; genus Torreya; species Torreya grandis. Next base: position 370,116 of record JARHVA010001089.1, on the reverse strand, counting down.
ACCACAAAATCCTATAATTCAAACCTTTATCACCAACCCAAATTAGAATATTTCACAACTAAATATACAATTCTAAGTACATCCTAATTCACATATGCATATTCTTGGTCCATTTCCCAACCAAACCAATATACCCAAATAGGTATCTCCATCATATTATAGTAAAAGCGTCCCACTTATAACCTCCCAACCATCTACCCAAACCAATATTCTCCCTCAAACCAATGATCCTTCTAGTTTCCTATCCCAAGAATTGCAATAGATAAAGGATGCAATTATCACCATTTAGGCTAGGCAATAGACTAAAAATTTTAAGTTGGATGACATGTGTTCTTATCCATTCAATATGGAGTACTTATAGATACCATTTCCTCCAAGATAAGAACCACAAAAACTTGATAAATACAAAGGGAAAGGTGACACTCAGCCTCATTTAATAGAGTTCTTTGTCGCATGTCAACTATGTCATATAGTGATATATACATTTTGTTATTGTTTCAAAGGATCTTGGTTAGATAAGCCTTGGAGTGGTTCTTAAAGTTTCCCAAGAATTTAGTAATAGATTTTGATGATCTTTGTGATAAGTTTATGTAACACTTTTCCTATAATCTCAAACATGAGATTTCATTGGTTGAATTAACACAAGTAAAATAAAAAGATGGTGAGAGTTTTGAAATCATCTATAATGATGGAGAGATCTTGCAAGCTGATTTACCCATAATTTGCCAAATAAACAATTAGCCACTATGTTTACTAAGAATTTGCATAGTGAGATAACTTATCATTTGGAGCTACAATGTGCACATACTTTTAAGGAGATCATCAACGAAGGCTTATTGATTGAGTGAGATATTATTAATAAAGGTATCATCAAGCTTATATCAACTAATTAAAATCAAGGTAATAATCAGGGAAGTGGCCAAAACTAACATCCAATTCAAGTAAAAGCATCACAACTGGCATAGGCCAATAACCAAGAAAGACTAAAACAATTTAATAATAATAGGAATGTTGTGGGTAATGAAGTAACTAAGGCACACCATGTTTAAATAGTGAAAATATCATCTACACCACCATTTTAGCTTACTCCTACCCAAAAACCTCTTCCACCAATGTCGTAAGCATAATAACTAAGACATGTGTAATAAATATAACAAATTTTGCCATTACAAACCCATCCTCCAAGGAGAAATGTGCCTACACATTGTGTCTTTAGTGACTTAGGAAAGCCTATTAAGTCTATATTTCATAAAATTGCTACCACTAATTTGATTAGTTAGCCTATACCAAAGCATTATCCACAAGGCATTCTTTATCTTGATTGATACCATGAAAATGAATTCTATGAATATCATTGGGTCAATAAGCATAATCTATGAAGATGTGTGAAAATAAAGCATTTAATCAAGAATATGTCAGAGAATGGGGAGATAACATTGGATAATAGTGCTTCTACTTCTTATCAAACTCTTGGGATTTATCAAAACCCCTTTCCTCAACATAAAAATTAGTAACAATAGAATAACTAGCAACAACAACAACATTAGCCAGTGCAACAACAAAATCAACAGTATCAAAATCAAAGGCTAAACTAGTAAAACCAATAGAATCAAAAAAATCAACAACATAACCCATGACATCAAAACAATGGACAAAACTAAGGTTAGAATGGTCACAACCAATAAACCTACCATGTAGTCACACATGACTACAACAGGGTTGTAGGTGATATTACAGGGGGTAGTGTTAAAACCATCTCCATTAATCTTAGACCAAGTGTTAATCAATATAGACCATTGATAAATAATAACACTCAACCAAATTACGTGGATAATCCTTCTTTAACCTGGGATAGCACATAGGCAAACCAAAAAATTAGGACTTCCACTTTTTGACCTTACACTGACAACTCACCCTTGCCACGTGACCACATACAAGTGCACTGGCAATCGAGACTTGTCTTATCTAGTCCCACACCATTTCCAATAGTTGTTATCAATTATGGTCTTCTATCTAATCTTGATTGTGTAATCACAACTCATAGGTCAAAGATTACTATCCCAAGCCCATAACCATCTACCACTTTTCCTGTTATCCAACCAACATTTAGCCTCAAAATAAACCATTCACTATTGACCAAGATAAGAAGTTTTATATTGTGGAATAATTGTAGAAGACACCGGCATAAATTTATATTTTAGATTTTCTATGAATGTCAACAATCCACAAGATCATATTTAATGAGTTGTTGACCCAATCCACTATATCTAGTGACATATCCCTTGATAAATTTCAAGCTTTGGTTGAACACCTAGCTACAACCTAACAAGTCACATTCAACCAAAGTGATATGTCTTCCCTTGGCCTAGCCATAATAGTCCATTATATATAAAAAATTATATAAAGTGGCATAAAGTGAAACGTGTCCTTATAGATAATAGATCATGCCTTAACATAGTGTCTTTAAAGTCCATCAAACTTCTTGAGTACACATTAATAGATCTCTAGTTAGGAATGATAACTATAAAAGCCTATGATAATAAAGAAAGAGAATCACAAGGCACCATTAGCTTACCAATTATCATTGGGTCTTTGACACATGATACACTTTACCATGTGTTTGATCTTGAGTTATCATATAATATGATTCTAGGTAGGCCTTGGTTACATGAGATTTGTGTAGTCCCATCAATGTTGCACCAATGTATCAAGTTATCCCACTCAAGGATGGAAGTGAATATTACAAGAGATTTACATCCATATGAACACTGAAAATCTCTTGAGGTCAAGTTTCAAAGCTATAATTAACAATATGAGATGAATCTAAGTTCTAAGCAAGATAAAGGAAAGATCATACTTATTGATCTACCATAGGATAATTGCATAGATCCTAATACCTTGGATTCTCTTTCCCACATGCACCTCTTAAAACTTCAAATCATTTCACCATTTTAGATAATTGACCAGGGGAGTATGTGACCCATGATACCTTCCATATTGCCAATCTTCCTTAGAAACCAAAGACCTTTGGGTAACCTAAAGTCACCCCACACATGAATTGGTAATAAAAAACAAAGATAAGGGACCTGTCATATTTTTACTAACATCTAGCCTAAAACTAGATCCTCTTGAAGGGGATGAATCATGGTTATACAATGACAACCAAGCTAATTGTTATAAAAGTGCAAAGTATCTTATTCCCAATAGGATCATGGAACATTAAGATTATGAAGGAAGAGGCCTTAGACCAAATCACTAAGGAACCATGGATCCAATTTCCATGACTAAGTATAAAATGCCCTATAGACTTAGATTTAAACCACTTGGGGGTGACACCACATATCTTATTCAAATTCCATCACTAGCGGCTAATGATGATGATGATGATGATGATGATGATGTCGATGACCTATCTGAAACTAATGTATTTGATAATAATGCCATTTTTACCCTTACCCCAGTCATTCATCATAACCCATTGCCATTATATTATCCCCAACTGATAGATTGGGATTAGCAAGAATCTAATTTACCGATTGATGAGTTTTAAAATGATGAGGCATTCTGTGACTTTTTAGGCCTTAGGGACAAAATTTTGTTGGGAGATCACAAATCAGGATTCTCAATTACATTAGATCCTAAAGCCTATTTTGGAGAGTGAGTAGACACCCTTATCGAAAAACAAATAAATAAAACATTGAGGTCCCAAAGTGAAAAACTCTTTGAGGCACATTTTGACTAGGGAAAAAGTAAAGATAAAGGCCAGTCTAGTGGTGAAAATCTATTTTAGGAACCATTAGATGGGGGTGTTCATTCTTCTTTGAATTTAGACCAAGAGACCACCAATGATGAACTTGCCTATGGATCCAAGTTTAGTTTTGCTCAACAAAAAGTATTCAATCAAATTCTTCAAGAGTTTCCAACTATTTTTGTCACATGGATAGATCTACCATTAGGGGACTCAGATTCATCATGCCTAGAAGAAGTTGAAGAGCAAATTATAGAAGAGGACCCTAATATATTCCAATAGTTCAAGTCTTTGCCTACTATCCTAGAATAAGGTTTGACCCTTGTAGTCAAAGATACAACAGAGGTAAAACTCAAGACTCTATCATACATGAAGTGGATAAAATTAGGTGCATCCCTCATTGAGGAGGAATGTGAAGTGTTTACAAATTTGTTGAGAGAATTTGTAGATATCTTTGCATGGGCTTATTCTGACATTTCAGGTTTAAACCTTGCCTTGGTTATGTACCACCTTGTGGTCAATCCTAATGCCAAACCAATAAAACAAAAGCTATATAAGATGCATCCTCACATTACTATATTAGTAAAGAAATTTTTGGAAAAACTCTTAGAAGTAAGATGTATCTGATCCATTGAGTACTCATAATGGATATCTAATGTTGTACCTATTAGCAAAAAGCTTGAAGGAATCAAAATCTATAATAATTTTTGAGACATAAACAAAGCTTATCCTAAGGATGAATTTCCATTGCCTTATATTTACATGATCATTAACTCCATGGTAGGTTATGAAATACTTTCACTCATGGATGGCTTTTCAGGATATAACTAAATCTGAATAGCACCAAAAGACTAGCATAAAATAACATTCACCACTCCATGGGGAAACTTTTGTTATCAGGTAATGCCATTTAGTCTTAAGAATGTTGGATCTACATATCAAAGGGCTATGAATATCATATTCCATGATATGATGCATGATATTATTGAAGACTATGTCAATGACATATTAGGAAAATATAAAACTAGGGCCAACCATCTAGTAGTGGTACATAATATATATGAAATATTGTGAGAGTAAAAAGTTAGACTCAAACCAAATAAATGTGTGTTTGGTGTAACTTTAGGTAAAGTACTTGGATTGATCATGTCTCATAGAGGTATTGAAGTTGGTCTAGCTAAAGTCCATGCTATAATTGAGATGCTGTCACCAACCAATTTAAAGTAATTCCTTAGTTTGTAGGGTAAGATCCAATCAATCTCACACTTTATCTCTTAGTTAGAAAACAAGTTTCATCCATTTACACATCTTATGAATAAGGGAGTTGCATTTCACTAGGATGATCATTGCCAAACATATTTTCAAAAACTCAAGGATTATTTAGCTAATTCACCTATTTTATTACCTCTTATGCTAGGAAAGTCATTCTTGTTAAGGTACCAACAATGCTCTAGGGGCACTCTTGGCTCAACATGATGACAATGGAATAGATCATTCCATATACTACCTAAGCCATACCTTGGTCACATATGAAAATAACTATGCACCTATTGAAAAAGCTTGTTTAGCCATGGTCTTTGCAACTCAAAAAGTTTACCATTACATGTTGAATAATAAGATCATGGTCATTTTAAAAGTAGATCTGCTCAAGTATATACTATCTAAAAGAAATTTATAAGGTATAATGGCAAAATGGATCATGTTTCTTAGTGAGTTTGACATAGAGTATGTCAATCAAAAGGTAGTCAAGGGACAAGTTCTTGTAGATCAACTTGCTAAAGCACCTCTTACAGACACAAAACCACCCACATTTTATTTCCTTAATGAATCCATAATGACCATCATTGACACACCTCTTGAGGAGCAACACTAGAATATATATTTTGATGGTTCATTTAATACACATGGATTAGGGGTAGGCCTCTTATTTATTACACCATAGGGGCATTTAATCCCTAAATCATTTAGAATCAGTTTTCCTTGTATAAACAACATGGATAAGTATGAAGCACTTGTTGCAATACTTCGATAGGTAGTGCATTGGAACATATCTCATCTCTAATTTTATGGTAATTCTTAGTTAATCATCAATTAGGTCATAGATCATTTTTAGACCAAAGATGATAAGCTAGTTTCATATAAAGCCACGATCGATAATCTTAAGTAACAAATTACAAACATTTAGTTTGAGCACATACCAAGGGATAGTAATAGAACTATAGATGCCATGGCTACTATTTGATCTTTGATTTGATAAATAGATAAAGCTAGAGAGTATTAGTTCCTCATTAAGAATTTGTTAGCACTAGCTCATGAACCTTCAACTGTTGTAATGATTTGTGACATTGTTGATTTTAATTCTATCTTGTACTTAGACCTTTACAACTACCTTCATGACCAATTTCTACCACCTAACCTATTTTTAAAGCAAACCAAAGCCTTTATTTATCATTCCACTTGTTATACTCTACTTGGATCCACCCTTTACCACTGTAGTTTTGATATAGCTTTGCTTCATTATTTAACTTTGGTAGAGTTTGCACTAGTGTTAAGAGAAGTTCACAAAGGAGTATGTGGAGCTTATTCTAGTAGGGTATTCCTATATAAAAAGCTCTTATGCACTAGTTATTATTGGCCCACAATGGATTTATATGCAGTTTCATATGTAAAGAAGTGTGACAAATGTCAATGATATGCCAATCTGATTCATACCCTAGTCCAAACTCTAAAACTAATGTTGACACCATGGCCATTTACTACATGGGACTTGACCTCATTAGGAAGATCAGCCCCACTTCATCTGATGGACATAAACATATCCTTACCACCATCAAGTATTTCACTAATTGGGTTGAATCTATACCCCTCACTTACATGATTGGAAAGAAAATTTCCAAATTTATCTTCAACCATCTCATTTGTCGATATGGTATCCCCTCTTGAATTATATCTGATAATGGAGGATCATTCAAGAAAAAGGATGTAGACTAGCTTTGTACCAAATATAACATTAAATAACATTTTTCTATAACATATTACCCTTAAGGTAATGGCCAAGTTGAATCATCAAACAAAACTATTTTCAATATTCTCAAAAAGATTATTAATGATGCCGATCATGATTGACACCTATAGATATTATTTTCCCTTTGGGCATACCATACCAATCATTTTACCTCTATAAGAACCACTCCATACTCACTTATTTATGTTATTAAATCCATATTTCCCATTGAGGTCAATTTACTTCACTATGCATCTCTTTCAAGCATGTCTTAGATGATGATGACTATTGAGTAGCTCACCTATAAGAGATAAACCTACTTGATAAGAAATGCACAACTATGCTCAATAATATTTAGGCATATTAGAATTTATTAAAAGGAAACTATAATCAATGTGTTAAAAATAAAAAAATTGAACTTGGTGGTCTTATTCTTAAAGAAAACCAAAAGAATACCACGGCTGAGAAAAAGTATAAAGGAAAATTCAAACCAAACTGGATAGGGCCTTTCATCATTAATATAGATTATGGATTAGGGGCATACAGGCTTGCCACACCAAATGGAGATGAAATTCTTGAGCCAATGAATATTATTCACCTTAAGTGGTACTATGATTAAGTACTAAGGTGTATTATCTATAAGGACCATTTTAGTTATGCCATTTTATCACTATTCTTAATTGTAAAAATATCATTCTTATCTATCCTCTTAGCTGTATCCACTTTACATTTATGACCTATCAACCTAGTGTGTTGTAAAGCTTATCCCATTTTACCTTGGTTTTTGCCATTTGTTACACATTTTTAGCATCATAGAATTTGATCAGTTTCATCAGTTGGTTCAAGTACTTTATAGATAGATCATATTTTGGAGCAGTGTGATAGAATTTTTAGTAGTTAAATCCTTCATTTGTTATTCCTTTCTTTTCACCAATATTGATACTAATTATAACCACCTTTTAGAAAATTAGTATCATTTATCTATGATGTTGTGTCCTAGTTATAACCACCTATGGGAAAACTAAGGGTAACATTGTTTATTAAGCCTTGATGTACCAACTTGCCACTTCCTATGCCATGTTGTGCTTTTTTACCAACTGTACTTGTTTTATTTGAATTGACTTCTACACAAGTCAAATTCCTCCACTATAGGATGGAACTATAGTGACTTGAGGTCTTACTTTGGGACTATGTAGGTAGTTCTCGATACTTGTTGAGGTCAGCTCAGTCACCCTTTTCATAATGCTCTTACTATTTTATGAGCAACCTAAGTTTGAATGCTCTCATTTTTTTGTGAGCAACCTAAGTTTGAATGCTCTCACCATTTTGTGAGCAACCTAAGTTTAAACACTCTTTCCATTTTGTGAACTTAAACCATTTAGTGTCTCTTCATTCTTGATCAAGTTGAATAACTTCAAAAAATTCTAAAAACATTTGTAAAATCATTAGAAAAAACCAAAAACATTAACCATTTATTTGCCTTAAGGATTATGGGAATCCTTTCTAAGTTGTAAGCATTATAATTGTCACTTGGTTTCCCCATCCCTTTTGGCCTTTTCTCTCATTCACTTGCCATTTTTTAAGACCATTCCTATTCTTATATCACATCCATTATGTTTGTTTTAATTAGTTATCACATTCTTCTCATTCCCTGGGAGAAATACATTTGGCTTGATGTTTTCTATTGGATATTATATCTATGGAACTATGTATGTAATGTCCACTTGCCTAGTGCATATGGAGACATTTTGACCACCCCCTTCCTTTTTCTTCTATTCCCCTATTTTGTTCATTTGTTAAGTTGTCACCTATTTTCTAGGGACAATGGTCATATGATTTCTATTACATTTTTTATTTGTTCATTTTTTCTTATTTTATTTGTCTGCCTATTTGTTTGCTTTCAACACTATTGCCTTGATTCAATTTATATGTGTTCATTAGGTGATTCCTTACCCACACTTAAACTTTAATCTATCCATATTCATATGATTACATTATCATCATGATTTCTATTATTGGTGCATTATTTTATATTAAGTATTAGATTATGAGAGTTAGTCCTTATGCATATTTTGACCAAGTCCTCATGATGTTATATCATGATGCCTACCAATAGGTGCTATATCAAACCTCAGATTCAATAAGTCTATTCATCAATGGTGTCATTAACATCTCTTTGACATTGGCATCCTAATTAAATCATATCCTAAATAGAGTAATTAACCATAAAATAATTTCAACCTTTATTAGTTCGGCCGAGTATCTCCCTACTAGTAGGTTATTCTAATTCATAATTACCCTTTGTGTTAAGTTATCATCATCCTCGACCAAGTTTATCATGTTTGCCATAATTGGGGTCTAATGATTATAACCACCTATGGGTAGATCATTACACACTATCCCACTTGCATTTCTCAATGATTTTGACTACTTTTTCAATATTATTATGTTTTTACCCCATCATCTTTCCTTTCTTTGGTCCCTTCATTTCACTTCTTTCTTTTCAAGGGACCATTTGTCAACTTACTTGTGCCAACCATTCCCTCAAGGGGGAATCATGTAGTTAGTTTATCACCATTATAGTTGTAAGTATACATGACCTTTTCATTCTTTGAGAAGATGTTCCTATGCTTATAGCTTGCAATGCCTTCCCAAATAGGGACAAACTATAGACACCTAAATCTGACCACTAATAACTTCCAACCAAGCTTTTGAATAATTTCCACCTAAAGTGCAAAATTTAGACTAAAAACACTAAAATACATTAAATGAGTTGAAATTAATATATTCAAGTGCTAATATTAGCTAGGGTATCCCTAAATTGGGTAATGAAATTTATGGGCTATCTAACTTTGATTAGATCATTCTAAGTCAAAATACCAACTTTGCACCTAGGTACTTTGGATTGCTCTTTCCTATCAAATATCTTGCACAAGACATGCATTTATTATTTATTATTGTTAACATCCTAAATGGGATAATGGATCTAATGCATTTGACATCACCTTCCAATTCCAATCCAATCAAATTTTGGACCAATAACAAGGCATTCTGATTAATTTGAGTAATTTGTGCACAAAGTGCTTAAACATGCTTAAGATATAATTAAACCAAATTAGAGCCTAATCAATAATTCCATGGAAACTTGTTAAATAATTTGTTTTGGAAATGAATATTGAATATTTGCATCATTAGGTGACCTTATTTTTTGGGAAGATATCCCTAAGCCATAAATTGCATAAATATGAGGATTCATACCCTCTATGCGTCATCAATACCCTCCATGCCTCTTAATTTCCCCTTTTTCAAATGTCACGATGAGGATAATTATAAATTTATTTCCAAAAAATTGAATTAATCCTCAACCACACATCTTCATATTAGGATGGATGGTTTAAGTTGATTCTGATCAATCTCAAAAATCTATAAATAAAGAGGCCATAAACATCATTTCAAAGCTTAATTTGTGCAAAGTTATAATGTAGGATTGGTTCTAAAAGCTTTATGAAAACTAGTGTTACCATGCCAAATTGATTTCAATCCAAGCTAAGCCAAATCCAATAGTTCCAAGGAGAGATGGAGTTAGCCAAGCTTCCATTGATGAGGACTTTATGAGCACAAACCGAGAAAACCAATCGAAGAAACTTTTGGAGCATCAAGGAAGGTAAGGAATGTGTGTTTTATTTCATTTTAGTTGTGCTTTGTTCATTTGTCTTTCTTCACCAAGATCACCCTATTAAATAGGCATGAAGATGTTAGTTTAGTGTATTTTTTGTCAATTTTTTTTGTTCATTTTGTCACTAACACAACAATAAATTCCTCTTCTTAGTCAAATTCATAGTTCATAATAATGACTTTGCATGGACTTAGAGGATGAGGTAACCATTCACCAAACATATTTAAACAATTATAATCCACTAGTTGGAGGGGTGGGAAAAATTTCAATATATAGGAGCATAAGCAATTTTGGTTGTTAGCGAATGTGTTTGTGTATATTCCCTCCAATTTTTGTGTTATTAGTTTTGCCTTTTTGGTTATATGATTTAATAATTCTTAGTGAGAAAACACATCAATTAATTCTTTCTTATCATGATTGATATGCTAATATTATATGTGTAAAAGCTATTGAATGATTAGAAAATTACATTGATTATTGGAAATTAAGTTGATTGATTCATGTTCTAAATGTGTATGAGTTATTTCTTTTGATATAGTCTTTTATGTGTGTGTAAAAGCTGCCTTAGATACATCATTAGCTTGAGCCATAATATCATAATTAAGGGTGTGCAATAGAGACCCTAAAAATGGATAAATTTGATTGAGGTTTGTGAGTTTCCTATATTAGTATCCCCTTAGACTTCTAAACTATGTCTAACTCTGTGTGTGCAATAGCTACTTACAACAAGCATAGGTTTTGAAAGCATTTATCCATTTAGAAACTAGCTAGAGAGGTGATTCTTAAACACCATAGAGACTTCTTTTCTACCTTACCCTCTCCTCATTTTTGAGTATTTTTGAGACCTATCCACTTTATATTAGTAACCAACCACCCATCCAACTCATGTAGGAATTCAATACACTTTAGGAACCACACCTCCAACCAAAAACCTTATCAATAGCCTGCATGCCCTACCAGCTATTACATCAACATGTTATTCAAACCACATACCTACAACTCATTCCTTGGAATGGATTTTACCTCCATTGAGATCCTAAACCATTAGAGGCTACCTCATTGACTTTGATGTGCATAAAAACCACATCAACAATTCCATTGGTGTTAGAAGGAGGGCCTGAACCTTTGATTATAGTTAACATAAGAGATCCCCCCTTGTGAAAACCCAAAAAAATCATAACACTTAGAAAACTAAAAAAATGAGAATGGATTGGCTCGATATATCACCCATAGATATCCTAGGTATTCAACATGATCTCCCCAATAACCCATTCTCATACCTTCTTAGGTTCTATAATAATCATCCAAGAGTTATCAAAGAGCATCTTGATACTTACACATATGCTATTTATGTTATTAATATCAAATTTGAAGAAATAATCTATGGGTTGTTCCCTTTCATGCTGGGAGAAGAAATGCATGATTGGTTTGTAGAGTTGGCACCTAGTTCTATCACTAGTTGGATTGATTTTAAGGAACTTTTTTTGATTTGATTTAGTCCAAATATTGATGCTCATGTTTAAAAAAATAATTTAATAGATTCTATGGAAAGGGTATGATGGATATTGATTTAGTCCAAATTGTCCAAAGATAAAGTTGGTTATTGTGCCCAAAGAAGATCATAATGGAAGGTTTTCCTTTTAATCTAGGTACTATGCACAATAAGAATACTCTAGAACCCATCATTATTTTAATAATTAATTGTAAGTATGGACATGCTGGACCTAAAGCTTTTGACCCCTAAATTTTTGATGTGGTCAAAGAGGAATAAGAGATTCCATATGGAGAGGATGATTAGATCATAAAAGAGATAGAAGAGTGTATTACAACCATCAAAGAAGAAATTGTAATGTTACAAGAGAAATTGAGATACCAACAACAAGAAGAGGAATTTTTCAAGCTAGGAAAATTAGATCATATTGATTATATCCCTGTATTTGATGAGATAATTGAAAAAGGAAATGATGACAGTGAGGAAAGTGTTAATTTATAAGAACATTATCAACCTTTATACCAAATCTATGAGATAGAATAAGCCCATGTAGAGGATCAATTAATTTTACTTGAAAAATAATATATTATCTCTAAAGATGGTGTTAATGACTCTTGTGACTACTATTTTGCATTGGAATCTCTATCAGAAGACTCATTTGATGATTATATTCCTAAATTTTTCTCCTCTAATCATGCAAGATTTAATGTTGAGGTTTCAGATTATGTTATGCCTGAGGAAGGTACATATTTTTATCATGAGGCAAATAAAAAAGGTATGTTGGATTCCCAAAATAATTTTAATTCAATTTTTGAGCTCCCTTTTAATGGAATTAATTCACAAAGATGCCGATGCCCTAATTTAATGGATGCTAAATGTAATTTAGTGCCAAACTCTAATGTGCAGGGAACTATGGTTGATTATGTGATTGACCAAGAACCCTAGTGTTTGTGGACATCAACATAATTTGGAATAGAAGCAAAAATAATTGATTACACATATGATTCCCATGAATTTACATATCTTCTAGATCATAACCATTCAAAAGAAGCAAATTACTTAGATGGTAATAATCAGAGTTTCAATTCAATAGAAAAACAAAAGGGCCAATAACATGTAGCTAATGGGATGATCCATATGGAATTATTAATTAATGAATTTATTTATCCTAAAATTAGAACTAGCGATCCCCAGGTAGATAGAAAGTTTATTCATAATTTGGAAAGTCGAGCTTAGTCATTCAAATATTAAAGGTCACACTCAAAATGAGAGTTTAGATGAAGTTTTGGAGGAAAATGTTGTTCATGATTATGCTTATGATTTTGATTCTATATTTGTGGACCTTTTCCATAATGAGTTCATAGAGGATGATGTCTTTCAAGACTGTAGGTTAGATTTAATATCCATCTCAAGAGACACTTTCAAGGATTGTTTATTTGAATTAAGTTCTCCTAATAATGTTAGTATAAATGATGAAGTTTTATAACTTGCCAAATCTTAACATATTGACCCATTTTTAAGCTTAGATGAATTTGAGGAAGATTGGGTGTGCTTGAGGCCTTTCTCTTGGATAAACACAACTATTGTAACTCAAGTTATGCATTTTGAATTTCAAAACCCTTATAATTTTGGTGATTATTAGTCTAATTTTACCTCTTAGTTAGTTAATAATTTTTTTATTACATCTCAGGTATTTTATCCTAAATACATAATAAAAAATGGTGAGTTTTTATTATGCATGCATCATAGGGAGGATTTATTTGTTTATTGTGCATTGGATGTCCCAATGAGTAACCCTAATTTTTTATTTTATAATATGAGGGAAAGGTCCAAAATTATATTTAATGAATACAAGGATGTCCCTACCTATATTAGATCTTTATTAGGGAAAACCTTATTATTACCAAAGAGTGAAAATCATACCAAACAGAGTTTCCAAATCCATCCTCCATCTTGTTTGGGTTTTCTTTAGAGTAGGAGAAGTTAGGTTTCTTGTTTTCTATCATTTGATTTCATTAGAGTAGTTTCCTTATTTTTAAATTAATATTTCCTACTTTTAGTATTTTGCTTTTTTAGATTTGTTTTATGCTTTCTATATTAGTTGTTTTGTTACTTCCTATGTCAATATAATTTTTTTCTATTCTGGTGTAACCAAGCTAAAATTCAAACCAACTGAGCCCATATCTTATGCTTAAATAGACTTGTATAAAAATGGGAAATTGAAAAGAGAGTCATGACTTAGGACCAATTCACAAATTGGGTATATTTATATGTTTTGAGTCCTCAAGATGAAGATAAGTAATCATGGACTATTATGGATGGTGTCATAGTTGAATACTTTCACCAGGTATGTGGAAGTTGCTCTCAGATTAATTCATGAAAATTTAGAAAGTTTTCTTATTTTTTGGATCAAATGCACTGATCAAAATAGATAATTTGTTGGAAATGACAATTTTGGGTATAGATGTGGCTGGTAGGGATGTTCTAGTAATGATTTTTTTAATATTATACTAGCTTACTAGGGTTTTGACTCTCGTCTTCTCATTAAAGAAAAAATTAAAACAAAAGAAGAAAAGAACCAATGGGTTCAAAAGAGAAAAATACAATCCAAATAAAATCAAAAGGCTCATATAATGAAATAAGGTCAATGTATCACACATCATGGTTAAAAGAAAATAATGGAAACATAACAAAAGGAGCCTAAGGCATCTCTTTCAAGGATATGGACACTTGGCTAGTAGTAGAGTTATGTTTGAGATTCCCTTGATTTAATATGATTTAAGAGATACTAGAACAAAACCTAAAACTTTATCAAGCCTTTGAAAAATTGATCACAATAAGGGTTAAATGAATTACATGTTTGACACACACAAATCCAAAAAATTGGAAGGCAAGTTTGTTGTGTGAATCTACTTAAAAGTCTCTTTCATATTTTTTATTTAAGTATTACTTTATAAAACACTTCATGATCTATTTAAGGATTGTTAACCAAAGTTTGGGATTCTTGAATACTTAGAAGTATTCCCCTTATGAGTCTCCATTTGTTGTACCCAACACACCCCCATTTTTGAAAATAGGGACCCTTGTTCAAATTTTGTATATTTGTGCTATAAATTGAGTATTAAACTTGATTAGGAACCAATATTAAATATATTGTGAAGATCTAGTCTGTTAACACATAATGTTTTTTTGACTTCATCTAATGTTGCTAATATTTGATTCTTATGTTTCCAAGTTGCAGGTTTAGTGGGTCTTATTTATGAGAACACTGCCTAGGGGCTTCATACTTTAATGATTAATTTAACTCTTTATTTTGAGTAACCCTTGGTATTTAATCATATAATTAGATCTATGTTCAAATCATGCTAAAAAGCCTTAGTCTAAGTATGCTAGCCTAGGTATTTTTTAAAATAAGATTCAAATAAATCTAGGGTTAAAATTTACTAGGGAACACTTTATTATATGTTGAAATTAGTTTGAAGATTTATCCCAAAATTTTAGTCCAAAATCCTCATACTAAGTCCTATATTTCTTGAAGCCCCTAGTCTAGTCTATTGTTCACATGGGGCTAGACCTTATTTTTTATAGTCTCTAAAAATATTATTTATTTTATTCTATTTTGTGCCTATAGAAATTAGGCAACTTGAAGGCAACAGGTTTCAAGATCGTGCATAAATTCAAAATTCAAAAACTTAGATCTACGATATGCATTAACTCACACAATGAAAATCTAATGGTGTGAGATCAACATTGCTAATTTTAGCCCACATACCAAGCTTTTTCTTGGATTGAATAGATGAGTAGATTTATAGAGCTTTGAAGGATAAAAAAATGACTTACACAAGCTATAAAGAGCTAAACCATCACTAGGACGTCATGAAGAATTGGATAGGTCAACTTATGCATTTTATAAGTATACTAAAAAAGCCTCATAGGGATGAAGGATCATATGGAATAAATTTTCCTATTGACAAGATATTACTCTAAAAAAATCATGTCTTGATGAGACTTCTATCTCAAGATCTAAGCCTTTAAATATTGACTTGTAAAACAGGATGTAAACATAGATGTCAAAATTAAGCTTAGTAATTAACCGTTTGGTGTTCAAAGTGTGATGGTCATATTAACATCATTGACAGTCATGTAAAAATTAAAGAAGATAGTGTGGATCTTAGAATTAAGCTTATAAATTATCCATTGGGGTTCAAAGATTGATGATCATGTGGATGTCAAAGATGTTCATGTGAACATCAAATGATGGGCATGCAAATGTCAAAATTAATATCAATAATTATAAATTAGGTTTCAAATATTGATGGTCATGTAGATATTAATGATGTTCATGTGGATGTCAAATGATGGGCATGAAAATGTAAAAATTAATCTCAATAATTATCGATTAGGGTTCGAATATTAACGATTGTGTAGATGTCAATGATAGTCACACAGATGTCAAATGATGGGTATATAAACATCAATTTTAATCCATGGTATATATCCATTTAGATTAAAATAATTCAAATATCAATGCATCATGTTGATTCTTACAAATAAATCTAATGCTGCAAGATTAATGAGATTTTTCAAAGTTCCCATAACCAATAGGAAGCTACCACATGGCATGTTTTCATGAGCTAAGAGGTAACAATTGACTTTGGCCTCATTTAAAGAAAACATGAAGCTGGGACACATGCCCAAAGGTAATAAAGGTCATGTTTTAATTAAATGGAAAACTTGGCATGGACATTGTTATATGTAAATGACACATTGGATTATAAACTAGTGAAGCTCACATGAGTCTTAGATTTAATCTAGCTCGCAAATATAAAAAAGATCTGACAGTAGAACAAGAAAAGATGATAGTTACTCAGGAATCTCAAAGATTAAGTTGAAACAACAAATTATTTTAAAATAAATATCCTATAAATCCTTTTGAAGGAATTTTCTATTCTATAAAGGTAAGAGCAACATGTAGCACATAGTAACAGGAAGTTAGTCCTAGTTAAGTAATGATTTTGTTTATGAGTTATTGGTAAAGGGTCACTTGTACTTAACACATGTCTAAGTTCTATTTAGAAATGGCTAACTTAAAGTATTTGAGAGTTTGTTCTCACAACCTATAAGAGAAGTTATTATCATGCATATATTTAGTTTTCATGCAGTTCGAGTTATAATTGTAAATGTTACCCTTCTTTACACATGCACATATTACATAACTTTTGTAAAGGCTAACTTAAACTAATGTATAAGAAGACTCTTATATATTTTCAACCATAGTTAGAAATCAAGTTCTGATTATCACATGTAATGAGTTTTTATGGACTTGGAGGATGAGGTGACCCCTTTCCCCAAGCATATTTAAATAATTGTAATCCATTGGTTTGAGGGGTGGGAAAATTTTCAGTATATAGGAGTAGAAGTAATTTTGATTATCAACAAATGTGTTTGTGTATTCTCTCTCCAATTTTTTTGTAATTAGGCTTATTTTTTTGGTTGTCTTATTCAATAATTATTATTATGCAAAGGCTACAATGAATTATTTCTTATCATGATTGATATGTTAGTCTTAGATGCGAAAAAGTTATTGAATGATTAGAAAATTACATTGAATATTGGTAATCAAGTTGATTGATTCATGTTCTAAATGTGTATGAGTGTTTTCTTTTGATATAGTCTTGTGTGTGTGTAAAGTATGCCTCAGATATCTCATTAGCCCAAGCCATAATCTCTTAATAAGGATGTGAAATAGCTGCCATAAAAGGGGTAACCTTTGACTGAGGCTTGTGAGTTTCCTATATCAATATCCCCTTGGACTTCTAAACTATGTCTGACTATGTGTGTGCAATATATGCTTGAAATACACATATGTTTTGAAAGTGTAGACATGTAAAACTAGCCACCAATGGATTCACATCTAAATTTAGACCAATTCTTGCTAATCATTGAAGACCTAGCCCAATAATTTCCATAAGTTTCAAATTTGGCTTCATAGCCATGAAATTAAATCAACTTACCCTATAAATCAATTAATTTGGGTAAATGCACATTGAATTAAATCAATGACCAAATGCCTAAATTTAATTAATTAAAGTGCAAATCTTGATCAAAGCCTAATTAAATTCATCCTTGAGAAAATGAACTAGTAAATCAATTACCAAAAAGGAAAATTAAAATATCAAAAGCATCTTAGAACATCATAGAAGCTACTCATTACTTTTGTGAGTTGTCTCAAATCGAAAATATCTAAAAGAATATCTTAAGAATATTCCAAACTCAACAAAGATTAATAAAATCAACCATGGTCAGATTTAACCCATTTTAAGTGATTTTAAATCCTATAAAAGCAAGCCTAGATCTGTTCATTTAGAGAGCTTAATAAAAGTATAATTATAATTCAGGAATAGATTCATGAAGTGAAAATCCTAGTGTTATAATTCCAAAATTGAGCCAAAGCCATCAAGCCATCAATAAATCCAAGAATTCAACAATGGTACATAGAGGAGATGATGTTATCCATATGTCATTGATGAATAATTATTTTGCATAAACCAAACAAGCCAACCAAATTACCATTTGGAGCTATCAAGGATTTGGTAAGGAATTGGTGTTTTTATGTTTATATTTCTCATTTCCTTACATGTTTTATTGAGTTCTCATTTGGTATATTCATTATGCTCCCCACATGATCAAGCCTAAAAGATGTTATATTTTTAGTGATTTCATTATTCATTATTTTTGAGACTAACATTTACTAACCTCTTTTCTTGAGTTAAAATCCTAGATCACAAATGACACACCCGGTGGGTCTTAGTATAGAGTTAGTCTCAAGGATGAAAGGTAATGAAAGAGATGGATAGAAAAATGAGATTGATCAATAAAAAATATTTAATTATACCTTACAATGAGGATATGCTCATCCTTATTAGCATTGATACAACTAGAATGGTCAATGGGTTGATTTGATCAAGATGGGTGTGGAAGGATTTTCCAAGGTGCCAAGGAGAAACTTTTGATGCTCCATTGCTTGTAGAACCTCTTACAGCTAATTTTTTCTATAGCATGTGATGGTAGGCTTCATGATATAACACCATGAAAACTTGGCCAAAATGTGCATTAGGACTGACTCCCGATCTAATAAAAAATTTAAAATAATGCACCAATGATAAAAACCATGATGACTATGTTGACATATGAATATAAATGGACTCAAGAATAATGTGCAAGGAATCACCTAGTGAACACATAGAAACTAAGTCAAGGAAACAGTGTTGAAAGAAAATAAAAACGCAAGTGAACAAATAAAGAAATAATTATAAATCACATAAACAAACCACTTGAAATAAACAAACATAAATATTGAAAATAAAAGCAAAAAAAAGCATCCTAATAATGACTATGCCCTAGTAGGGAAAATTGAGGATAACTAACTAGGCTTGAATAGGACAAATGTTTTTAGATTTTTGAAATATTTGATTTTTTTTGGCATTTTAAGGTATCTTAACTCATTAGAGAATGATAAGATACCTACTCATAAAATGATGAGAGCATTGACTTAGGTTGCTCACAAAATTATGATAACATATGACAAAGGGGACTGAAGTGACTACAACATGAATTGAACACACCCTACATAGTCCCAAAATTACCTCAAGTCATATTAATTCTATTAACACAAAATTTAGGAAAAAACCAACTAGGTCACAACAAGTTCTCATATCCAACAAATGGCTAGTCAAATGAAAATAACAATGGCAAGTGATGCAAAAATGCATGATAAACAAATGTTACCCCTAGTTTACCCACAGGTAGTTATAAATAAGATACAATGGATTATATCAATGATACTAATTTTTCCATAGGTGGTTATAATTATTAGCAAGACTAATAAATAATGATTTACCCCAGTAGATGATATAATCAAGCTCACGTAAACAAACTTGACATAAGATGGAAAATGAAAGATATCTTGCTAGATCAACGATAAAACTAATTTTATAGACTATAATTGTAAATTAAAATTTGATTTATTATTTAAACTTGATCAAAATTCCCTCCTAAAAAGTGTAGCAATAACCAAATTAACCAAGATCAAAATAGGATTGGATAGGATGACTAAAAGCAGGCTTTGGTCTATATAGGAATGATATGGTAGAATGGGATATGATATAATAATTATTGATTAGGATAATTATTGGTTTGATAGATTGAATAAAATGGTAAGAGGGTTTCCCCCTAGTGATAAGGTGAATGGTTAGAATATGTGATAATGGAAAAAGGATTGATAACTTGATATGATATGGTACATGTTTGGTTTTGGCCTAGGTATGATAAATGATTCTATTATTATTATCAAAATGATTCTATTATTATTATTATCAAAGTGGAGATGAACATCTTAATCAATAAATGATATAACTATAATAGTCAATCATGTAAACTACTAGCCCACACTTCATCTAAATAATTTCTCTATCAAGAACAAGGTGTAGATTTAGATGTAAATGATATTGTTGTGATCTTCATCAGTTGTTGATATTGTTTCCTTAAAGATGGATAAATGTTGGATGGTAGGTTTTATTGGGAAATGTAATGATAAAGGATAATTAAATGAATGATGGATGACAAACAAATGAAGATCAATATTTTTAAGCACACACAATGTTGTTGATTTTGGATTCAACATAACTTTAGATGTGGTAGGGTCAAAGACTTCTAAATATTCTATCGATAAGACCACCGAATTTTGTTGTTATTTAGGCTTGAGAGTAATTATCATATGATTAGGCTATAAATTGAAAGATATTTTTATCTGATCTTTGATAATATCTTCATTAAGTAGTAAATAACTTGTGTGCTTAGCCATTCATGCCTTGAAGAGGTTTCTACCAATGAAGTTGTCTTGATTATCTTGTGTACCTCTAAGAAGGTTTCACTAAGGATCATTGAATTTTGAATTTTATTTTCCCCTAGTACCTCTAAAAAGGTTTCACTAAAATATGTTGAGTTTTGACTTTGATTTCCCCCTAGTGCCTCTAAAAAATATTAATTAAGAGAGTTATCTTCTACTGTATGATTGTGGTATTGACTTCCTTGCTCTTTTTCAATTGCTATGTCACAATGGATGTAGTTCAACAAGGTGTGATTCCATTGGTCCCAATCAACACTTACGAGAGATGGAATGTCAATAATATGGCTATGTTGGTTGATGGTAATGGCATGTGGAATGGTAATGGAATGGGGGTTGGTAACACATTCTTGCTAGAAGATGCTAGGAAAACTTATGTTAATGTTGAAGTAATCATCCTAAAAAACCATAGAAGGATCACAAATGTATTCATACTTATCTAATAGGAATGCATAACCAATGTTATAATAGTCATGGATGTATTCTATTTTTTAATTTAATTTTGACTCAACAAACTCTCAATTCAATGTTGATTCTACTTCTGATGCTAAATCTGATGTTGATTCAAAAATATAATCTAACTCTAATTTTGATTCTTCATCTGATGGGTAATATGTTACAATGATGTCTTGTTGAATGTTTAGTTTTAGACAAGTAATGACTTGTGATGGCATAGTGGGCTCCATAGAGTGTGATTCTTCAATGAATGGAAAAAGGTCAAGAGACAACTCTACAGAGACTAGATTGTCAATGGAGGGATCTTGAAAAAGAGGTAGATGATCAAGGTAATAATTTTCCTAAAGGTATTTATAATCATTAAGAGGTGACTTAACAAACATTGACTTGTTAGAGTGAGACTCCTTGATAACTGATATAGGATCAATAGGTGATTCATCATAGGTTGACTTATCACAAATCATTGGTTCAAACAAAACATCACATCTTAATTGGTTCTCTTGGCCTTGGTTTAAAATAAATTATAAAATACCAATTTTTAACACATATTGGTCTTCAAATGATTGGTTTAGTTAGATAAGTACCGATTGGATTGGTTGGGGTTAGGCTGAATGATGGGCTAAGCTTGAATGATTGGATGAGGTTTATGTTGAATGATTAGTTGGGATTGTGATTGGATTGGTTAAGGTTTTGGTTGTACTAGTAGAGGTTTGGATAGGATAATGATAAGGTATTGTGGAGCTTGATTTCTCACACAAGCCAAAGGATGAAGTCCTTGAATGTTATGGATAGGGCATGGTGAAGCTTGGTTGTTATTACAAGTCAAAGGATGAAGTCCTAGAATGGTAATGGTATTCCTTGGATATTATGGAGCTTGGTAGCTCATATAATACTAAGGAGGGTTAGGGGTAGATAAAAAAGGGTGTTGTGGAGGGTGATTGCTCACCCAAGCCAAAGCATCTAAGTCCTCCTCATAAACCATATCATCCCAGTCAGGGTCTTGAGTTGGATTATAAGATGGTCCTTACCTTTATTCCCTATATTTATTATTGTAAGGAAGGTATGGATCCATCTTCCAAACAACATTGTCTATAGTTAGGTCTTCAACAAAGTCCTCTTTACAAGCCTTTTCATCCCAATCAAGGTCTCAAGTTGGATCGTAAGCAAGTATTTAGTTATAGTCAATTTATGGGGCCATTCTATCATAATTTGGATTGTACATGACTTTGTCATAAGTGTAGATAGTCATATCTACATAAATGATGAAAGCTATGAAAATAATAAGGCTTAGAGTTATAGAAACTCTAAAAATCAATGTCTAAAGGACAAAAGGTCAAACTTGGTCTAACTTGGTCAAAAGTGGAGCTGTATCTCTAATGTTGTCTAAGAATGGAGTTATATCTCCAAAATGGTTTGTGATCAAACTTGGCATAAAATAGTCTAAAGTCAAATTCCTAACATAAAATGTCATACACATAAAAGGTCAAGCATCTAAATAAAAATGGAATGTCAAAGTCTAGACCAAAGTGTTTAAAACAAGGTCTAAACTAGGAAAGGGAAAAGTTGAGTTGCTAGGGCTTTCATCCAAACATGGAGTCAAAAGCTAGGCTCAAACAAACATGATCTTCTAGGAATTTTGGCCAAATGGTGTCAAAATATAGACTTTGAAATAAATGCTGATGTGATTTGATTTAATATAACAAGGTTAGAATAACTTTGACATAAAATTGACACACATAATTAAACATAAACATGATCTATTGGTATAAGCCATAATGCAAAAGGCACTTGGATAAAAGATCATGTTTCTATAAATAAAAGCACAAATAATGATGAGGATAGTTTTAATGAATAAACAAGTGATAGTTTTAAAATTTGGGAAATAAATCAACCTAAGTTACATAACCCAAAAGAGAAATATCTATGTATCAACCTCTGTGAAGTGAGGCTTAAACAAAAATCAATCAATGTTTGAATCCAAACTTTGACAAGGTTAATTGAAAACCCAATACTGAAGACTAGGATTTGACCAAACATGCTAGACAAGATTGGACAACATGGTGGTGCATGAACAAGGTCCACATGACATATATAACATGGTTTGAAACAATTTTTTTTGATACAAGGTCAAATAAGTCTTGAAATAAAATGAGTAGCCTAGTTGCGTAAATATGCTCTAATGATGTAATCAATGTTATGTTTCAAAGACACAAGTCCCAAAATTGATAATGATGTGGGTAGTATAAAGGTACCCATTTTAAAAAAGTAACACACACACAAACATGTTTACCAAAAATTGTAAGGCACAAGTGTGGTGTAAAATGGCCAGCATAACACCTTTTTACAAGGGAGTGGTGTATAAACAAACTTGTTTTTGACGTGGTTATAAACAAAAACATAAGTTTTAATCCCAAAACACCAAGAAAGAAAAAGATAAATGACCAAAATACAACTAAGTATAATCATAGTAAATCTTATTAAGGGTGTGACAAAGTGGGCTTGACTAAAACTAATTGGTTTTTGATCATTCTAGATGGATCCCATGTCTACCAACATTTATGTCAAAAAATAAGACATGTGACATGTTATTTGAGTCTATGGAATATGTCTTATTGTAAAAAGGTATTTTCATTTCTACAACCACTACATCCATCACTTGCTCAATGTAGTACAATATTTAACATGCTCAAACATCTCAGGCTTAGCTTCTACTAATAAAGATGGTTTAACTGCTCAAACCATCATCCTAGTGAGGGGATCTTAATTTATATACCCCCCATTGAAATGGGTTGAAAATAATGCCATGAGATGAAATCTTGAGTCAAATCTTCCCTAAAGAACTCATGGGAGGTAATGAGGTCCCCCTCACAAGCCAAGATGTATGAAATAAATGACATAATAAAAAGACTTTATGGTTGCCTCAAGATCTCCCAATACTATTTTGAATTTTCGGAGAGGGATTTAAATGATGTTATTTATATGCCTTGGAATAGGCTCAAAGTGTGATGAGATGATGATTTTTATCCCAAAAGTTCCCTAAAGGGGATAGATTGGAGAGCATACTGCACGTCTATTTTTGCTAAAACACATAATCAACAAGCAAGTTTACAAATAATTAAAGTGAGGTTAATTTACTTGCACTAAATTGAAAGTATTTTATTAGATTCATTACTAGCCCCTTGGATTTAATATGCACAAATAAAAATAATTGAAAACCACCTAAAAATAAGTTGGCACTTTTGACCCAAAAAGTTTCCTAGAGGGGAGGGATGGGAGAGCATACATGCACAACTCCCAATTTACTCAAATAAGTTTAGACTAAATAAATAATAAAAATAACTTAAAAAAAATTTGAAGTGTATTCAATTTTATAGCACTAAATGAAATGTGTGGTGGTGTTCTTTTAGTCTCCTTGGCTTTAAGTTGTGAAATTTGAAAGAACAATCAAAACATTTAACACAAACATGCAAAAATTTATTTTTAAACCCAAAGTGAAATGCCTAATTCATTTTAAAACATCTCAAAAGAAGTGTGAAATAAATAATTAAGCTTTTTTTTAAGGATTTTTCAAATGGGCTCTGCAATAAAAAGGCCAACACTTTGTTTAGCCTTGAAACTTATTTATCAAATGAGACAAGCAATTTTGAAGGGTAAAATCTGTCGACCCAAAGGCAAAACCTCAAGAAAGAAAACATGTTAGGTTAGGAAAATATTAGAAAAAAATATCAATAAAAATCTCAAAAAATATAAAAAAATATCAAAAAATAAAAGAAACCTATGAAACATGCAAACAATAATCTAGAAGGTTAAAACAAATAAAACCAAATATATAAAATATAAAAAACTTTCAGTTAATATTTTAACCATAACTTTTAAAATATAAATCCATTTGTCATGATTTTTTTGAAAGTTGTATATAGGTTTAGGGATTACCTCTCTAAAAAAATTTAGGTCAAAAAAGTAAATAAAAAAGTTATTATCTCTGTACTAGCCATTTTTACTAGAAAATTAGAAAATAAAATGTGATAGTCACTAAAAGAGTCATAACTTCTAAAATACAAATCAGATTTTAATGAAATTTTGAGATAATTAGGATAAAACTAGTAAGAACTTGTCAAAAAATTTGAAAAAAAATTAAATAGATTAAAAATAAGAGCTATTTTTGTTCAAATATGTGGGGTGCACAATCATATCCCGCCGGGCATGACATTTATGATTTGAGATTTTAACTCAAGAAAAGAGGTTAGTATAGAGTTAGTTCTAAAAATAATTAAATAAACTCATTAACAATCTAAAATCTCTAGGCCTAGATCATGAGTGGAGCATGGTGAATAATCCAATTGAAAACATAACTAAAAATGAAAGGAAATGATAATTCAAACACAAAATACAAATTCCTTACCCAAATCCTTGATTGCTCCAAAGGATTCTTCATTGGCTTGCTCAGATTTGTGCTCAAAATGTCTTCATCAATGGAGTGTGGCTACCTTCATCTCTTCTTGGCACCTTATTCAATGCTTAGCTTGATTGCTAGCTTGATGACTTGATTGATTCAATTGTTTGATGGCTTTAGCTCAATTTTAGCATTATAACACTAGGCTTTTAGCTTCATAAATTTATTTTTTCATTATAAATCTACTTTGATTGAGCTCTCTAAAATAAGAGATTCAGGCTTTATTTTATAGGCTTTCAAATCCTTTGGAATGGGTTAAATCTGATCATGGTTAAATTTATTAACCTTGGTTGAGTTTGCCATATTATTAAGATATTCTTTTAGATATTTTCCAAAAGTGACAACTCACAAAGGTAATGAGTGTATTCTAAGATTTTCTAAGATGCTCTTGAATTTCATTTTTAGTAATTGATTTATTAGCTCATGGGTGAACTTAATTAGGATTTGAAATTTATTTAAATTTCTAGTTACTTTTGATTAGGGTGTGTAAGTTAATTAATTCTTTTTAGGCATTTGGTCATTTATTTGGTTTTGATTGATTCAATGTGTGTATTTGCCTTGTTTAATTGATTTATTAGGCCAAATTGATTTAATACAAGGTTATAATGCCAAATTCAACACTAATATAAATTCTTAGGTTAAATGTGTGATGATTGGTAAGAATTGGTCTAATAGTCTGATATAAAGCCATTGATAACCAAATTTACATGTATACATAAAGCACTTGTTCATTTAGAAACCAACTATAGAGGTGATTCCTAAAAACCACAAAGTCTTCTTTTCTACCTTACCCTCACCTCTTTTTTGAGTATTTTTGAGACCTATCCACTTTATATTAGCAATCGGCCACCCATATAACTCATGTAGGAATTCAATACCCTTTAAGAACCACACCTCCATCCAAAAACCTTATCAACAACCTGCATGCTCTACCAACTATTCCATCAAAAGGTTATTCAAATTGCATACCTATAACTCATTTTTTGGATTAGATTTTATCTTCATTGAGATCCTAAAATATTAGAGGCCACCTCTTTGACTCTGGGGTGCGTAAAAACTACATCAATAATTCCACTAGCACTAGAAGGAGGGCTTAAATCTTTTATTGTAATTAACATAAGAGATCCCCCTTGTGAAAACCAAAAAAACCCAAAAAAATCATAAAACTTAGAAAACTAAAAAATTGGGAATGGATTGGCTCGATCAATCACCCATAGATATCCCAAGTATTCAACATGATCTCCACAATAACCCATTCCCATACCTTCTTAGGTCCTTAATAATCACCCAAGAGCTATTTATGAACATCTTGCTACTTACACATATTCTATGCATGTTATGGTTATCAAATTTCAAGATGTAATCTATAGGTTATTCCCTTTCATGCTAGGAGAAGAATGCATGATTGGTTTGTAGAGTTGGCACCTAGTTCTATCACTAGTTGGAATGATTTTGAGGAACCTTTTTTTGATTTGATTTGGTTCAAATATTTATACTCATGATTTAAAAAATAATTTAATAGCTTCTATGAGGTTCTCTAGAATAGGTATGTTAGATATGAATTGTGTAGAAGCTATCAAAAGATAAATTTGGTTAATATGCCCGAACAAGATCATAGTGGAAGAGTTTCCTTTTAATCCAGGAATTGTGCATAATAAGAATACTTTGGAGCCCATCATTGTTGTAACAAGTAATCATAAGTATGTACATGTTGAATCTAAAAATTTTGACCCCCAAATTTGTGATGTGGTCAAAGAGGAAGAAGAGGTTCTAGAATGAGAGGATGATTGGATCATAAAAGAGGTAGAAGAGAATATTATAGCTATCAAAGTAGAAATTATAATGTTACAAGAGAAGTTGAGATACAAACAATAAGAAGAGGAATTTGTCAAGATAGGAGAATTGGATCATGTTGAATCTATCCCTGTATTTGTTCAGATAATTGAAGAAGGAAATGATAATAGTGAGGAAAGTGTCAATTTAAAATAACATTATCAACCTTTGCAACAACTATATGAGATATAATATGCCCAGGTAGAGGATCAATTACTTTGCCTTGAAAATGAATATATTATCTCTAAAGATGGTGTTGATGACTCTTGTGACTATCGGTTTGTATTGGAATCTCTATCAAAAGACTTGTTTGATGATTATATTCCTGGCTTGTTCTCTAATCATGCAAACTTCAATGTTGAGGTTTCAAATTATGTTATGCTTGAGGAAGGTATACATTTTTATCATGAGGCAAAAAAAAAAGGTATGTTAGCTGCCCCCAAGAATTCTGATTCAACTTTTGAGCTCCCTTTCAATGGAATTAATTCACAAGGATGCTCATGCCTTGATTTAATGTATGCTGAATTCAATTTAGTGTTGAAATCTAATGTGTAGGCTATTATGGTTGATTATGTGATTGATTAGGAACCCTAGTGTTTGTGGAAATCAACACCATTTGGCATTGAAGTAAAGACTTTTGATTACACATATGATGCCCATGAAGTTGCATATCTTCCAGAGCAT
Source organism: Torreya grandis (assembly GCA_037957365.1). Taxonomy (NCBI): domain Eukaryota; kingdom Viridiplantae; phylum Streptophyta; class Pinopsida; order Cupressales; family Taxaceae; genus Torreya; species Torreya grandis. The sequence continues at coordinate 341,865 of JARHVA010001089.1, read as the reverse complement.
AACTATTCAAAAGAAGTAGATTACTTAAATGGTAATAATTAGAGTTTCAATTCAAAAAAAAACATCAACAGAATCAACAATAGACAATAGATGGGATGATCCATTTAGAATTAATAATTAATGAATTTTTTGCTTCTAAAATTATAAATAGTGAGCCTTAGGTAAATATAAATTTTATTCATAATTTGGAAAGTCAAGAGCTGAGTCATTCAAATATTAAAGGTCACACTCAAAATGAGAGTTTAGATGAAGTTTTGGAGGAAAATGTTGTTCATAATTATACATATGATTTTGATTCTATATTTGTGGACCTTTCCTATAATGAGTTCATAGTGGATGGTGACTTTTAAGAATGTAGGTCAGATTTAATATCCATCTCAGGAGACACTTTCGAGGATTGTTTGTCTAAATTAGGTTCTCTAAATAATGTTAATACAAATGATGAAGTTTTAGAACTTGTCAAATCCTGAGATATTGACCCATTTTTAAGATCAAATGAATCTAAGGAAGATTGGGTGTGCTTGAGGCCTTAGTATCAAATAAACACAACTATTGTAACTCAGGATAGGTATATTGAATTTTAGAACCCTTAAAATTCTAGTGATTAATGGTCTGATTTTGCCTCTCAGCTAGGTCATAATTTTTTTGATTATGTCTTAGGTATTTTGTTTTGAATACATAAGTAATAATGGTGAGTTCTCAAAATATATGTATCATAGGGAGGAGTTATTTGTTTATTGTATCGAGGATGTCCCAGTGAGTAACCCTACATTTTTATTTTATAATATGAGGGAAAGGTTCAAAATTATATTTAATGAATAAAAGGATGTCCTTGCCTATATCAAAAATTTAATGAGGGAAAACTTGTTATTATCAAAGAGTTAGAATCATGACAAACAAAGTTTCCAAATCCATCCCCCATCTTGTTTAGGTTTTCCTTAAAGTAAGAGTAGGTTAGGTTTCTTGTTTTATATCATTTTCTTTCATTAGATAAGTTTCTTTCTTTTCAAATCATTCCTTCCTACTTTCAATATTTTGCTTTTTTAGATTAGTTTCATGTTTTCTATATTATTATTTTTATTTCTTTTTGTGGAAATCTATTTTTTTTTTATTTTGGTGTAACCAAGCTAAAATTCAAACCAACTAAGCCGATATCTTATGATTAAATAGACTTGTAGAAAAATAGGAAAATTGAAAAGAGAGTCATAACTTGGGACTGGTTCACAAATTGGGTATATTTTTATGTTTTTAGTCCTTAGGATGAAGGTAGGTAATCATGGAATATTTTGGATGGTGTCATAGTTGAATACTTTCACCAAGTATGTGGAAGTTTCTCTTAGAGTACTTCATGTAAATTTTGAAAGTTTTCTTATTTTTTGGATCAAATGCACTTATAACATTAAATACCTTGTTGGAAATGATAATTTTAGGTATAGATGTGGTTGGTAGGGATGTTATAGTAATGATTTTTTTAATAATTATACGATCTCATTGGGGTTCTAGTTCTCTTCTCATTCAAAAAAAAAGAAAAGAAAAAAAAACCAATGGGTTCAAAATAGCAAAAGACTATCTAAAGAAAATCAAAAGGTTCACATGATGAAATAAATTCAATGTACCATGCATCATGGTTAAAATAAAATAATGGAAAGAGATGAAAAGGAGCCTAAGGTATCTTTATCGGGGTTATGGATGCCTGCCTTGAAATAGAGCAATGCCTGAGCTTTCTTTGATTTAATGGGATTTAAAATATACTAGAATGAAACCTATAGATTCGTAAATCCTTTGAAAAACTAATCAAAATAAGGGTTAAATGAATTACATGCTTGACACACATATCTAAAAAATTGGAAGGCAACTATGTTGTGTGAATCAACTTAAGAGTCTCTTTCATGTTTTTGATTTAAGTATTTTTATATGACACACTTCATGATTGTTTAAGGATTACTAACCAAAGTTATATGTTCTTAAATATTCATGAGTATTCCCTTTGTGATTCACCATTTGTTATACCCAACACACCCCAATTTATAAAAATAGGGACCCTTGTTCAAATTATGCAAATCTGTGCTATAAATTGAATATTCAATTTGACCAAGAACCAGTATTAAATATCTTGTGATGATCTAGTTTGTTAGTACATAATCCTTATTTGACTTATCTAATGTTGCTAATATTTGATTCTTATGTTTCCATGTTGTAGGTTTAATGGGTCTCATTTATGAGAACACTACCTAAGGGCTTCATACTTTAATGATATAATTGACTCTTTATTTTGACTAACCCTTGGTCTTTAATTATCTAATTGGATATATGTTTAAATCATGTTAAAAATCCTTAATTTAAGTATGTTAGCTTAGGTATTTTTTAAAATGATATTCAAATAAATGTGGGATAAAAATTTAATAGGGATCACTTTATTATATGTTGAACTTAGTCTGAATATTTATCCCAAAACTTTAGTCCAAAGCCTCATACTAAGTCCTATATTTCCCAAAGCCCCTAGTCTAGTTTGTTGTGCACATGTGACTAGAATTTATTTTTTATAGTATATAAAAGGATTATTTATTTTATTCTATTTTTTTTCCTATATAAATGGATGAACTTGATGGAAATAGGTGTCAAGCTCATGTGTAAAGTCAAAATTCAAGCACTTAGATCTATAGTGCATGTTAACTCGAAAACCACATATCTAATGGTACGAGATTGACATTACCAATTTTGGCCCACATACTAAGATTTTGCTTGGATTGAACTAATGAGAAGATTTTTAAAGCTTTGAAAGATTAAAATATGACTTACATAAGCTGTGAAGAGCTAGACCATCACTAGGATGTCATGTAGAAATAAATGGGTCAGCTTACTTATGCATTTTATAAGTATGCTAAAAAATACTTATGGGGCCAAAGGATCACATGGAATCAATGTTATTGGTACCAAGATCTTACTCTATAAAATTCATGTTTTGATGATATTTATCTCTCAAGATCTAAGCCTTCAAAGATTAACTTGTAGAATGGGATGTGCACATAGATGTCAAAATTAAGTTCAACAATTACCCATTTGGTGTTCAAAGTGTGATGGTCACATGAACATAAATGATGGTCACATAGATGCCATTGATTGTCATGTAGATGTCAAAATTAATCTAAAAAATTATTCATTGGGGTTCAGATATTGATGTAACATGGATGTTAAATGATGAGTGCATAGATGTTAAAAATAAGCTTAGTAATTATCCATTGGTGTTCAAATATTGATGTTCATATAGATCTCAATGTTGTTCATGAGGACATCAAATGATGAGAGCACAAAAATCAAAATTAAGCTCAATAATTATCCAGGTAGGTTTAAATATTGATGTTCGTGTATACTTCAATGACAATCACATGGATGTTAAATGATGGGTGCATAGACTTCAATTTTAAGCCATGGTAGATAGCCATTTGGATTCAAATAATCCAAAGATAAATGCACCACGTTGATTCATTTAAACATATCCAATGGTGCAATATCAATGAGACTTTTCAAAGGTCTTGAAACTAATAGGAAGCTACCACATGGCATGTTTTCATGAGCTCATATGTAATAATTGACATTGGTATCATTTTAAGAAAACATGAAGTGGGGACACATGCCCAAAGGAAACAATGGTCATGTTTTAATTAAATGGATAGATTAGAATTAAAATTACTACATGGACATGACATGTTGGATTATAAACTAGTGAAGAACACATGAGTATTAAACTTAATTTGGTTAGCAAATATAAAAAGGAAGATTTAGCAGTAAAACAAGAGAAGACTGTAGTTATTTAGGATCTCAAATATTAGGTTGACACAACATATTATTTTAAGATAAATACCATAAAAATAATTTTGAAGGATTTTTATATTTTGTAAAGGTAGGGGGAACATGTAACACATAGTAATGGGAAGTTAGTCCTAGTTAGGTAATGATTTTGGTTTTGAGGCATTGGTAAAGGGGCACTTGTCCTTAACACATGTCTAAGTTCCATTTATAAATGACTAACTTAAAGTATTTGATAGGTTTTTATCATAAGCTATAAGAGAAGGTATTATCATGCATATATTTAGTTTTCATGTAGTTTGAGCTATAATGGTAAAAGTTGGCCATATTTACACATACACATGTTGCATAGATTTTACAAAGGCTAACTTAAGCTGATGACTATAAGAAGAATCTTATATAGTTTTAACCATAGTTAGAATTCAAGTTATGAATATCACATGTAATGACTTTTCATAGACTTGGAGGATGAGGTGACCCATTCCCCAAGCCTATTTAAACAATTTTAATCCACTAGTTGGAGGGGTGGGAAATTTTTTAATATATAGAAATAAAAACAATTTTAATTTTTAACAAATATGTTTGTGTATTCTCTCTCTAATTTTTGTGTAATTAATCTTATATTTTTGGTTGTATGATTCAATAATTCTTAATTTTCAAAAGCTATAATGAATTATTTCCTGTCATTATTGATAGGCTAGTCTTAGATGTGCAAAAGATATTGAATGATTAGTAAATTACATTGATTATTAATAATTAAGTTAATTGATTCATGTTATGAAAGTGTATGAGTGATTTATTTTTATAGTCTTCTATGTGTTTGAAAAATCTACCTTAGATGCCTCATTATCCCAAGCCATAATCTCTTGATTAAGGGTGTGCAAAAACTACCCTAAAAGGGGCAAATTTTGACTGAGGCTTATGAGTTTCTTATATCAGTATCCTCTTAGAAATCTAAACTATATTTGACTGTGTGTGTGTAATAGCTAATTGCAATAGGGGTATGTTTTGAAAGCACTTGTCCATTTAGAAACTAGCTAGAGAGGTGATTCCTAAAAACCATAGAGTCTTCTTTTATACATTACCCTCTCCTCCTTTTTGTGGTTTTTTGAGACCTATCCCCTTTAAATTAGCACCCAACCACCAATTTAACTCATATTAGAATTCACTACCCTTTATGAACCACACCTCCATCCAAAAAACTTATCAACAACTTGCATACCCTACCAACTATTCCATCAATAGGTTATTCAAACCACATACCTATAACTCATGCCCTAAAGTGGAGTTTACCTCTATTGAGATCCTAAAACATAAGAGGCTACCTTATTTAATGTGGTGTTCATGAAAACCACATCAACTCATGTAATCTATAAATTACTTGGGTGCCTTAGGTACTGTTGGCCACGTACTAATTTTTGCCATAAAGTGAGAAGATATAATTTTAAACAAGAGATGGCAAGTCTTTAGAAGACTTCAAACTTTTGGCAACCCATGACTTAAATGGTTTTATATGTTACAAAGTTGCAAAGCTATAAATTATTAAGTAATAAGGTGTTAAAGACCCAAATGGTCTTGAACATAAGGCATCAGGTTATCTCATTGGGAAGTCTTCAAGTTTTCCAAAGGAGATAACTTTGAGTTTCCTAGGTAGCACAACTTATTTCACTTCATGAGTAATTAGTAATGATAAGTCCAAAGTAAGTAGGTAGTGGGGCTTAAAAATATTGATTTGGTCTGGGTAGTGTATTTTAGGTTCTCTAAGGAACACTACTTAATTAATTCATAAGTTGTGAGCAATCATAAACCCAAAATAAGTAATGAGGCATCAAAATCCCAAAGCAAGTTGAGCAGCCATGGAAGCCTGAAGTCATGATTAGATGAATGAAAGGCTATCACATGACATAAGTTAGAGCAAAAAGGGACAATCAGTAAAGGAAAAATGGCACAAGGATGAACAATGAGTATGGGAGAGTCCAAGTGGTTGGTAGCTATAAATTTATGAAGGCCATCATCCTTCAATATGGTTTTCTCCTGACAAAAAACCATCTAAATGTAGGAATAACATTGGTTAGTTTAAACTCCCAAGCATGGAGACCCACATACTTCTTTGGACAAGACATAGAAAAGTGAAAGATGTCATGCCATTTAAATGTAGAGATAATGTAGTCATGCTAGAAAGAGACATCTAGCTGCCTGCACATGACTTCTCTTAGCTCCACCAAAAGAGACTTGAATGTGGGAGTGGATCAAGGAGGTTGTGCAGTGATCCTAGGTGACACATTTCATGGAAAAGGAGGATGATATCAGTGGTCATTAGTGACTTTTATCTTTCCATGTAGCTCTCTTTCTCTCTCTTATCATTCTATATATATCACATGACTTGCCTTTATAATGGTTCATAATTTTTAGAATTTTTTTTATCTTTTTGGGAGACAAGACACTCTTTGAGATATTGTAAAAATGCTTGCTCTACTTTATTAGGATCTACCCTATCAATTATATTATAATAAATACCTCTTGATGTAATGAGATGATTTCTTTGCCTATCTCTTATCATTAATCAGTGCCTTAGTATGCTTGTGCTTGGTGGATTCGTGAAGGACATTCTTCCTAGTATATCAATGTTCTACTTGCCTCTTTAATATATTTTCAAGCTCTTGCAAGTCTAGATTAGTGTTCTACATGAACCTCTTTCAGTGTGTTAACTTGATCTCGAGATTGTGTATGCCATAGTTGTCTTATGACTAATCTAGTGTGGGTTCAAGCATAGATGAGTGCTCATTTTATTTTGGTGCATCACCTGGTTAGCTTTTCTAGGAGAATTTATCCCCTTTCTAACCCTCTTCCCTATGAATCATTAATTTAGGTGAGCATCAAATAGGAACTAACCTCTTTAAAAATCCTAGAGGCTCAACCTCACCATAAGACACCCACATCTTGAGGTTGTTCCCATGCTTATAGCTATAAGTGGGAGAGCTTGAAAAACTCTCCCATAAGGGTGAAATTTTGAGCTATAATAGGTACTTAGAATCATATAACAAGACCAATTCACCTTTTATAAACACCTTACCCTTGAGGTTCTTATCATACCATGTCTTTTGGTGGACCTTTTTTATCTGTGGGCTCTATTGTGCTTGGGCATGCATCTCATCTAGCTTCTCCAAATATTTGAGGCATGCACTTAATGACTCTTGGTCATCCAATCAACTAATATACATGTTTCATAGTGAGAGCACTAAGAATTCCATAGGTAAAATAACCTCTATGCTAAACACTAGTTGAAATGGTATAGCCTTGTTTAGGCACTTGTATGTTGTGTGATAGGACCATAACACCAATGACACATGGTCATCCCAATCCTTGTAACCAACATTGCATATTGTTTTGAGTCATGTCACCAATATTTTATTGAATGCTTCTATGGTTCCATTATCTTGGGGGTGGTAGGGTGTCATTTTATGGTGCACCACCATATACTTAGATAATAAGATCTAAACTATTTTGTTAATGAAATGTGTGTCATGGTTTCTATTCAAGTTGAGCAGGCACCCATACCTACTAATAATGTTTTCCTAAATGAATCTTGCTACTATGGTAGCTATATATTCTTTAGTTGACACCACTTTGGCCCACTTGGTGAAGTAATATATAGCTACCAAAATGTACCTTATGCTTGTTTTCCTCATAATGGAAGTAATAAGCCCAACAAAATCAATGGCCCATTTTTTAAATAGTTCCTAAGAAAATATGGGGATGAGGGGAATCTCATTTGATGGTTTGGATTTCTAGTGCACTGGTAGATGTCACATATTTTGGCATTTTATTTTGCATCATTAAAAATATTTGGCCACCACAAGCCTGATTATAACATTTTTTACACTGTGGTATTTCTAACACAATGGCATGCAATAATCCCATAATGCACTTATTATAGTATCAGGTCCCATTCATGCTCTAGAACACATCGATACATGACCTCACACAACACAATTTGTATAGTTCCCCACTAATGAGTTGAAATTGGGTGGTGCAAACTGTGAGATTCTTATTTTCTTTAGTTGTCATAGATGGAGGCATAAATCTAGAGGTAAAAAATGTGGTGATCTCTATTAAGTCTTTTGGGATGTATTAGATCTTGTAGAGTTATATATTGGGTATGTCATCTTCAATTGGCACTGTTACATCTCTAGAGTTGATGTGGGATAGATGGTTTAGGCCTGAGTTTTACTTTCTAATCTTGACTATAATAGAAAATTGGCATTATTGAAACAAAATGATCCATAGACAAATACACTTGTGAAAAAAAATCTTGTTCACTAGGTACTTAAGTACCTCATGATTAGTAAAAATGATAAATGGGATTGCTATAAAATACTATCTAAATTTATATAGAACATAGACTATGACAATTGCCTCACACTCGATCATGGTGTAATTTTATTTTTCCTTGGTTAGTTTCTTGCTTATAAAAGAAATAAGATGATCCATTTTCCCTTCACTTGATTAAGCAATAATGGTACCGATTATAGTACCAGAGGCATCAACATGGACATGGGAGTTGACTAGTTAGGAAATCATATTATTGGTGTGATTTCCACCTTTAACTTTAGGGTCTTGAAATCATTTTTATGTGTCACACCCTAATAAAATGGACCATCCTTCCACAAGATTTTCTCTAGTAGTGCCACAATCCTAGAATAATTTCATAATATCCATAATGTAAAAGAAATGTACGAACATATTTCTACATTGATGGTGTTTGAAGCTTGAGGATGATTACAATTTTGGCTAGATCAATGAGTAGACCATCCTTGAAGATGATGTACTCGAGCATTGTGCTAAATGACATCATAATTTTATTTTTTTGAGATTCAAAGAGATTTGTAACTATTGGCACCTTTTAAACATTAGGCATAAATTATCATAGTGATTTTTTACCAACCTATACACTATCCAATCATCAAAATATACTTGGAGGAACTTGTGAATGAAGTCTTTGAATGTAGTGATCACCACACAAGAGCAAATGGTTGGCACATTCTTCATCCTAAAGGGCATCACATTATATGTGAAACATTTCCACTTGGTTATAAAGGTGGTTTTAAGCTTATCTTCATCCTTAATTTGGACTTGATGGTATCTTGAAAATACATCAATAAATGTGTATATTTCACAACCTATGATGCCATATAATACTTCATCGGTGAATGGATTTGAGAAGGGGTCAGTCACACAGGCAATGTTCAATATCCTATAGTCAACATAGTTTCAAATGTGCCCATACTTTTTGATGTTGATGACCATGAGGTTGACCCATTTAGACTTCTACACTAGGTAGATAACTCCTACAGATAGCATGGCATCTGTCTTAGTCTGGACCTTAACACAAAGATTTGGGTTCATTCTATAAGGATGTTTCTTAGTGGGTCTCATACCATCGACTAGTTTGATGCTCATCTTCTTAAGGTATGGGTGGATGAATTTCATATATTTATAGTTTGATAGGAATAGTTCTTAGAATTATTTCAAGAGATCAACAATATGTTCTACTTCCATATTAGACCAATAGCTGCCCAGAGTGGAAATTTTAGGTTCTCCCTCTAAACTGATATCAATCTTGGTAATTTGTAATGGTGAATGATATAGTTCATGCTTCTCCTAGTGTGAATCCTCAAATTATTTTCTTCCCTTGGTTGTCTCTACTTGAAGATGGGTAAGATATTCTTCTTCTATGGCTCTATCCTCAACTTGGTGCACTAACTCTTTTTCCATGCCAAATTATTCTAGTTGCATGCTTTATATGTGTCATCATCTTCATCAGTAGAATCACTATTAAAAATTTATTATTTAAAGAAGGTTGGTTATGCTAACCCTTTTCCACTGAACATGTCCCTTAGCTAATCTTCAAATATAATTATGTCCTCAAAAACTAACCTTTGAACTATTTGTAATGGCTAAATTAGTTCAAGATTTTGTGAAGAAAAGGAGAAGGTATGAATAAATCACTCCTTAAGGGCATCACAATCTAATTTTTCATTATGCATCTCATTTAATACATACCACACCTATGCCTAAGTCTTTAAGGTTACATAAAAGGCATGCACTGATATATTTATTAGGGAGTTTTCACCACAAATAGTCCATGTTTCTATATAGATATGTACATGTGTTATGGGGTCAAAATTATCAGAGTAAGATAAAATATATAGGTCCTCATTATTTTTTCCAAATTTGATGCAAATGGCTGCCTTTACATCTTAACAAGTTGGAAAGCTAGGCTTCTATGCTACCCACCAATGAGTGATAGTGCTTTTTAATGTGTACACTAATGTGCCCATTCTATCCACCTCCTTTGGGATGCATGACTCAATGCCATAGACATAGTATTCTATAGGATTACTTCCTTCATAACTTGGGAACATAAAATTTTTGCCCTTACTAATGTAGAACACTCTTTTTTCCATTTTATTGGTGCAAAGGATCTATATTTTAGGATCACAATCAATTTGTATCTAACCTATCTTTACTAATTTTGTCACCTTTACTTACACCAAGCAACACCATTGGCTAGTGGTCTCATATGTTTCCTCAACCCATAAATTACAAGAAACATCTATGGTATCTAAAATTGACTATCCATATTCCCAAGAGAGGATTCCATGATATCTTGGCTCTAGAGTCTCAGTGCCTTGCACTATGATGTTATAAATATGGTTTAGTTCATCCTCAATGTCCAAGATCTCAATATAGGGGGGTCTTTTTTCATTTAAAAGAGGTATAACTACCCTCTCCTTTCTATTCTCAAAGGTAATGTAACACCTTTTAAAGTACATATCAACATTATTTGCATAACACCACAACCTTCTCAAAAGCACTTGATAGTTTTCCCACTCTTCTAACTCTATCAATTCAAAGTTAACCTAAAATTTAGTGCCCATGATATCTACAACTATGCTTTTTACAATTCTTATAGGCTATGCCTAGATCTTATTGGCTATGAATAACACATGAGGGGAAGGTCTCAAAGATGGGCTACCCATTTTCTCTCAAGTAGTCTTTGTCAAGATGTTGACCTTGGTCTACAAGAAACTCATAGATAGACCATTCATCAATAGTGGAAACCACCAAGATTTCTTGTTCATATTTAACATTCTAAGTGTGTTGGAATTCTCACTCCCTCTCTATTCATGGTGTGGCAACCTAAACCTAATTTTGACCTACATATTTAAGGAGTAAGTGTTGTAGGTAAAATTATTAAGAGGGGGATGAATAAGTGATGTAAGATATTTCAAACTTCAATTGTAATCCTTTCCAAATCTTAATCAATAACCATAATCACTTATAAAGCATACAAGATGATCATAAAAATGAATAATAAATATGATGCAAGGTCATATACATAACATAAGATCTACATGGGAAACCCTCTTGGGGAATAAAACCCACTCTCAAGCCTACAAACACATTGACTACTTATCCTATAAGATGATTAAAAACATGAGACCTTTTAGTGAAGAACCTAATTCACAAGGATCACTCACCCATAAGTATGAACAATCACCCACTTGTTTTATATGTTGAGCACCCACACAACACCTATGAAATCAATATCTCTATAACTCTAATTGAATTTTAATCTTATGGAGAAATAATGCATAACATCTCTCTTTCAACTCTTCATACATACTCAAACTTGATCATACAAGCAATGCATCTAAACACCCTTTTTATATCACTCTAGGCTTCTTCACTCATCCTCAATCTTCTCTATATTTCATTCCATCCACTAAGAATACTCCATCTGATCTCTTTCATTCATTTCTATATTCTTCTCTCTCAACACATTTACATCAAGTCTAAAAACCATTACTTTGGTTTTCACTCTTTATAGAGTATTCATGAATGTCAAATTTTAGGTCAAACATAATACTTTACTTAACCATTAATAAATCTAACATGTTAATACATAGCTTAATACCATCCTCATAGGTTGGCCATAACATCCATGAGTCACACTTAAATAGTTACACCTTTCAATTAGGCCTTAGTAGCCCTTATAGGTCTCATTGAGACCTATTACCCTTTTTTCAGTTAATCAAGCAAAAAAAGAACATAAGATAACTTTGAAATACATGGGTCCACTAAATATGACCTGTAAGACATCTTCAAGTGATTACTCCTACCAAAACACTCTTCTACTAAAGCATAATTTACTCAAACAATAGTCTTATACACATTATCATCTTGAACAAACAAATAGTAAAATTTGAATCTCAATATATATAACTATAAAAATATTCATACCTTATAATTTTTTTTTTGGATGTGTCTTGAAGTCCTCTACAACTTTGATTTTTACTCCATCAAGAAATTCTACCATATACTCAAGATATAGATCAAAAACCCATCACTAGTTTTATTTCACAAATCTAAATATTTAAATTCCAATGGTCACTATGTAAATACTTAACATCAAAAAAATTATCATCATATTGTGTACCTTGGTAAATTTTAACAAATACAAATCATTTATCTCTTTGAGAGTAGCCTGGTCTTTATCTTGCAGTGCCCACCATTAATCTTAGATCCTCACTTCTGATATTTTTCCACTTGGTAAATCTATGTGCCTTCTGTGCATATTGAATATTTGAATCTATATGCTCCATTGATATCCATCTATATGATCACCTTCATACCATTTATCTTTTGTCAAATAATCAAGATTGAGACACATGTTGCTAGTGTATGTAATCTCAAGAACCTTTGACAAATTGACTTCATGCACATTGTTGATCTCTATCTGACAAGATCATGTGCTTCATTAGATCCTTATCTGGTCAAATTAAATGCTCGCCATTATATCCTTGATAAAATTTAATTCTCATCATAGATATTTGATTTCATAAATTTTACTAAGTATATAAACTTATTAAATTTTAGTTGGAAGGCCAATGTTGCACCTTAATAACTTTTGCTACGCTCAACCTCATGACTCAAAATTTGAACCATATAATATCCTCATATAAGGGAATATATTCATATATCAAGATGATCTTTAAACCTTCACACATGTGAACTATGATGATATAAAACTATTTACTTAGCTTTATTTGTCAAGATGACTACTTAAGTTTAGACATTTATATGACTATCCTGATGAACTCCATTCACTTTCATAGCACTCATAACACCCCATAGGGTATTTGAAACATGTCCATACCATCAAGATATCAAACACAAATTATTTTTCATTAATGCACTACTATCTCATGATCTCTTTGACATCAATGATAAATTAACATCAATGACCATGCTCAATAATCTCCCCTTTGTCATTCATGACAAAACACCCTCAAAATGACTTTTTACTCATTTGAAATTCTTTATTTTGATATTTCTCCCCCTTTGACATTAATTACAAATTTTATCTTTCTCAACATTCCAAAAATCATTAATTAACATCATGTATGCATTTAAATACTATTTGAGATGCTCAGGATACTTTCATACTTTTAAGCATATTGAACAATTGTTCCCCCTTTGATATGCACCAATATGATTTCAGACTTCTCTGATCCTTAGACCTACCAAAATTTTCAAGAGCTTACAAATATCCCCCTAACATCAAGCTCCATCTCATGTCATCTATTATTTGACATAAACCAATCTAAACTTTGTATTTTCTAATCCTTGGACCTATCTACCTACAAAACTCACAAGCTCTCTTTGCTCATGCATGAAGATTCAATAGCTTATCAAAATACATGACTTGGTTTGTTTAAGTCATCATATCAATATTCTTTAATTCACAAATTTCTAAGACATCTTCACACTTCTATCATGACTAAATAATCTTCACATATGTTCCCCCTCACAACATGCACATCTTCTTCAAGACATTCAAAAAACACATATCAAAATAAAGAAAACATATATTTGTACTAATTGGCATTTTGATCAATACCTAGAGTACACACACTGGCTTCCACACATGAAATATGTCTCCTAAGAAGCATAGGTAAAGACACTCACTTGTCATAGAGGGACTAGAAATTCCAAAACTTAGGAGAATCCCATATCTCCATACTCTCACTTGACTTTTAGCCCTTCCTTATCTTTAGTTTGAATTTGAATGAGTTCTCAACCTTATTCTTTTTTTTATCTTAGGATCCTTCTTGATTTCCTTATCCATTTGGGTAGATAGGGATTATTCCTTGATACTTAAACTTGTTCTCTATTCTATCATGGAAAATAATCCACTTTGATCCTATTTTTAATTTACTTACTTAGGCCTCCATTCACTATGGATCTTTATCTTCATGATAAGATTGAATTTTTTTGAAGTATAATATTGATCATTATTGTAGAACATTGCTATATGACCACTCTCATGACATTTCAAATAAATGAGGTTTTTTAGATTTAACATACCTTGTGATTAATATATATGATGATTATTTGAAGTTTAATAAATTCATTCATTTACCTTATCATTTGGTCTCCTGATGAAGATATTATAAAACTTTACAATATGACCAAACCCTTGACACTTGTAGTAAAAGATGTCATTCTTTCCTTGTGAACCTATAGACTATCTTGAGTGATGATGTTCTTCATTTTTACCATTCTCTTGATCATAATTCCATGTAAATTCATTCCTTGAGGATATTTTATAATATTTTGACCTATGATCAAACTTATTGCAAGAGTAACAATGACCATTAAAATTTTCATACCTCATAGCATTTACTTGTCTGATCTAATTTGTCTTCATTCTGCCAATACCTTCATTCCTTGACTGATGATTAGTTTTCAAAGTTTCATTATATTTTTTCACATCACTCTTTATCTTGTCTTGAGTTACATGATTTTGATCTTCTTTGTATCTAAGACAAATCTATCACTAACATGCTTTTGACTACTTAGAATATTGTTAAGATCATTTGAGCTCTTTTCATACTTCACAAATGCCTTCACCTTACAATATGTCTTATCTAACTTAGATTTTAATTACTCAATTTAAATCACATACCTTAATCACTCATATTATTTATCTTTAAGGCTTGTAGACAAAGTTTCTAATTGACTATTGAGATGCTTGACAATATATTCATGTTCCCTAGTGTCATTATTCATTCTTGCTTCAAACACACTAAATTGCTCTTCATAGTCCTTGATTTGTGACATCATCTTCTTATTATTTTTCTTCTCAATATTTATATATTTAAGATCATTCATAAATTCATTCTTATTATCTAAATCATCAGCTGTATCTTTACTCATAACTTGATTTAGTTTCATCTACAAAGACTCTATCTCTGATTGATACAAGATACACTCTTCATCCTTACTCTTTACTTCTTCATTAAGAGTTTAACCCTGAGTTTAAAGATGTGTGATATCATCATGATCCTTGACTTCCTTACTTATCCTTACTTAAAAAATTCCAATTGTCTCCTCATAGGATTTGATCAAGAAATCTTGTTTTTTATTATTTATTTGTAGTATCTTCATTTCTTCCATAGTATCTAGATATTTATCTTCAAGAGTGACTTTCTCATCTTATTAATCTAAGATATCTCTACTACAAAAATATTTTATTAAATAACATTCACCTTCATCATCACTAAAAGCCATGAACAATGTTTCCTTGTCCTCTTATGAAAAGTATTATCACTGTCAGATGTGTTTACTTCTTTTTTAGGTGAGTTACTATCTTATTCATTGTAATTGATCTTACTACCTTTGTATGATTCCTTCTTTCCATTTTTCTTATTGAATAACTTTTTTTACTTCTTATGACCCTTATATTTCTTGTGTTCATCCTCATGAGATTCCTTATAAGCTTGTTTGAGTTCAAACTTGTCTAGACATTCAGTTGTAAAATGACCAACTTTAACACATGAAAAAAATTTGAAAGGAAGTTCTCATTCATACTTACCTAATATTGCATTAAATATTATCACAAACATGGATTAAAGTTTATCTTTATTAATATCAAGATTTTCAAGACTTAACTTATTCTTTTTATCTTTTATCTCATTGTTCACGTTAAAGGCTACTTCCTTCTTAGGAAGTCTATCCTCATCAACTCTTATATCATAGGCAATAAGGATGCCATGTATTTCATCCATATTTAACTGAGTGATATCATGAATTTATTCTACAATGGAAAATTTTGAGTAAAACTTGAGTGTAAGAGTCCTTAATACCTTCTATACTATATTATCTTCATTAATCACCTCTCCAAGACATTTGATCATGTTTACTACCTCATCAAGCCTTAGAAGATAGGATGCCACAATATCTTATTCCTTAATTTTGAGACCTTAAAATTTAATTCAATAGGTCTATAACTTATCCAATTTTACCTTTTAATCTACTTCATAGATAGTCTATACTTAGACCCAAATTTCCTTGTCAAACTTGCAATGTATAACTTTGGTGACTTCAACCTTGGATAGATCACAAATGATAGAATTCATATCTTTTGAATTATTCTCACTCAAATTATTATTATAGACACTAATTTGAGGAGCATTTGGTATATTATAACCATTTATTATAGATTTCTAAATATCAAACCCTAGAGACATGATGTATGTCCTCATCCTTGTACTCAAAAAAGTATAATTTGACCCATTGAATAATGGTTCTTATTTTGTAGAGAAACCATGCATCTATTTAATTGACATATTTTAACTTATATCACCTTCAAGTGGTTAAACTTGTAATGAATGTCCTAATCTAATACCAATTATTGGAGGTATAATCACTAGGGGTGAATCAGTGATGCAAGATATTTAAAACTTCAATTATAATCCTTTCAAACTCTTAATCAATAACCATAAGCATTCATAAAGCATAAAATATGTTCATAACAATGAATATTAAAGATGATGAAATATCATACACATAACACAAGATCTATGTGGGAAACCCTTTTGGAGAATAAAACCCACTCTCAAGCCTGTACACACATGGACTACTTGTCTTATAAGATGATCACAAACATGAGACTTTTTAGTGAAGTACCCACTTCACAAGGAGAACCCACCCCTAAGTATGATAAATCACCCACTTATTCTATATGTTGAACACCCACACAACACCTATGAAATCAAAAACTCCATAACTCTGATTGCCTTTTAATTTGATGGATAAACAAATGCATAAAACCTCTCTTTCAACTCTTCATACATAATCAAACTTGATCATATAATAAATGCATCCAAATACCCCTTTTGGGTCACTCTAGGCTTACTCACTCATCCTCAATCTTATTTTTAATTCAATCCATCCACTAAGCATACTCCCTTTGATCTCTTTCTTTTATCTCTATTTTCTTCTCTCTTAACACATTCACATCAAGTCTAGAAACCATTACTTTGGTCTTCACTCTTTATAGAGTCTTCATGAATGCCAACTTATAGGTCAACCAAAATACTTGACTTAACCCTTAAGACATCTAACATGTTAACACATAGCTTAATACCATCCTCATAGGTCATCCATAACATCCATGGGACATACTTAAGTAGATATGCCTTTCAATTAGGACTTCATAGCCCTTATAGGTCTTATGGAGACCTATTTCCATTTTTTCACTTCATCAAGAAAAAAAAGAACATAAGATCATTTTAAAATATGTGGTTCCACTCAATATGACCTCTAAGACATCTTCAGTTGATTACTCCCACAAAAACACTACTATACTAAAGCTTAATTTACTCAAATAGTAGTCTTGTACATAGTATCATCATGAATGAACAAATTGTCAACTTTGAAGATAAATATCTACAACTTTAC
Organism: Torreya grandis; assembly: GCA_037957365.1. Taxonomy (NCBI): domain Eukaryota; kingdom Viridiplantae; phylum Streptophyta; class Pinopsida; order Cupressales; family Taxaceae; genus Torreya; species Torreya grandis. The sequence goes on along the minus strand of JARHVA010001089.1, from coordinate 324,246 downwards.
ATACATTCAAACCTTATAATAATTTTTTTTGGATGCACCTTGAAGTCCTCTTCAACTTTGCTTTTTACTCCTAGAAATTTTTCTATATGATCAAGATATAGATCAAAAACCCATCACTAGTTTTCTTTCATAAATTTGAATATTTAAATTCTAACGATCACTATGTAAATACTAAAAATCAAACACTTTTTCATCATATTGTGTAACTTAGTAACTTTGAACAAATAAAATTCATCAATATTTTTAAGAGTATCCTATTCTTTATGTTGTATTACTCACCATTAATCTTAGATCCTCACTTCTAAGATCATGCCACTTGGTAACTTTACATGCCATATGCACATATTGACTATTTAAATTGATGCACTATATCGATATAAATATATAAGAGAACCCACATGCCATTGATCTTCTATCAAATCATCAAGATTAAGACACATGTTATTAACACATTCAATCTTAGGAACCTTTGACCAATTGACTTCACTTGCACCATTGATCTCTATTTGACAAGATCATGTACTCCATTAGATCCTTATTTGGTCATTTTAAATGCTCATGATTAGATCCTTTATCCAATTGAGTGATCACCACAGATCTTTGATATCACAAATTTTGCTATGGGAACTTTGTAAATTCTTCCTAGAAGGCCAATTTTATACCTTAATAACTTTTGCTACGCTCAACCTCATGACCTAAAATTTGAACCATATGATATCCTCACATAGGGGAATTTATCCATATATAAATATTATCTTTAAACCTTCACACATGTGAAATATAATGTCATCAAACTACTTACTCAAATTTATCTATCAAGATGACTACTTGAGCTTAGATATTCATATGACTATTATAATGAATTTTGTTCACTTCCATAAGCACTCTAAACACTCATAAAACCACATAGGGTCTATTCAACATGTCCATACCATAAAGATATAAAACACAACTTCTTTGTTATTAATACACTAATATCTCATGCTCTCTTTGACATCAATGATAACCTAACATCAATTACCATGATCAACATTAACTTATTCAATAGGGGAAACATACCCTTAATATGCAAGAGGCATAATATATTGGTAAATTATTGTACTTTAGAAGCTCAACTATCTTGCTTCTTTTGAGAGGTGATAGCCTACACTTCTCAAAATTAGTAGGATAGTGAATTATCTAGGATAGTTTTGGATTATGCTCATAGCCTACTATAGTACATCCTTCTAGTGAATTAGGTTTAGATAAGGCATAGATTTTAGTTTAGGCTATATTACACATTAATTTCAACCCTTATCCCCATACTTGAGGTATAACTTAGGTACTAGTGTAGCTGGGGCTAATTGGTGAATCCATTACAAGTAGTTGTCTACACTTTCACTTTTACTATGTGTGTAGGCTATGCCTTTAGGGTCCATTTTTCTATTTTCTACTCATTTTTGATCATCCTTATGCCCTTTTCTACACTAGGCCTACCTTGGGTCAAATTTTTATAAAAGTTAGGGCATTATTTGACCTTATGTGCCCTTGATAATACCCATGCATGAGATGTGTAGGGAAGTTTCCCTGATAATGCTTTGTTGAGCCACACTGATAACATGAGCATAGTGGGAACCTTCCACCAACGTATGCTTTACCTTGCCCTATAACACCTCAATGTATCCAAAAGCCTATATTCTATTAGCCATAGCCATCATTCCCTTGGTTTACTTTACCTCTAACTATTATTATAGCCTACCATGGGCCCCTTTCCATGTTCTCATGCATTTCATAAATCACCTAGTAATCAATAGTGGTATGGGTGTAGGCATTGCATAAATGATAATAGATGGTTATGTTAACTTAGCTAGTGCATTTTAACAAAGGGAAATTTTGTATGTCATGTACTTCTCCACAAACTTTGCAACTTAGAAGTAAAGTGTGCACATTCTTCCATGGGGAGTTAATTCTATTATGGATTTCTAATTTTTAGTCAGTGTACCATAGTCCACTTTAAGCATCATGTAAAGAACTGAAAGTAAGTTTCTAAAGGTATGATGCCATAGATGTAATCTATGCCTCCATAAATGGGTTGATCTAATGTTTGCTCTTCTGACTACCTTGTCTTTGAGTGTGGCTTCAATAACTTATTGAGGGTCTATAAAAGTCTTCATAGAAATAAATCTTCAAAATGGCATGAACACCCCCTAATTAACTAGTGCACATTTTAGGAAGGGTGAATATCATATGAGAGATTTCATAAGAGAGTTTTAAATCATGTATCATACAAGTGCACACTCTTTGAGAGTCCGTAGGTAATTTATTTTAGCATGATGGTGCTCTATTATTTGAACTCTAATATGCAAAAATACTTTAGGAATGCATCTTTTAGGGTATCATAGTCAACCATGGCCTAGTTAGGATCAAAATTTAAGTAGTAGGTGTGGGTATGAATAAGTAAAGTGGTTGAAAACTGAATAGCCTTTCGATCCAACTAGGTTATGCCTCACACACACCACAATAATTCACACTTTAACACATGTTTTGTATCAATTTCTATGTCATGATACTATATAAGGTTCATATTAATTTTGCCTATCCTATAGATGATCCTGTAATGCCTCTAGCCCTAGAAGTAGGTATTGGTCCCATCATTCCTACTAGTGCATTTGATGATGTTGGTTTTATACTAATTTTTTATGGCACAAGACCACTTCTTATTAGCTATTACCCACCTTACATTGTTGACATTGGCTATGTTGGTATGTTTATGTTAAAGTTATGCTAGGTGAGGTAGTACTCAATGGTCTAGAGGTAGTTGCACTCACCTCCTTATTTGGAATAATCTATTAAATAATAAATTTACAATATAAATGTACAAAACATCTAATATTTGAGGCATTTTAAATGTTAACAATCACTTATGTGCTATCTTCAAGTGGGGGATCCATCATGTGAGCATGTGTTATAGATTCAAATGGGGTAGGCACAACAAGTGTATATGTAATCACCAAATTATGTAAGAACTTAATTAATTTCACATCTATCAAGTATCTATCTTGATCCGTCACTTAATTATAATTTTCATATTCACACTACTATTTTTCAAGAGATCCTTCTCCATGACCTTCTTATTTGTTGTGGGTTTTCTTGGCACTTCCAAGTTCTAAATCCTTTTTCAGTCGATGCCATATCTTATTATAGACTTGTCTTCTAAGCTCTTAGGTGTCAATTTTATCATACCCTTCCATCATGCCTCACCTATACATCCCCCTCTTCCCCTTTGTGTAGCTCATATGTAAAAGGATTTTAGCCTTCCATCACCAAAGTTTTAAAACCATAATCAATCATTGGCTTCTTGAGCTTTATGCTAATATCCTCCACAAGTGTGCCTCTATTGTCATGCAAGAACTATTACTCCACTTGACCAAGTCACAAATAGGTTGATGCTATAAACTCAAATATGTATCTATTTAGAGCTCCTTGTCACCATTTATCCACCACTCTAGTCTATGCAAAATTTAAGGTCCCAAGCCTCTCTAGCCACTCATTTATCCACTCATAACACTATCCATATCTTATTATTCTTCTATAGGTTAAATATGAAACCAACCACTTGTACACACACTCAAGTAACTCAAAGAAAAAGACCTCATGCAAAGCATCATATAAGTTATCCTTAACCCATTTTACTAAATTTTATCCTTTGTAGGTTGGATGTTGCTATGCAAAACTATTTTCCACCTAGTGTAGAAAACATTATAGATAAATATAGTACACCATTATATCATACCATCATAGTAAAAAAATTGAACATAGGTCGTAATAATAAAACCAAAATATTTGGAAAGTCTAGGGGTGGTTTACTACAACTAAGTGTAATCATGACATAACTCCCTTTACACTCAACATTTAAACACTTGAATATGATGACATAAATATATATAAGGAACATGACTTATGTCCTCACCTAAAGTGAAATTAAGAAGGAACTAGGGCCCATGTTGGGCTACTTGTACCATGGTGTGAGGCTTCACTAGGGGGTCTTAATCAATGCATTAAAAACTTAAAGCTGGGGTAGACCCATATGCATAGACCTATGCTTGAGATAATCCTAGGGTCATATAGGCACTTAGTGGGTTATAATACTACTTTGATTTAACTTATTCTCCATATTAAATATATATAAATTAAATAGGGGTTAGGTTTAATAGCATAGACCTATACTCATCTTACATGTAAAATGGTGATGACATCATGAAAACTACATATAATCCATTAAAATAGCAAAAGCAACAAGAAACATGAACTTAAATTCACATAATTTATCAAAAGTGTTACATCACACAAACACTTGTATCCCACAACAATACTATAAGACATGGGAACTATATAAACTCATGTACAATTTAAGGCAACACCATTTATCCTTGTTAAAAGTACATAGCAAGAGTTTATATTCAAAATCATAATACTAATAACCTAGAGGCTCATAAATGAGATTGGGAACATAAAATTGGAGCAAGAGTGGCCTCCATTCTATATCTAAGCCTTAATATTTGCTAGAATAAAGTTTATAAAGCATGATTTCAAAGTCATTCTTCCAGATATTCACTGTAGTTTTCCCTCTTCTTTCATCTTCTATTTTGAGCTCTTTATATAAGCCTTAAGGATTATCTTTTCTAGGGTGGAAGATGCATGTCGAGTACTAAGATAGAGTTTCATCATCATAACCATAAGTTCTATAACCCCATAATTCCTACACTCCACTTGACTTCTATCTTTAGATTTTTATTGATGCCCTAATTATTTGGGAGATGGTTAGTTATTAATTTGATGGTGCATGATTTGAATTTCATCCTCCAAATAGATACCAAAATTATTATGCTAAACACTTATCAAAATATCTAGATGTGTCAATGTGGATATCAAGTTGGCATGAAAATTATACTAAATAGGTTATGGGTCCAACAAGAAGAAAAGGAAGGGGGCAACCTAGCTAACTTTAAATGCACTAGGTAAGTGGATGCTGCTTACATAGTTCCATGAATGTAATATCCCAAAAAAATGTTAGGCCAAATTTAGTTCTCCAAGGATATGGGATATATGAAAATGATGAGAAGGAAAACATGATGGAGGTAGAGGAATAGGGGAATGTTCTCATGAAATGATGAGAGCATGTGACACTAGGCCTATAAGTATGGGGAAACTAAATGATAAGTTATTTATTGTGACTTATTAAGGGTTTTTATAATCCTTAAGGAAAAGAAGTGGTTAATGGTTAGGATTTTCTAGATCTATTTTAATTTTTTTTAAATATTTTTGAATCATCTCAACTTAATCAAGAATGATGAGATAATTCATAGTCCGAGCTTGTAAAATGGGGAGAGAATTCAAACTAAAATTACTCATAAAATGGTGAGAGCATGGTAAAGGGTGACTGAGATGACCTCAATGTGAATTGAGTGCTGCCTACATAGTCCCATGATGGGACCACAAGCCACTGTAGTTTTGCCTTTGAGTAGAGAAATATGACTAGGTAGCAATGAGATCTCAAGCAAAATGGGCAAAGTAGGCAAATGCCATAGTACGACATAGGCATGGCAAGGTGGTACTTCAAGGCATGATGACATGTGTTGTTCCTAATTTTCCCATAGTGGTTATAATTAAGAAACAATGACATAGGTCAATTATACTCATTTACCCATAAGTGGTTATAATTATTATAACAATGGTGAGACACTGATTTTACCAAAGATGCTTATAATCAAGAACACTTGGTATAAAATGAAACATGAAATGAAGGATGTAACTACCAAAACACTGTCATACTGATCCATAATACAAGCTCTATCTAGAATGTTAAACCAACTACTAAAACTTGATCAGAATCTTCATGATGATAGTGGCCATGGAGCCAAGGTCAAAGGGCTAGATAGGGAATGTTAAAACAACTTAGTTGATAGGAAAGGTATGGTAGAATGGTATATGGTATAAACAAGAATGTTGATATTATAGTACAATGTAATTATGGCTCATAGACAATGCTTTAGGTCTCTTAAGTGAAGTAAAACTTGAGGTGTATAATGTTCATTGGCTCATCAAGTTCATCCTCATCTAACATAACAAGCCTGTATGCTCTGGAGCCATAGTTGGACATAATGATGAATGGGCCTATCTAGTTTGGTTTAAAATTTCCCTTGTGTTTCTTCTTGAACATGGTGTTCTATTGGTTTTATTTAAATACAAGATTACCAAGCTCAATTTTTTTATGTATGACCCATCAGTTATAGTGGCCATAAAGTCAATTTTGGTATGCTTGAAGATTATTGATTGTGGCCATGTATTTCTCATCAAGTAACTCTATCTCTTACATGAGAGATACCCAATAAGCTTCATCATCTAGAACATGTTTCAAAAAAATGTGCAAATAAGGTAACCAAAACTCAATGGGAAGAATGGCCTTAGTGCCATAACCAAGGGAATATAGAGTGGATCCTATTAGGGTACAATAATTGTTGTGGTATACTTAGAGGGCATAAAATATTTGAAGGTGTTAATCATGACTGACATCATTGAACATCTTTTTAAGGATGTTTACTATGGTTTTGTTGATGTTTTGGCCTAGCCATTAGCCTATGGGTAATAGGTAGTTGAAAATGTTGATTAATCTTATACTCAACACACAATGATTTGACATCCTTATTTTTAAATGATCTACCATTATCAGATATAATGTCAAATGGGATACTAAAGTGGTAAATGAGATGGTTGAATATGAATTTGGAAATTTGTTTTATAGTCATGTAGGTGAGGGATATAGCATCAACCCACTTAATAAAATATTTGATAGTGTTAGGGATATGTTTACAGCCATTAGATGAGGTAGGGTTTATCTTCCCAATGAGATTGAGGCCACAAGTAGGAAATGGGTAGGGTGTAAGCATTGCCTTAAGTGTTTTGACTAGGGCATGAATCAAATTAGCATGCCATTGATATTTGTCATACTTTTTAACATATATAATTGTATTTACATCCATCATTGGCTGATAATAATTGATATGCAAGATATTTTTGGCTAGGATGGCCATGTAAGTGTGGGATTTACATACTCCATGAACTTCATATAATGCTAATGTTGATTCTACCAAAGTTAAATAATGAATCAAAAATCCATCAAAGTTATAATGGTATAGGGTTGGTCCAAGTAAGGTATAACATACAAAATGGTGGATAAAGGATTTACATTATTTACATGATAGGTCTAGTGGCATAATATGATCATGAAGGTAAGCATAAAGGTCTAAATACCATATAGAGTTGGGACCAACAATATCACGATTTTTGAAGGTTCATGAGCTAGTGCTAGAGATTTTCAATGAGGAATTGGTATTCTTTTGCCTTATCTGGATGATGAAACAAAGATCCAATGATGGCCATTTAATTTTTTGTTTTTTTAATTGTCCTTGGTATGTGTTCAAACTATATGTCGATAATACACTATTTAAGAGTGTTGACCATGACCTTGTATGGTACTAGCTTGTCATCTTTGGTCCAAAAGTGATTTGTAACCTAATTGATGATTAACTAAGAATCACCATAAATCTTAAAATGTTGAATATTCCATTGTATTTATTAATAAATCCCTGCAATGAGTATTTCATATTCAACCATGTTGTTAATACAAATAAAGTTGATATAGAATGATTTAAGGATTAGATCCCCTTTTGGTATAATAAATAAAAGGCCTACCCCCAATCCATGTGCTATGAATGATCCATTAAAAAATATATTATAGTAATATTACTCAAGAGGTTTTTCAATTATTGTCATAATGGACTCATCTAAAAATTGAAAATTTAGAGGTTTTATACCTGCAAGGGGAGATTTAACAAGCCGATTTGCAAGAACTTATCTCTTAATGAAATTTTGGTTGATGTATTCTATCTCAAACTCATTCATAATCATGATTCATTTTAGTTATGTGGATTTTTAAATCTATTTTAGATAGTAAATACTTGAGTGGATCTACTTTTTAAATGACCATGGTCTTGTTGTTTAACATGTAATGCCACAATTTTTGAGCTGTGAAGACCATAACTAAACAAGATTTTTTAATGGGAATATAATTATGTTCATACATGACCATTATATATATTAAATAATACACAACATGTTATTTTACATTATCATAATTATAAGCTATAAGTGCCCCCATGGCATTTTTTTTGGAAAATAGATATGGTAGAAATGGATTTCTTAGCACTGGTGGCAACAAAATAGGTAAATTTGAAAGATAGTCATTTAAATGTTGAAAAGCTTTTTATAATTCATCACCAAAATAAAACATGACATCCTTATTCAATAAGTGTGTAAATGGATGACATTTATTGGCAAACTAATAATAAAATGTCGAAAAAGATTGGATCTTGCCTTGCAAACTATAGAGCTGCTTCAAATTGGATTGTGGTGGGATCTTGGTGATGGATTTAAATTTGGATGGATCAAATTCAATGCCTTGGAGAGACATAATGAAGCCTAGAAATATTATTTAAGTAACTCCAAAAATAAACCTCTTAGGATTAAGTCTAATCTTGTAATTAGGTAATCTCTCAAATATTCTTTGTAGTGTTATTGTATGATTGGCCCTAGTTTTTGATTTACCCAATATGTCATTGACATATCTTCAACAATTTCATGCATAATATCATGAAATATGATGATCATGGCTCATTTTTATGTGCCCCCAACATTATTGAGAGAAAATGGAATACCTTGATGATAAAACATTCCCCACAAAGTGGTGAATGTTATTTTTTGTTAGTCTTTTGGTACAATCTAGATTTGGTTTTATCCTAAAAATCCATCCATGAGTGAAAGCATTTCGTAACCCACTATGGAATCAAATATTATGTCAATTTTTTGTAGAGGAAATTCATCCTTAGGGTAGGCCTTTTTTATATCTCTAAAATCAGTGTAGATTTTGATTCTTTTTTGGATTCTTACTAAGTGGCACAACATTTGAGATCCACTCTAAGTAGTCAATTGGTTGAATACATCTCACTTTTAAGAGTTTTTACAACTCTTTCTTTAATAATATAACAATGCATGGATACATATTGCATAATTTTTATTTCATAGGTTTGGCATCAAGATGTACAACAAGGTGGTATGCAACCAAGTCAAGGTCCAAACATGGCATATCAAAATAAGCCCAAACAAATATGCCAACAAATTATCTCAAAAGGGATATAAAGATGTCACATTACTCCTTAGTGAGGGATGTGCCTAATTTAATCCATTTTAGGTCATCTAGAATCATGATGTTTACTTCTATAGTGTCTTTTATGAAGAGAGTTAAATCATAGTTTAAAATGGTTGGCAAAGAGTTAAATTGGCCTCCAACACTAGCGTCCTCCATGTGGATCGATTCTTCAAGTTATCTTAGGTAATATGAGTTTAGATCTCCCAATGGTATGCATGACCATATGAAAAACATTATTGGAAACTCTTGAATGATTTGGTTGAAGGCATGGTGTGCTTCTGAATTGAACTTGGACCCATAGGCAATTTTATTATTGGTGATCTCCTGATCTATGTTTGAGGAAGGTTAAACACCCCTATCTAATGGTGGTTGAAATATATTTTCACTAGAAGACTGGCCTTTCTCTTTAATTTTACCCTAGTCTAAAAGTGCCTCAAAGAGATTTTCATTTTGGGACCTCAATGTTTTATTTAATTATTTGTGGTTAAGGGTGTTCACCCATTCTCCAAAATAGGCTACAAGATCATGTACAACTGAGAACCCTTATTTTTGGTCTCCTAATGGAACATTATCCTTTCGGCTTAAAAAATTTCAAAAGGCCTCATCATTTTCAAACTCATTGATAGGCATTGTGTATTCTTGTTGGTCCCAAGCTATAAGTTGAGGATGATATAAAAGGAAGTGAATTATGGTGAACAACTGGTCTAAGGATACAAATGGTATGAGTATTAATCAAATTGGTATTGTTCAGGTCATTATAAGGGATATGAACAAACTTTTATTTATTATTAATATATTTTTCACTAGTCATTATCATTGGAACATGAATAAGATACGTGGGGTCACCCCTAAGCAATTTAAATTTGAGACCATAGGATACTTTGTACCAAGTGGAAAAAATTGGCTCAATTTTTCCTTACTTATTTGCCTCAAAACCTCCTCCTTCATAGGTAAGCTTTCACATGATCATATTAATAATGGGGCATTTAGCATTTTTGTAACAATCAACCAAGTTGTCATTGTATAACTGTGATTCATCATCTACAAGTGGGGTCATGTTCTTGGCTAGTGGCTAGTGTGAAAATGATAAGATCTAGACTATGTAGTTTGAATTTTCCTTTTCATTTTCATTCCATCTAAGGTGGATTGACTTTAGGTCTTATATATGACTTTGGGTTTTTGGGAAGCTTGGAAATGTGAAATGTATCATGGGTCAAATATTATCTTGGGCCATTGGTTGTAATGGTAAAATGATTGGAAATTTTAGGAGGTGGTATATGAGAAGATGAATCTAGGGTATTTAGGTCAATAAAATTGTCCTCTATCAAGTCAACAAGTATTTCCTTCCCCTTATCTTTCTTAGGAACTAGATTCAAGCAAAAATGATAGTTATAGCTTTGGTACTCAACCTCTAAATGCTTGTAATGTTCATAAGGCTAAAAATCTCCATGAATGGTGACCTTCATGACACAATGAGAGAACTTGATATGCTACTATAATTTTAAAGGTATTGAAACTAATCTCATGTATCCATGTCTAACCAAAAGTAAATTGTATGATAAATCAAGGTCTAATACATAACATAATGTATTATAGGTCAAAGGCCTAATGATAATTAGAAAATTGATAGTTCCTTGTGATTCCTAATATTCATTATCATAGGCCTTGATTGTGATATTTCCTATATGGAGATCACCTATTATGTATTTGAGATTATTGATGAGCTTTAGAGATACAATATTTAGGCCTGATTCATTCTCTATGAGGACATGCTTCACTTTGTGCCATATGATGACAACTTTAATGTATAATATATTATTATATAAAGGGTTGAGGGATGATATATCACTTTGGTTAAATGATAAATAATGGGTTGGGTTAGATATCCAACCAAGGCTTGGAATTTGTTTGGAGATATTATTGGCAATTTGGCCTACCAAGGCCAAATGCTAACCCCTATAATTGTAAATTTTTCATGGCACCCACCTAAGTCTTTATATGATTCTATCTTGAGTCATGATGTCTCTTATTTGATTCTTAAAGTCATTAAAACACTCTTAGAGGATTCATTGAGTCTTTTTGTGATTACTATGTGCCCTAAATGTCCTTGGTCCTTAGGTGATGTACTTGACCATCATAATATTTATTGATTATCAAGTGAAGGGATTATGTTTTAGTTTCATGTCATTGTCATGTTTTAATTTCAATTGGTGTCAAGTATAATCATGATGTTTGAGTATATTATGATGTCTTTAACGATTAATTAAAGTGGTATTATGATCTAAACCCAATGAGCTAAGATGGTTGAAGATGAAAGATGATGACTCACTGTGAGTTTTTCTAATGTATCTAGTATATTCAAGCATGATGGGATATAAGCCTTAAAAATGTGTGATGAACATACATAAAATCCTCATGAATAACTTTTAAGAAGATGAAGGTAATCTTATGAGATTTATTAGAAATCTTCTTTGTAAAAGTATGTGTATGTGGTATAAAAGTGAAGGTTTTGGTCTTTACATGGTAAAATTTGACTTAATAAGGCTTTAAAGCATCAGTAATATCTTGTAATCACCCACCATGGTCATAATATTTCTTAGTCACATGGTTTTTACTTTAAAAAATGTCTCTTCTATGAGTTTATAAGGTTTTTTGGCCACCAAAAAAGTTCCCATGTGTGAAAGGAGCTATAATTTTGCTCTCCTTAGCATATTATTTTCTTTGAAGATGCTTTTTACCCATATTTTTATTGATTTTACCCTAAATTGATGATTTGAATCTAAAACAAGAGGAAAGGAAGGAGGATTTGTAGATTTGGGTAGTGTTTTCAGATGGTATAGATTTGTACTATATGGATCTACTCAGGATGAGTCTTGGAGATGTAAGAGAATTGGTTATAAACACATGGTGAAGATATGTGAAGATTTTAAGGATTGATAAGACCATAATTGATGTGTTTTCTATAGCTTATTCATTGGTAGATATCATGAGCACCTCAATTTTGTGCTTAGTTTGTATAGTAGAGAGAGAAAATAGATTTGAGTTCTTGACTTAAAAACTATACCTCATGACCTTACAATCATGGGTGTTGGTCATTGGTTTTGTCTTCCTATCTTTATGAACAAAGGCTATGAACTCAAGGGTTATATTTACTATTAGCATTTATACAAAGCAAGAATAGTGGTATAGTTTTATGAAGTTTTTGTCTATTTTAACCAAACTATTAATTGACCCTAGTTATTTAGGTCTTGAAGAGACCTTCCATGGCTTCCTCAATATTTTTATACACATGAGTGAGTTCATATAGTTCAAGAACACATCTACTACTAAATCTATAATGTGTATGCATGTTGGAGAGGTTGTATGATTCATGATGGATTCAAGGGTATTAGGACTCATTAAGACTTTCTTTATAGTGGTTCATTCATGAAAATTTTCCTTCACTCAAGTGTTTCAAGGTTAATAAATATCTCATGGCTTAGAAACCATAATTTTCCCTAAACATCCTCATAGTCCCAATTGAGCAGATGTTAATAAAAATTATCATATGTTAAGGTATTTTGATGAATCCTAAGTTTATTTATGCATAATGTATGCCTATTCAAGATTTAAATTAAAAATGCTCAGAATAGGTACATGGGGAAACTCACCTCTTTCTTAGACAAAAATGTAGGATGCACACATACATCCATCTTGGTGATGTGAAGTGATATTCAAGAAAGGTAGAGATAAAATTTGGTACTAAAAGGAGGTTCATGAAGATAAAACTAGGATTTGATGAAATATTATGGTTTAATGACCTCATGTTATTCATATCACATCAAGAAACCTAAAGTGACTACCTACAACTATGAATAAATGGCCACACATAATCAATACTAGGGTTAATTGTATAGACATATCCACATACCCTAGAGAAATGTAATTAAAGGTAAAATCCATTCAAGAAGGAAGATTTATGAAAGTGACCTCTATATTAAAATTATAAATTGATACCTTTAAACATTAAATAGGATCATGAATTCATACTCAAGGTCTGCAAACTCATGAAGGTACACAAGCCTGTGTATAAAATGAAGACAATGGGAACCTAAGAGTACCCTTAAAGAGCCATTGTACCAAAGGAAGAAGTGAGAATAATGTTACAAATTAATTGGGAAATATAAAAGTGATAAGTGATGGTTAAATGGATAAAATACCTTCTAATTCCCTAATCAATGCTTACAACTAGTATTGGTAGAGGTCATTGCATTGAAAGAGATGAAGAGAGATGGTACTTTGATAGACTGCATAGGATTGAGAAGTGACTAAGGAAGGATAAGGATAATTGAAATAAGGTTTTTATAACATAAATAAATAATTATTTACACTCTCATACCATAGTGATAAGGTGAAAGGATACAAACTCAGTCATGGACTCATGAAGCATAAAAACTCAAGCATCCCACTAGCTAGTTTAATAAGAAATGAGTTTTAAAGCACCTATAGTTGGAGTTAAGATATAAAATTTATTATAAATGGTATTAATGATTGGTTTTATTTTTTATGTTATTATAAAGGTCACATAATAATTGTAAATGTCCATTGTTTTGTCACAGATAGACGTCATTCTGATGATAGTCATTAAAAAGCTAGGAGGACTATTTAGAGGTCTATGGATATGATAGAGGGTTTATACTTCATGTGAAGGTTTGTGAGGAAAATAAATTTTATGATTAGTATTCACACATATGGTAAGATGGATAAAACTTAGGATTTCATGTCAATATGCTTTTGATGGCTAGTATATGTAGATAGTCCTTAAACCCATAAAAAACCCTACCACCATTTTGAGATGATCCATGTGTTATTTCACATTATTGGTCATAGGAATGGCGTGGAGAAAAATTCAAATTCTTAATGGAAATATTGGAACTAATGGGATGAAATGGAATTGTCATTTTGGCTCTTGAACTTTCCTTTTGCATGCATAGTCTAGACAACCAATCAAAGCACCTTTTCATTATGTACATAAATTAATGGATATTTTGCATGGGAACTCGAGATAGTCAAGGTAGTTAAAGGGGTAAATATACGTTAAATTCATGGAAAAATTTTTTGCATTAGGGATTCATATGCTATGAATCATTTATAATAGTTTTAGGCCCCTAAAACCCTTGTAAAACCTTGAAGGATACCCAATAGAGGAAATATGCCTCAAGGTGCATTATAATGAAGTGTTTGAGCCATGAAATGGTGTTGGTTGTATTATTGACTCTCTTAATCATCACAAAATCCTATTGATTGGCACATGCATATGTCATGTTGTACATACTACTCCAAAGAAGGCTAATTTGAGCTTGTAATCAAGGTTATGAAAAGTGTTTTCATATAAAATGAGTTATATAAGGAAGAATGGGTCCTAAAATCCATAAATAACCTTGAAAGAACCATATACTAGGGTATTTATGAATATTTATATAGGTAGATAGGTCTGTATGTTCAAACAAGGGGTTGTGTACATGAAAGTAGAGAATAAATGGATTGATTAAGTGAATTCCATGACTCCAAATAATCTTAGAGAGGTTATTCATGTTGTATATAATAGGTAAAATATTTTCAACTCATAGTGATGTCAAAATCCTAAAAAACCTTGCACATACATATGTTTGTCTATTGGTTTCATTAGATAATACCATTAAGAAGGGGGAGTACAAGGAAAAATGAGGTCATGAGGGCACTTTAAATCTTCATGACTATCATCATAGAGTTGTTTGAAGGATGTATTCCTGATATGAGTTGAAATAGAAACATTATGACTAGTCATTTAGGCCTTAAAACACCAAATAATGCTCAAAACCCTATTTTTTCCTTGGGAGGTGACTTCACATGCTCATAATGGTACAAATATTTTACATGGGAGGATGATCACTTTAAGAGAGGTAGAGGGATTAGTCTACTAGTGTTTTGTGGCACTGGTTCAAACATTGAATGCCCAAACTTTATGAATCATTACTAAGAGTCTTAAACACTCTTAAACCTCTCTAAAACCCTAGTTAAGACCAGTCATGAGATACTAAAGATTCATACACTCAAACATCCATGAATCACCTAATAAACATTAGAACAATGAAGTAAACTTAGATAGGGTCTTGACCATGGTATCATGTTATATGGAACTATATATACCTATCAAAAAACACTAGTTTTTGGGCAAAAGGAGTAGAAAGAGAGGTACAAGGTAGTTTAAGATGATGCCAATCACTGGAGATGATTTTTTAGCACTTGTTTCTCCTTCTCAAGGTATTGTATGTCCAAAAACCTGATTGTAATGGCCTCTACAACTCTCTTATAATTAGTTAGTTTGTAGGAGTGAAGGATAAGGTGACCCAGTTACTTAGTTTAACAAGTTTGCAAGTGTTTCTTACTTAAGAGGACCAATGTTGTGATTTGAGGCATTGATTCAGCCTAAAAATCACTTGTTCATAGGTTATCAAGGTTTCATATATGGCTTTTATGGCCATTAAACACTAGAAGTTAGGCTACTAGGCCTAATTATCTTAGTAGACCTACTTGGTCAATCAAATAAAGTTAAGGATTGTGTAGGGAGACTATTGGGTGAGATAATGTAGATTAATCACACCACATGACTAATTCTTATCATACATAACTGATCCTTATCATGCATAAATAACCCTTGAGTAATCAATCCACATAAAACTAATCCTTAAGAGGAGTTATTTGACAAATAAATGCATAACATGCTTCAAGATAAGGTTGAATAAGTCAACTACATCTTCAACTACCTCATCTCAATGCATAATAAATCATGCAAGAGCACCAAACATGAAGATATTTATTAAATATTATTTATAGCTATTTATAATTAAAGTAATGCTTGACTTAATGATAGATTGATGATATTTTCTTCTCTCCTTCATCCCATTATTCTTATTCTCTCATCATTTTATATATAGCTAGGCCTTATGGATTTATTTTGGGATCCCTCAGGCTGGTATATAAAAACTATGCTAAAATTTTAACTTTCACCTTGAGTTAATAAGAAAATATTATTGTATATTTATTCATGGTTGTTAGTGTGTTTCTTGATTATTGACTTGCATATACGTATGATATTCATATTCTTTTGCATGTCCTCTTCTTCACATAATGCTATGTTGTCATCCTCTATGGGTCATATGAAGTGTTAAGTGATAAAAACTATGTTGAAGAGTGAGTTAGTTTTTAGTGTGTTTTATAGACATCCATTCCTTTACCTTCAAGTTTTAGACCTTTTACCTAACCTTCATCTGAAATACTTATGTTTAGGATTATATTAATAAATTCTAGTTGATAAGATATTCCATTTTGATTAATAAGTGTGCTTAAGGACAAGGTTAAGAGAGGATTGTTAAAGAATTTGTGCATCACCATCATTAGTGTAGGTTTTCTCTTTAAGTTATCTTTCTAACTCTTTTCATCCCTAAAGTAAAATAAGATTAAGAAAAGGATTCAAAGTTGATACATTAGAGTATCTAGCCTCATAATCTAGAGGTTTGGTCTAGTTATAGGTAACCCATAACCTATATACCAATCCAATATTAGTCTAAGTTTGAAGGATAACCTACTTCAAGGGTGGAACTTGGGTTTCTAACACTTCAAATGGCTATGCAGAGACAAGCTTTTGTGACTTTAATGGTGGCATCCCCTTAAACCTCAATTAGTTTGATGACATTCCTATTTATACCTTAAATATACTTCATTATTTCATAAGAGAAAATCTAATTAATCCTATTGAGTGTATTATAGACATAGCTAATCTATGTTCAATGCATAATGTAACCCTAGAGAATATGGCTATGAGATTGTTGGCAACTTCCTTTAAAGGTAAGGCACTCTAATTATATAGGGTTTATCACCTACATCCATTAACACTTGGGATAAGTTTGGATAACTCTTGTGTAATAATTTTAAAGACAAGAGTGACCATCTTTCCTTGGTTGAACAAGTTACTACAATCAAGAGAAATTCCTAAGAGTTTATGGAAGACTTCAACTATAGGTTTTTGAAAACCTAAGATAGGATCCCTATAATTATCAAACCCACCCCTAAATATGCATACTTGTATTAATTTAAAGCTATAAGTTTAGATGTGGTATTCATGATACAATCAATGGGAGGAAGTACCTTTTTAGAGGCCTATAAAGTAGCCATAAGGGTTGAGAACTACCTAATACAAGAAAGAAAACTCTCTCCTAGATCACCCATGTTTTTATTTCTAGAGATTCACCCTCCTATGTCTACCATTGCTTCATTACCAACTCCAGCTAATCTTTATCAAATAGATGGTAACTAGGTGGATAGTTTGGGTAAGATAAAGAGTTCACTTAAGGCTCAAAACAATAATCTAGTGGCTTTGGAAAGGCAATAAGTTCCACCTTAAAATCCTTACCAATCCCCTAACCAATATTATCAATATAACATGCCTCCCTATCAACCTAATCAATAGGTTTAATGGAATAATACACAATCAAGGCCATATAATGCTTACAACCCCAATCCTTCTAGTATTTTCAAGGCTTTGATTACAACTCAAAGCAATTATGCTCAATAATGCCAATGGTCTAGTCAATGGGAGCAGTCAAACACTATGTCAATAGATCCAACTAGTGAGGTGAGTCAACAATATTTCATACAAGGTCCAACTCTTCTAACACATGATAATTAACTACCTTCATAACATAAGGAAGCTTATCTATCACATAGAGACATTCTTTATTTCACTAAAGCTAAGGTAGCAAGTCAATAGGGAGTAAGTGGGAGTAAAACACCTTATGAAACTACCTTGCTAATTTCTAAGAAGGTAAAAATACTTTTGGTTAGATGGTAACTAATTAGGGTAAAAATATGGATAATGTGGACAACTTAGTTGTAGCTCATACAAGGTCCAAAATAAGGGTAGTTGGTGATGGGTTGAGTCCTAAAAAGGTAGATCCTCTACCTTCTCAACCATCTCAAAAGATTACCAAATAAGATGCACCTCAAAATTCACCATCAACTCAACAAGTATAAGATGGTAAGGGGCATAATCAAAAAATTCCTTTCATATCATATCTTACACAACCTTTAGGCAAAACTTTTATTCCTAAATTACAACCCAATATAACCACTCATCCTCTTAGCATTGTTGATTAGATGAAGAAGGTTCCTATCTCTATTTATATGTGGGGCACATTGCTTATTTTGGGACAAAGGGATCTCCTACAAGAATAACTCTCCAAGATTCATGTTTCAAACTAATAAGTTAAAAAACTAGGTGTTTTTCTTATAAATTATAGTCAAACTATTGAGCCTAAAACACAAAAGGTATTTAATCCCCCCTTATATATTTCAATTATCATAGGTGATTTCCTTGTACATAATTTCATGATTGATAGTGGGATTAATACCTATGTCATGCCTAAATCCATAGATAACAAGTTAGGACTTCAATATGAGCTTCATGAGAAGATATTTTTACTATTTGATAGATCTCCTACTAAAATTTTAGGTGTTCTTAAGTTTATTAAGGTCATTTTGGATGATTTTCCTAATTTTACTATCTTTCAAGATGTGGTAGTAGTTAATCTCCCCCCTTACTTTGCTTTATGTTTGTCTAGGGATTTCACTACCAAAATAGGGGGATATCTTTATTATGATTGGTCCTACATGTTTTTTAGAATAAAGAATGGGACCAAGGTTACCATAATGTTTGAATATATATCTAAATTCCATTTAGAGCCTTATATTCCCAACTTATCAAATGTTAATTGCACTATGTCAGAGGAGGATGAATACTTCAATGATCAAGAACCTTCAAAATCACTTTAAAGTATACCAAATTTTCTCCTTAATGAGTGGGTAGATGATAATAATGCTTATGATCCTTATAAAATCATTAAATAATGAGGTTTGGGTGTTTATTACATTCATAAAGAAGGTTCTATAACACCTAGTCTCACTATCACAATACAAGATCATAAGGGAGTTTGTATTTGTTCTTTGATGGGCCTAGATCAAAGAATGGAAGTGGGTAGGTGTCTTGATTTTTTATCCTCTCAATAAAAGGTATTATTCTAGTGTAATATTCCAATTCATTTGTACCTCTAATACTACAAAATATGAGGCTCTTGTTCATGGTTTATAATGGGTAAGGAAGAGGGGTATTAAACTTCTATAGGTTAAAGGATATAGTGAATTAGTAGTGCAGAAGGTAAAAGGTCTAAGTGAAGATAATAATAAACTCATTAAATACTAAAAACATAGGGTTTGGGATATTATGGAGGACTTTTAGGCTTTTGGCATTCACTTCATTCATAGAGGAACTAATTAACATGTAAACTAATTAGCTGGTATTAGGACACAATATGATATGTTTGATGGGATCAAAGACATTAAGGAATAGTCCAAAATTAAAGTGTTATGTAAGACCTTAGTTTATAATAATGATTTAAATTGGAAAGTATTTGATATTTGTAAATAAATTGCTTGTTTCCTACAACATGAGGTAGAATTATGCTAAACAAAACTAGGATAAGTTATAACATCATTATGAGGACCAGATTGTCTAATTGAAGTCAAATAAGTTACCTAAGGGATTGGTAAATTTTGAGATCATATTTGATGAGGGTTTTTAGTTGAGAAAAGATAAGGTAAACATATCTACTAAAAAGGAACATTATGAACAAATTTCCATAGCTAAAGATAAACTACTTAAGTTAGGAAAAGTGAATACTAAGGAGGAGAGAGAAGCCTTAATTTCATTATGAAAATAATGTATGGATGTTTTTACATGGGAATATCATGAATTGAAGGGGTTTGATCCTAGGTTTGCACAACATACCATAGATCTAGAAAAAGATTACAAATATGTGAGACACAAATAAATACCAATCAACCCCAATGTTGAGATCCTTATGAGGAAAGAATTAAAAAAGCTTATTAAATCCAACATAATATTTTCCATAAAACATTATATATGGGTGGAAAATATTTTAAATGTGAGAAAACAATAATGGGGAGATAACATTGTGTGTAGATATTAGAGATATTAATAGGGTGTCAATGAGAGATCACTACCCTCTTCCCTCCATGGATAAGATTTTGCAAAGAGTTTTAGGTTCACAAATGTTTTCTCTACTTGATGGATACTCAGGATATAATAAGATATTGGTGAAGGAGCAAGATCAATAAAAAAATCCCTTCACAACTAAGTGGGGTACCTATGCATATAATAAAATTCCTTTTAGACTCACCAATGTTGGGGCTAATTTTCAAAGGGTAATGGATGTGGATTTACATGGGCTTATAAATGAAATGGTAATCATTTATCTTGATGATATTAATGTGTTTTATAAAGAGTATAAGGATCATTTGACATACTTTAGATTGGTATTTTATAGGTGTAGATAGTGTTGGGTCTCTTTGAACCCTAAAAAGTGTATCTTTGTAGTACATGAGGGAAGGCTTCTAGGATATATTGTATCCAATGGTGGAATTTATATGGATCCTAAAATAATAGAGGAAATCCTTACTTTGTATTTGCCTAAACCCAAGAAGGGATTACAAAGCTTCTTTGGAAATATCAATTTCATTAGGAGGTTCATACCTAGATTTTCAAAATTGGTGAGGCCACTAACTTACATGCTCAAGAAAAATATAGAGTTCTCATGGAGAAAAGAAGGTAAGAGAAGTTTTGAGGCCATTAAATAATCTATCAATCAAGATCCTACCCTACTCAGTCCTAGTTTTTCTAAATATTTTTTCATGTATGCTATCTCTGCATGTGACACAACTTATGACATGCTCATGCAACAAAACAGTGAAGGATGAGAGTAGCCTATTACTTTTTTTAGTCAAGCATTACAAGGGTATGAGGAGAAATATACATTTGTTGAGAAGCATGTTATTGATTTAATAATTGGGCTAAATAATTTTAGACATATGGTCTCTAATAATAATATCTTTGTGATGGTGGTTCATCCTACTGTAAAGGATTTTATACTTAATAGAGACCTAAGTGAAAAGAGGGTTGGTTGGGTGACCAAATTCATGGAATATGATATAGAAGTGAAGGTTAAAAATATGCTTAGAGGTAGGGGAATTTATGAACACATTAAAATAGATGTCAAAGAGGGAAAATAAATTATTTTGATAGTCCTAGATAGTCAACATGCATATATAACTATCTCTCCTTCTATCTAAATAGAAGACATAGCAAGATTTATTCAAATGGGAGAGTGTTATATAGGCTTAGATGGGGAAAAAGGAGAAAATTTAAGCTGTAATCTATCCCTTATGTCTTGATTTATGGATTAATATTCAATAAGGACATTAGAGGTATGTTTCTAAAATTTATAGAAACTAGTCAAGTAGACAAATTATTAGAGAAATTCATTGATGGGCCTACACGAGGCCACTTTGTAGCCAATATTATAGCATCAAAGATCATAATATCTAGTTATTTTTATCCTATTTTGTTTAAAGACTCACATGATTGAGTTAGAATATGTTCAAAATGTTTAATGTTTATTGACAAATAGAGACTAACTACCATGCCTTTGAAACCTATTCAAGTTGAGTAGCCATTCGTGCAATGGGGCTTAAAATTCATTGGAATGATTCATACTACATCAAGTAATAGACATAAATGGGTGGGTATAGGTAGTTGTATTCAATGAAGTAAATGAAAACTCAGTTTTAGAGTCCTATGACAACCTAGTGACTCATTTTGAGGTCCCCTCAACCATCATATTAGACAAAAATTTGGATTTTAGTAGTGCAAAGGTATGTGAGTGGGACCTTTATCATGGTATTTATCTCAAATATTCATAAAATTACTATCCTTCAGGTAAGGGACTAACAAAGTCCACTAATAATAATTTGATTAGGATCATTAAGAGAATAATAGAGGATGTTCAAATAGGATGACACACCATGTTAAAGTCTACCTTATGGGAAGAAAAAATTACTCCAAATAAGGCTATTGGTCACTCTCCTTACCTCTTTTTTTATGGTAGAGAATCAAAGCTACCTATTTCATTAGAACTACCAACCTTGGAACTTGCACATTAGCTGGAGCTTATGGAGAATAATGCAATGGAGGTAAGAATACATGAGTTGAGAGAATTGGAAGAAATAAGATAAAATGCTATGCATAATATGTGGAACAACCAAGACCAAGTCAAAAGACATTTTGACAAGAGATATTTTTCCAAGACCTTTCAACAAGGTGTTATTGTGCTTAAGTGGGATGAAGACCATGCTAAACTAGGTAAATATTTCTAATTTGATAGTCTTTGGAGTGGTCCATATGTCATTACTAGTTTTAAAGAAAGTAATGCTCTCTAATTATCCAATTTGATTGGTGAGTATCTCTTTATTACTATCAATGGGATGCTCCTCAAGTATTTTTATTAGGACAACCAATCCTTTTTTACATAGTAGTAGTCTCTTTCCTTTAAGTGATGTTGCACATGCTTGTTAGTTATTGTTTTATTTTAGTTCTTTATTGTTGTTTCCTATTTTGTGTCTTGTTTGTTTAATTTGTGTCATGTCTACAAGTTTTGATAGTTTTAGAGAGAAATCATGTTTTGTGTATTCATGAGTGATAAATAAGAATATTCTAGATTCTTTTGATTAGTAGGTTTGTCAACCTCTATGAGTCACCAAAAATGTTGGCAATTTGGCCTACCAAAGCCAAATGCCAACCCTTAAAACTATAAATTTTCCATGGCACCCACATAAGCCTTTACATGATGCTATCATGAGTCATGATGTCTCCTATTTGCTTCTTTAAGTCATTCAAGTACTCGTAGAGGTGTCATTGAGTCTATTTGTGATCACCATGTGCCCTAGATGTTCTTGGTCCTTAGGTTATATGCTTGACCATCATAATGTTCATTAAATATCAAGTGAAGGGAGTATGTCTTAGTGTCATGTCATCATCATGATTTAATTTTAATTGGTGTCAAGTATCATCATGATGTTTGAGTATCTTGTGATGTCTTTAAAAATGAATTCAAGTGGCCTTATGATCTAGACCCAATGAGTTAAAATGGTTGAACATGGTAGCTAATGACTCACTATGAGTTTCTATGATGTATCCAATATATTCAAGCATGATGGGATATAAGACTTGAAAATGGGTGATGAACATACATATAAGCCTCATGAATAATTTTAAAAAAGGTTTTAAGGTACTCTTATGAGATTTATTAGAAATTTTCTTTGTAAAATTATGTGTAAGTGGTCTAAAAGTGAAGGTTTTGGTCTTTAAATGGAAAATTTTGACCTCATAAGGATTTTAAGCATCAATAATATCTTGTAATCACCCATAATGTTCATAATATTTCTTATTAACATGGTTCTTACTTTTTTTAAATGTCTCTTCTATGATTTTATAAGGTTCTTTGGCCACCAAAAGAGTTCTCACGTGTGAAAGGAGCTATCTTTTTGATATCCTTGGCATATTATTTTCTTTTAATATTATTTTGACCTATATTTGTCTTCATGTTTCCCTAAAATTATGATTTAAAGATGAAATAAGAGCAAAGGAAGGAGAATTTGTAGGTTTGCATTTTGTTTTTAGATGATATAAATCTGTACTATATGGATCTACTCATGAGGAGTCTTAGAGATTCAATAAGAATTGGTTACAGATACATGGTAAAGATATTCAAAGATTTGAAGGCTTGAGAATACCAAAATCGATGTGTTTTCCATATCTTATTCATTAGTAGATCATAGAGAAAGAAAGCAGATATGAGATCTTGACTAGAAAAACTACACCTCATAACCTTCCAATCATGGGTACTAGTTTTTGGTTTCGTCTTCCTATCTTTATGAACAAAGGATTAGAACTTAAGGGTTTTGTGTACTATTAGCATTTGTACAAGGCAAGAAGAGTGGTATGATTTTTTGAAGTTTTTATCTATTTGGGCCAAACTACTTATTGATCCTAGTTATTCAAGTCTTAAAGAGACCTTCCATGGATTCCCTAATAATTTTATACACATGAGTGAGTGCACAGAGTTTAAAAAAACATATACCACCAAATCTACAGTCTACAGGTAGGTTGGAGAGGTTGTATGGTTCATGATGGATTCAAATATATCAAGACTCATTAAGACTTTGTTTGTAGTGTTTCATTCATGAAAATTGTCCTTCACTCAATTGTATCAAGGTTCCTCAATATATCATGGATTAGAAACCATCATTTTCCCTCAAACAACCTCACAATCCCAATTTATCAAATGTTAAGGAAGCTTAGCATATGTGAAGGTATTTTGATGAATCTTAGGTTTCTTTATGCATTGCATATGCTTCTTTGAGAGACTTATAACTATTATATTTTATTAAGCCATATGTATAGATTTTTTTATGATCCTTTAATAATATTATAGATGGCAGATTCATGTTCCTTTCCACTCCCCATGTTGTATCCCATTTTCATGTCTTTCACACTATCTTTCACCATAGTTATAGAGCTTATCACTCCATCTCCATTATCATTTTCTACATTCCTTATCATCATATCATTATTCACATCATGATTCCAATGATTTTATATCTCTCAGGGTGTTAAAGATCATTATAGTCATGAAGATGTGTTATATATCCTTAATACATGCCAAAATAATATATCTTCACCTACAACAGTTTTATGCAACATAGATCTTGAAAAGGTAGATGACTTGTTTGGGGGTCTACCTAAGACTTCAAGAATAGAAGATAATATCACCTTGATCATTTCAAGAAACCAATGAAACTATGAAGAGTTCAAGTATAAATGGATAAGAATATTAGAGAGAAGGAAACATTACATTTCCCTTAATAGCAAAAGTTAAGGTAAGTTTGAGTTGTTTAAGGTAATGTGTTACTTCTTGTTTCCATGATATTCAACAATCCTCATAGAAAAATTATTATTTATCCAAGATAGTTGATCTAAGAGGGTCAATGAGGATCTTAGAGAAACTTTTTCCCTCTTCAGACTAATTTCCCATTTACCATTGGTTCATATATATAGTCTAATGACTATCTATAATAATCACCATGAAGTCACTTTAGTATGATAAGAGAGTCTCTTAAAGGATAAGTTGTGAGTGGATGAAAGCTTAACATGTGCTCTAAGTAAAGTCCAAATACGAAGTGAATATCATGAAATTGTATTAAGGAATCCACCTTATGTACTATATTTGGAATTGTCTCAATCCATAAAACAAGGTTTGCAACCTCATAATGACTAAGTTTCTTGAATTGAGATCAAGGTATGGATTTTGGGAAAAATGATCTGTGAGATTCTTTTAAAATAAGTGGTGAAATTTTCAAGGTTGTATCATTTCCATCTCACCTCATTTTCTAATCAACCTACTATCTCATAAAAGGATTAAATAAGCACCTATAACCATTCTTATTTGGCTCACTTAGAGGTATGAGATGAATATTATGGATCAAAGGTCGTTGGTGGATGAGTGAAGTTTATAAACACATTTTCAAGGTGAGAGTGACATTCAAAATAATCAAAACACCTACATGGGTAAACTCACCTCTCTCACAACCAAAAATGTAGGATGCTCACCTACAACCATCATGGTGATGTGAAGTGATATGTGAGAAAGGTAGAGATCAAAGTTGGTATTAAAGGGAAGTTCATGAAGATCAGACTAGGATTTGATGACATATCATGGTTCAATTACCTCATGTTAGGCATATCACATCAAGACACCTAAAGTGACTACCTACAACTATGAATAAATGGCCATAGACAACCAATAATAGGGTCAATTATATGGACATATCCATATGCCCTAGAAAAATTCAATTCAAGGTACAATCCAATTAAGGAGGAAGATTTATGAAAGTCACCTCTATATTCAAATGATAAATTGATACCTTCAAACTTTCAATAGGATCATGAATTTTAATCAAGGTCTGTAAACTCATGAAGGTACACAAGCCTATGTATGGAATGAAGACAATGGGAAATTAAGACTACCCTTGAATAGCCAATGCACTAAAGGAAGAAATGTCAAGAAGGTTTCCAATGACTTGGGAGATCTCAAAGTGATAAGTGATGGTGAAATGGATAAAATCACTTCCAATTCCCCAATAAACACTTACAACTAGTATTGGTAGAGGTAGTTGCATTAAAAGAGATGGAGAGACATGGTGCTTTGATAGACTATATAAGACTAATACATGTAGACACCTACTATTGGCCACCAATGGCTTCATACTAGAATTTAGACTAATTCTTACTAACCTTTACAAATCTAGCCTAAGAATCACTAAATGTCTCAAATTTAGCTTC
The DNA here is from genome assembly GCA_037957365.1 of Torreya grandis. Classification (NCBI taxonomy): domain Eukaryota; kingdom Viridiplantae; phylum Streptophyta; class Pinopsida; order Cupressales; family Taxaceae; genus Torreya; species Torreya grandis. The sequence goes on along the minus strand of JARHVA010001089.1, from coordinate 297,673 downwards.
ATAATATACAATTTGGCCTACAAATCAATTAAATGGGGAAAAATCACACATCAAATTAATTCAAGTCCTAAAAAATGATAAAATGCCTAAATAGAATTAATTAACATGCAAACCTAATCAGATGCATAATTGAATCATCCTTGAGTAATTAAATAAATTACTAAAAAAGAAATTCAAAAATTTAAAGAATATTCTAGTAATTGATAACCACCTTTTTGTGAGTTTTCAAGTATCCAAAAATATCTCAACATGCCTATTCATTTCTAATCATGACCATTTGACACCTTTTAACTCTATTGGGATTATTTAACTCACAAAGGTTAGGTTTGATCCTAGTCTAATCTCTAACTACACTCTAGCTCACCTTGGGTTGGGGTTAGTTGTTAAACCTATAAATGCAAGTATTTGACTCTTCATTTAAAAAGCTTAGACATAATAATGTTATAATGCTAGTTTTATGACAAGTTTGAATATAACAAAGTTATAATGCCAAAACTATGAATCACAATCCAAGCCATCAAACTACATCAAGCAAGCATGAGCCAACGAATGGTGCCAAAGAGAGAAGGAAATAACTAATCTCCATTTCCATAGACTTCTTGAGCACAATCTGATCAAGCCAACAAAGAGATATTTTGAAGCATTAAAGGAAGGTAAGAATAGTTTTTTTCTTACATTTTAGTTGTGATTTGTTAATTAGATTTATTCACCAAATTCCCCCTATGATATAGGAATGGAGGTGTTAAGCTTTGTTAGTGTGTTCTTTTCATTTTGATTTCATTATGAAACTAACACTTGATCTAACCTCACCTCCATCATTAAATTCTTAGAATCAAAAATGGTATGCTCGATGGGACTAAACACATCGCATGTATAAAAGAGATGAAGATGCAACTCAAAAATTGACAAATGAATGCTTAAATTCCTTCAAATTTATAGTTTTAACTTTTATTTTTTCACATTTTTAGTTCTTAAATTATCTTTGATCTACATAGAGACTGACATTGATCAGGCCTAACTAACATCAGTTTTGCCCAACTAGTACTGGTTTAACCCAATTGAGTTTGGTTTTGTGTGACCATCATCAATCACTATGCAAGGTGAAATATGATTTAAAAATATTACATTTTGAATGTTTCTAGTATTCCTAACTATTTTTTCTTGATTTTAGTAGCATCTAAACTCTTAGACTAATCATCTCTTTATAGGTTTAGAAAAACTTTGATCATTTTTTATCTAACCTATCATTTTCATCTTTTATGGTTTTGCCTTCAGATTTATACGTTAACCAATATCAGTCTTAGTTAACTAGTATTGATCATTTACTGCCATCATGGGTTCTCTTTAAGACTGACTATGATCAATTACCTTGAACTGACATTTGTCACTTCTAACTGAGCATGGTCACTATGTTTTTGAAAACAAAACCCAAGAGATACCTTTCCAAAGTTCATTTTCTCAAATCAAAAGTGTTTCTAAGTATAAGGATACTACCTAAAAATTATAGGTCCAAGGCTTGATTGGAACTCAAAAATATAAGTTTAAGTGGTTTTAACATTTTATTTTGGGTACCTAAAAGGATTAAGCTAAGTAAATCACACTTCAAATTGGTGCTTAAAATGAACATGTTAGATCTTGAACATTTGAGATTTGGTGTTTAAAAGGAGTTAGGATTGATAATGTTTCTTAAAACACTTCATTTTTAGTGCTTAAAATAAATGCTTAAGTCTTAAACACTTAATTTTTGGTGTTTAAAAATGAATTGAGGCTAAATATTGAACATTTGGGTTTTGGTATTAAGATAAACATAGATGCTTTTAATTAAGTTATCTTGTGAAATTATTTGAATATTTTGCACTTAAGCCAAGGGGCTAAGTAACGAATATTATCACATTTTAATTTGGTGACTAAAATCAAATGTCAATCACAATTATTTGCAAACTATTTATTGGTTTTTTGTTTTCTAAAAAATAATAGAGAGTGTATGCCCTCCCCCCATCCCCTATAGGGAACTCAGGTCATCAAAAGCACCTTTTCATTACATTTGTGCCTAGTCTAAGGTGTAGAAAGAAAGTTGTCTAGGATCTCCCCAAAATCTATATGGTATTGGGTGATCTAAAAACAACCCTAAAGCCTTTCTACTTATCATTTATTTTCATGGAATTTGGCTTGTGAAGGGGATGTCATTACCTCTCATGAGTTCTCTAGGGAAGCATTGACCTAGGGATTCATCTCTTAATAGTGTTTCAACCCCACTTCATGGTGGGGTATACAAATTAGGATACATATACTGCTAGAGCCAGGGGGTTGAGTGGATAACCTCTCCTTTAGCAATGAAGGCACAAGTTAGGTCTGGTTAACTAGAGGATTCCACTAAGTAGTCCATGGATGGAATCATCATGCAAGGAATAAACCCTTATATGATAAGTTGATCAGTGTGAAATCAATTTATGTGATGCTTCTCTTGTGTTATCCACACTTGTGATCTATATAGATGGTCATAAAATGTAATTTTTATTCAACCCCTCTTTGTCACACCTTGATAGGATCTATGTTGATTTACTTAGTTGTATTTTACCATTTATTATTTCATTTCATGTTGTTTTATGTCTATAACTTTGTTTGTTAAACCACATCATAAATGAGTTTGTTTGTCTACATTACTCCATCATTTGAGGAGGCATTATGCCATCTATTTGACACCTTGATTTAACTTAGAAGACTTTTGTGTCAAAAATGTTATGTGTGCTACTTGATTGAAATGGGTAATGTTATGATGCCCAAATTAGTTCAAGTTTTTGAGCCTTAGAAGTCTTTTGAACAAAACACTCTTTATACCTTTTGAGATTACTAATACCATTATGTTGTCAAATTGTTTCAATAGATTTGTCTTGTCTTGTGTCCAATTTGTCAAAATTTAAACCAACCATTTGTGCCTTGTTGGATATTTATTATAGAAAAATCATGTTCAAATTTTCCTAACTTGTTGGCCATTAAAGCTTAATTTTTCTTCAGTTAAGTCTTTGATTAACTTTTACAAGTTTAGATTCAAACATTGGTTGATTTATATTTAGGCCTCAATATGTAGGGGATGATACATAGATCTTTCTCTTTTGGGTTATTTAAATTAGGTTAATCCATTGACCCACAATTCTAAAACTACATTGTTTGTGCCTTTGTTTGATAGAATTAGTCTATCTTCAATTGCCTTTAATTTTGTGTTTTATACCAATCTGCTCATATTTATGTCTAGAATCAAGTGCCTTGTTTATGCCAAAGTGTTCTAATATCATCTCCTTTATTTCAAGTATAGCTTTTAATGCTGAGTTTGAATAAAATTCCTAGCATATGCCTTGTTTGAGACTAGATTTTGATGTCACATTTGGCCAAAAGTCCTATCGACTCTTTTCCCTTTCCTAGTTTAGACTTATTTGGAACATCTTTGAACCTAGAGTTTGGCATCTTGTTTTTAGTTAATTTTAATTGACCTAGTTTGTGTAAGACATTTAACGTTAGACATTTGATGTTATATTATTTTTACCAAATATTTGCATAGAATTTTTGGAGATACAACTCCACCCTAAACCAAGTTCAACCTAGTTGAACCCTTTTATCTTTCTAGACATAGATTTTTAGAGTTTGTATAACTCTATCCTCTCTTGTCATGAAATATTTTCTATTGATTTTCCCATGGCTCACTATATATGTAGTGGAGACATGTATAATCTAGGATATGGAAATGTTGACACGTAAGAGGACTTTGTTCAAGACCCTTATGAAGATGATGTTATTTTGGAGATAGATTATTATCCACCATAAAACACTCAAATAGGGGAATGAATTCAATATCCTTTGGCCAATTATTTGGTTAGCATGCCTCCTTACATAGAGTAGGACCAAGAATAAATGACCTAATATTTGGCTAGTGTACCTTTGGTTATGGAAGATGTTCAACAAAAACCATATTATGTTACTATTCCATTAGCCTATGATCCTAAAAGAGCCATAGAGGTAGGTCATGCTAACTTACCAAGTCAATTAAGAGGGCCTTATAATGTGTCTTATAATAAATAGGCCTCTTTTAACAACCCTAATGCCATAGTACCGATGCCATATCAAGATCACCATATGATTGTAACATAAAGGGGATTCCTGGAGGACCACTTAATTAAAATGTAGATAACATACCAGACCTATCAAAACCTAGCATGTAACTTTAATAATATGGATATGTCAAATGAACCTCTTGTTAGATCACTTCCATCAATGGGAGTCTTACTTGAGTTGATAGGCCAAAAAAATTAGGGTTTTGACCCATTGACACAAATCACTTTAGGAGAAAATTGTTTAATACTCCAACCATCAAGGAAGTGTCTTCTAATTTTATGAAGAATAGTGAGCCAAATGTAGTGGATAATACACTAGTAACATCTAATTTAAACCAATGTGTTGTTAATGTACAAACAAATAGTCAACAATAAAATGTGCCTTTAACTAGCACCATTAGTGGTTCAAAAACTCAAGGAGTAGGAGTTTTTACTTTAAAAATTCATCAAACTACCTTTAATCCTAATCTAATTGCTTTTGTGAGAACACAATAATAAGTATTAAGTAGTCAACGAATAACCAGTGTTATACCACAACAAAATTTGAATAATCTTACTCCACCCCATTAGGTGATGAGTAATGTTCCATAACAATAAAAACCATCAAATGTACTCATGTAGTTGAGGAAAAACATATTGACACCTCAATAGGGGAAACTAATGTTCTACCTCACTAAGTAGTAGCAAACAAACCTCTTTAATCACAGACTAACATGTCAATCTAAAACTAAATGATGTCTAACCAATAACATGTAAATATTGGTCACTGGTAAATGTTGAATCTCAAACATGAACCCACTTACCAATAGGGATTCATGTAACCAAGAGGTTATAATGTTCCTCAAGTATGTATTAGGAAATAATTTCCTTTCATACAAAATATGCCATAAGTTCAAAGATAGGGTCTTATTTCACAAGTTCCCCTTAATCAGCTAGGTATGACTAGTCAATATCATGTCCCTATTCAACCTCAATGAGAATAGTATGGCCATATTCCTCCATCCCAACTATAGTATTCCCAACATCAGGCCTGCATACTCAATCACAACCATAGCATCATACCATAATCTATGTAATTTCAATAATCACACCCAAATCTGCATATACATATTACTGGGCCATTCCCTAGCCAATCCAAAATCCCCCAAAAAATGCCTCCATCATACCTCAATCAAAGTAATCCACTTTTGGCCACATAGCCTCCACCTCAATAGGCCAATGATCCCACTAGTTTCCTGACATGAGAACTACAATAAATGAAGGATGCAATTGCCCTCATTTAATTTGGGAAACAAACCAAAAATTTCAAGTTGGATGATGTGTGTTCTTACCATTTTAATATTAATTACTTACATATACCATTTCCCTTAGGCTATGAGCCAAAGTTTGAAAAATACAAGGGGAAAGGTGACCCCAAGGCCCATTTGATATAATTATTTGTTTCATGTTAACTAGGTGCCTATAGTGACATATACCTATTATTATTATTTTCACAAAGCCTAGTAGGGAAAGCATTGGAATGGTTCCTAAAGTTTCTTAATAATTTGGTATCTAAATTTGATGATATTTTAGACAAGTTCATGGATCACTTCTCTTAAAATATTGAGCATGAGATTTCATTGGTAGATTTAACACAAGTAAAACAAAAATTTGATGAAATATTCACAAGATATCTATAGTGATGGAAAGCCCTTGCAAGCCAATTTACCCACAACCTACTAGATAAACAACTAGCCATTATGTTTACCAAAAATCTAGACAATGAGATATCATAAAATTTGGAGTTACAATGTGCACATATGTTTAAGAAGATCATTGACAAAGGTTTGGTGATTGAGATATCCCTCATTAATAAAGGGAACATTAAACTAACTTCATCAAATCAAAGCCAGAACCAAAACTAGAACAATGATCAGATTCAAATCCAATCTAAACATAAGCATCATAGTAAATCCAGGCTAATAGCTATGGTAAACCCAAGAAATTTAATCACAACAATAATGTTGTAGGAAATGGAGTAATAGAGTCATGACATGTCCAAATAGTGCAACCACCATTTATATAGCCTATGATGCATATGCATATAACTCCTAATAAAAAACCTCTTCAATAGATTTAGTAAGCACAACAACATAGGCTAGCACAATAAATGCAACAAGCTATGCCCTTATAAAACCCTCCTCCAAGGATAAATATGCCTACTCATCATGCCTTTATCAACCTTTGAGAACCCATTGAATCAGTGTTTCACAAACTTTCTATAGCTAATCTGATTAAATGGCCTATTTTGAAAGGGAAAATTCTTGAGGGCATAAGCATTTTAGATTGGTATAAGCCAAATGAATTCTATGAATATCATGGGTCAATGTCCATAAATTGAAGCATTTTACATAAATAAGACATGTCATCAAGAATATGATTAAAAATGGAGAGATCTCATTAAATTGTGGAGCTTCCACATCCAATCAGAACCTTGGAATCTATTATAATCCTTTTCCCCAACATAACAACCGACAACAAAAATAACAGTAACCAGTGAAATAACAACAATAGTATCAACAACCAAGGCTAAACTAACAGAATCAATAAAACTATTATAACTAATAGTAGAACCAATAATGTCAAAAAATGGACATGACCAAGGCTAGATTGAGGCAAACAACTAACAGACCTACCATGTGGTTACATATGACTACAACTCAATTATAGGCCATATTATAGGAGGTCACATTAACAATATTTCCATTAATCTAAGACCAAGTACCAATCAAATAAGACCATTGCTAGTCATTTGCAACCAACCAACCAACCTATGCCAATAATCCTTCCTTGACTTAGGACCGTATATAGGTGAACTAGAAAGTAAGGATTCCCATGTTTAGACCTTGTTAAAATAACTTATCATTAGCCTATGACCATGCACAAGTGCCACAAAAACTAAGACTTATCCTACCTATTCCCCCTCCACCATTATTTTTTAAAAATAATGGTCTTGTACCTAATCTTGATTGTGTAATCATAACTTAATGATCAAGGATTACCATACTAGGCCCACAACCATCTACCACTTCATCCATCATATAACCAACCATTCTACCTCAAAACAAGCTATTTATTGCTATCTAAGAAAATACATTTGACATCATGGAACAATAGTAAAAAATGCCAACATAAATCTCTATTTTAGATTTGTTACGTACATCTACTATCCAAAAAAACATATTGATAGAGTTTCTTGGCCAATCCAAAGTTCCTAATGACATATCTCTTGATAAATTTCAAACTCTGGTTGGACATTTAGCTCCAAGACAACACTTAACCTTAAATCAAAGTGATAAGTCATCCCTTGGCCCACTATATAATAATCCATTGTAAATTAAAGCGTACATAACATGGCACAAAGTGAAATGTGTCCTCATAGACAATGGATTAGGTTTAAATATTGTGTCTGTAAATCTCATCAAGCTTCTTGGGTATACGACAATAGATATCTAAGTAGAAACAATCACCATCAAATCCATAAGGCACTATTAGCTATCATTGGGCCTTTGAATAATGATACATTATGCCATGTGTTAGATATCAATTTTTCATATAATATATTTTTAGGTAGACCTTGGATACATGAGATTCATGTAATCCTATTGACATTGCACCAGTGTATCAAGTTCTCCCATTCAGGAATGGAGCTTACTATTCCAAGAGATTTTCATCTATACAAGTATTTTAAGCATTTAGAGTTTGAGTTTAAAAGTTATAACTACCATTTTGGTATGAATCCAGTTAAAAATTAGGATAAAGGGAAATCAATATTTATTGATTTACCTGAAGCCAACTACATTGAACTTGATACCCTTGATTCACTTTCCCACATATCTCCTCCTAAAATGTCCAATCATTATACCATATCAGATAATGGCCCAAGAGAATACTTGACCCATGATACCTTTCACATTGTAAAGCTTCCATAGAACCCTAGTCCGTTTATAAGACCAAAATCTAAACCAATCATGCAATGGCAAAAAAAGGGTAAAGGTTATCTACATAGTCCAAAACCTATTACTTTTATACTAGCCTTTGACAAAGAACATGAAAAATTATTATATAATGATAAATTGGTTGATTGTTACAATAAATCTAAGTATCCCATTCCTAATCAAATCATGTAAAATTAGGAATATGAAGGAGGAGGCCTTGGGATAAATCAATAGGGAATACTTGAGCCAATTTCTATAACTATGTACAAAGGAACCTATGGACTTGGATTTAAACCACTTGGGTGTGACCTCACATATCTTATTCAAGTTCCATCACTAATGACTAGTGATGATAATACCAATAGCTAAGTAGAGTCTAATCATAGCCCATTTGATGACCTAACCCATATCAATTTGTTTTATAATAATGCCATTTGTACCCTTTGACCAGTCATTCACCATAATCCACTACCATTATATTATCCCCAACTAATATACTAGGGCCAACAAGAATCTAACATGTCGATTACTGAGTTCCAAAATGATGAGGCCTTCTATGATTTTCTAGGCTTTAGGGACAATGTTCCATTAGGAGACCATAAAAGAGGGCTCTCAATCAATTTGGATCCTAAATCCTATTTTAGAGAGCTGGTGAACACCCTTAGCCAAAAACAAATAAATAAAACAATGAGGTCTTAAAGTGAAAAAATCTTTAAGGTGCTTTTAGACTAGGGAAATAGTAAAGATAAAGGCTAGTCTAGTAGTGAAAACCTATCTTAGGTGCCACTATATGGGGGTGTTAAACCTTATTCAAATACAGACCAAGAAACCACCAATGATGAACCTGTCTATGGGTCTAAGTTTAGTATTGAAGAGGCAAAATATTTTGATCAAATCATTTAGGAAACCACCAATGAAGAACTTACCTATGGGTCCGAGTTTAGTCTAGAAGAAAAATAAGACTTTGATTGAATCATTCAAAAATTTCCAATAATTTTTATTACATGGACATCCCTCCCATTGGGGGATTCTAATTCATCATGCCTAGGAGAACTTGAAGAACCAGTCCTAACAAAGGACTCTGATATTGCCAAATAGTTCAAATCTTTGCCCACTATCTTTGAAAATGGTTTGACCTTTTAAGTAGAAGCCTCAGTAGAGGTAAAAATCAAGACTCTAGATGACCTAAAATGGATCAAATTAGGCACATCCCTCACTGAAGAGGAATGTGAAGTCCTTTCAGACCTATTAAGGGAATTTGTAGACACATTTGCATGCACCTATTTTGACATGCCTGGTTTGGGCCCCACCTTAGTCATTCACCACCTTGTGGTACATTCTGATGCCAAATTAGTGAAATAAAAGTTACGTAATATGCATCCTCACGTTACTATAATAGTAAAGAAAGAGTTGGAAAAACTCTTGGAAGTGAATGTAACAGGCCAATTGACTATTATGAATGTATCTCCAATGTTGTGCTAGTAAATAAAAAGATAGAAAGAATTTTAATTTACACTAATTTTAGGGACATAAAAAAATATTTCCCCAAGGTCAAATTTCATCTACCTAATATTGACATGATTTTTAACTCCACAATAGTTTATGATATGATTTCACTAATGTATGTACTCTCAGGATACAATCAGATTTGAATCACATTAGAAGACCAACATAAAATAGTATTCACCACTTTGTGGGGAACATTATATTATCAACTTATGACATTTGGTCTAAAAAATATAGGGGCCACCTATCAAAATCCATGACCATCACATTTCATGATATGATGCGTGACATTTTTAAATACTACATCAATGACATACTAGGAAAATCAAAGACAAGGGTTGACCATCCAACAATGCTAAGGAGGATATTTGAGCGACTACATGAATAAAAAGTTAGGATCAACCCTAAGAAATGTGTTTTTATAGTTAATTACATTAAATTTCTTGGATTTATTATGTCTCACAATGGCATTGAAGTCAATCTAGCCAAAGTAGAGCCATAAGAAACATGCCACCACCAACCAATTTGAAGCATATCTATAACTTGTAAGGAAAGATACAGTCTATCAGATGCTCCATTTATAAATTGGCTAATAAGTGCCATACATTCACAAATTTTTTGAAGAAAGGTGTCACATTTATTTGGGATGATGATTGTTAGAAATATTTTCAATATCTAAAGGACTATCTTTTAAATCCACCAATATATTACCTCCTATGTTAGGATAACCATTATTATTATATCTATCCATGATAGATAAATCCTTGAGAGCACTTATAGCTTGAAAAAATGATAATGGAAAAGAACATTATATATAATATCTAAGTCATAAACTAGTTGTGTATGAGCATAATTATAAGCATATTGAAAAAGCCTATTTAGCTATGGTCTTTGCAGCTCAGAAACTAAAATGTTACATGCTGAATACCATGGTCATTTTAAAAGTAGAGACACTCAAGTATCTACTATCTAAAATATATTTATAAGGCCATATGGCCAAATGGATCATGCTTATTAGTAAGTTTGAGATAGAGTATGTCAATTATAAAGCCATTAAGGGTCAAGTTATTGTAGATCAGCTTGTTAAAACACCCCTTATAGATACAAAGCCACTAACATTCTAATTTCTCAATGAATCCATTATGACCATCATTAAAACACCTCTAAATGAGCAGTACTAGAAGCTATATTTTGATGGATCATTCATAGCACATGGATTAGGGGTAGGCCTTTTGTTTATTACTCCACAAAGGGATCTAATCCCTAAGTCATTCAAAATAAACTTTCCTTGTACCAATAACATGGCCAAATACAAAACACTTGTTGTAATGATTTGATAGGTAGTACAATGGAACATACAACATCTAAAGGTTTATTGTGATTCTCAATTAATCATCAATAAGGTTATAGACCATCTTCATACCAAAGATGACAAGCTAGTTCCCTACAAGGCCATGGTTGACACTCTTAAGTATTAGATTACCAATATCTAGTTTGAGCATATACCAAGGGCAAGAAACATAACAATAAATGCCATGGCTACCATTGGATCATTGATTTTATGAATAGGTACAACCAAAGAGTACTAATTTCTTATTGAAAATATACTAGTGCTAACTCATAAACCTTCAACCATCATAATGATCTATGATATTGTTGGTCCCAACTTACTTAGTATTTAGACCTATATGCCTATTTACATGACCATGTTATACCAAAAAACTTATCCTAAAAATAATCCAAAGCCTTCATTCATAATGCCCAATGTTATACTTTACTCAAACCAACCTTATACCATAGTAGTTTTTATGGAACTCCGCTTTGTTATTTACCTTCAAAAAAATATACATTAGCATTATGGTAAGTTCACAAAGGATTATGTGGAACCCACACTAGTGGGGTAGTCGTATCCAAAAATATCTTATGTATTGGGTACTATTAGCCAACCATGAATATAGATGTAGATGAATATGTGAAAAAATGTGATAAATGTCAATAGCATGCTAATATAATTTATGCCTTGATAAATACTTTGAAACTAATGTTAACACCATGGCCATTTACTACATGGGTCATTTATCTCACTGGGAAGATAAACCCCACCTCATCTGATGGACATAAACATATCCTTACCACCAAAAAATATTTCACTAAGTGGGTTGAAGCTATACCCCTCATGTGACTGGAAGGCAAATTTACAAATTCATATTCAACCATCTCATTTTATTCTACAATATACATTCTAACATTATATCTAATAATGGTAGATCATTACATAAAAAGGATGTTAAATCACTATGTGTTGAGTATAAAATTACTCAAAAATTTTCCATGGTATATTACCCTCAATAATAGCCAAGCAAAAGCATATAAAAAAACCATTGTCAACATCCTTAAAATTAGCTTTAGGTATATTGAGTAGCTCACCTACAAGAGCTAGAGTTTTTTGATGAGAAATGCATGGATGTAGTGAAAAATCTATAGACATATTAGACTTGACTTTGTAGATACTACAATTAGTGTGTGAAACATAGAGATGTTAAACTTGGTGATATTTTTATTAAATAGTACCAAAAGAATACCATAGTTGAAAAAAGGAATAAAGGCAAGTTTAAGCCCAATTGGGTAGGTCCTTTCATCATATTTCATACTATGGCACATGAGCATACAGGCTCACCACACCAGATGGAGATGAAATTGATGAGCCAATGAAAATTATACACCTTAAGTGTTACTTCACTTAAGTGACTTGGTGTATTATATATGAGGACCATTTCAAGTTATACTATATTATAAACATTCTTCTTTTTACCATACCATTCTATCACTTTGTCATTCCACCAATTCATTTTACCATTCTTTTTCTATAGACCAAGTTATTTTTACCCTCCCTACCTATCCCATTTGACCTTGGTTCATCCATTAGTTCCACTTTTTAACATAAAGAATCAGATCAATTTCAATAGTTATTTCAATTATTCCAGATATAGGCCATATTTTGGATTAGTAAGACATAAGTTTTGGCAGTTGTATCCTTCATTTCTTATTTCATTCTATATCATGATTTATTTGTGTGGTCCTGATTATAACTACCTATCATCATATTAGTGTCTCACTAGTCTTGCTACTAATTATAACTACCTATGAGAAAATTAGTGTCATTGATCTATGGTGTTGTTTCCTAGTTATAACTACCTATGGTAAAACTAGGGGTAACATTTTTTTTATTGTGCCTTGACATACCAACTTGCCATTCCTATGTCATATTGTGCCATTATGTCAACTATGCCTATTTTGTTTAAATTATATGCTACACTAATTCTATTACTTCATTATAAGGGGGAAATACTATGACCTAAGACCATTTTGGGACTATGTGGGCTATGCTCAATACTTGTTGAGGTTAGATTAGTCCCCCTTTTCCCATACATTCTCTCCATTTTAATGAGAAATTCTAAGTTTTAACACTCTCACCATTTTATGATATTAAACCATTTAGTATCTCATCATTATCAATCAAGTTGAGATACTCCAAAATTCTAAAATCATTCAAAAATTGATTTAGAAAAATGAAAAACATCGAACACTTCTTTGCCTTAAGGATTTTGGGAACCCTTATTAAGTCACAAGAATCACTTGTCATTTAGTTTCCCATCCTTTTTAGCCTCATCCCATGAACTTGCCATTTTTCAAGACCAATCCCATATTATTATATTGCATCCATCATGTTTTCTTTATTATCATTTTTCTTCTATCCCATATCCTTGGAGAACTACATTTGGATTGATGTTTTTGTTGGATATCATGTCCATGAAACTATGTAGGCAACATCCACTTGCCTAGTGTATATGGAGACAACTAGACCACCCCTTCCTTTTATTTTATTCCCCCATATTATTTGTTTATTAATTTATCTCCTATTTTATAGGGGAAATTTGCATCGTCTTGTTTATATCACATTGTTTGTACTTATAATATGACTAAACATTATTTGTTTGTTTAGTTTTTCCCTTTATTTATTTGTTTATTTTTTTGTGCACCTATTTATTTTCTTTGAGTACTATTTCCTTTATTCATTTTATATGTGTTCATTAGATGATTTCTTATGTAATATTATTGAATCAATCCATATTCATACTTTAACATTGTCATCATGGTTTTTATCATTAGTGCATTATTTTCAATTGAGTATTAGATCAAGAGTCAGTCCTTATGAATATTTTGGCCAAGTCTTCATGGTGTTATATAATGATGCCTACCATCATATTCTATAACAAAAATTAGCTTTAGGAATTTTATGACACAATGCCACATCGATATCTCCTTGGCACTATCACTAGGAACATTCCCAACCTAGACAAATTAATATCCCAAACATAGTAATTAAACAATGAAAGAATTATCATCCTTTCTAGTTCAAATGAGCATATCCCTATTAATAGGTTGTCTAATTCATCATTATCCTCTATTTAATTTGACATCATATTTTCCATCATCATTTCATAACATGTTTGTCACTATCAGGGTCCAATGATTATAACTACTTATGGGAAAATCATTGCTCACCATCCCACTTGCATTAATTTGATATCATCATATTTTACACTATCAGGGTCCAATTATTATAACTACCTATGGTAAAATCATTGCACACCATCCCACTCACATATTTCATATCATGTTTGCCACTATCAGGGTCTAATTATTATAATTGACTTTGGGCAAATCATTGTACACCATCCACTTGAATTCTCAATGATTATAACCACCTTTGGGAAAATCATTATGTTTCCATTAATTTGAGGGTTAATGATTATAACCACCTTTGGGAAAATCATTCACTTTATTTTTCCCAATTGGGGAATCTTTTTATCCGACCTATATTGATGATTATAATTGCCTATGGGCAAACCATCCTATTTATTTGCTCTAACTGGGGAAGCTCCATATTCTATTGATTATAACCACCTTTTAGAAAATTAGTTCATTCTACCCCATCATTTCCATCTTTTTGGTCCACTCATTTCCCTCTTTTGAGGGACCATTTTTTGACCCCTTTGCCAACCACTCCCTTAAGGGGGCACCCTATAGTTAATCCATTTTCATTGAAGTCATAAGAATGCAGGACCTTTTCAATCCTTGAGAAGACATTACTTTGCTTAAAACTTGCAATGCCTTCCAAAATAGGAGAAAACTGTAGACACTTAAAATTGGCCACTAATGGATTCATACCAGACTTTAGATTGATTCTTACCAACCTTTACAAATCTATCCTAAAAATCACTAAATATCTCAAATTTGGGTTCACAATATATAATTTGGCCTATAAATCAATTAAATGGGGAAAATACACACATAAATTAATTCAAATATTGGAAAATGATAAAATGTTTAAATATAATTAATTAAGACGCCAAACCTAATCAAATGCCTAATTGAATCATCCTTGAGCAATTAAATGAATTATTAAAAAATCAACGAATATCCTAGGAATTGATAATTACCTTTTTATGAGTTGTCCAATATATAAAAATATCTCAACATGCCTATTAATTTCTAATCATAACCATTTGACACCTTTTAACCCTACTGGGGTTAATTAACTCATAAAGGATAGGTTTGAGCCTAGTCCAAGCTCTAACTACACTCTATCTCACCTTGGGTAGGGGTTAGTTATTAAACCTATAAAAAAAGCATTTGCATCTTCATTTGGAGAGCTTGGACATAGTAATGTTATAATGATGGTTTTATGACAAGGTGGAAAAAAACAAAGTTATAATTCCAAATTGTGAATCACAAGCTAATCTATCAAGACATCAATCCATCAAGCTATATAAATTAATCATGAGCCAACAAATGGTGCCAAGGAGAGGAGATATACATGCTCCATTAGCACAAACTTCTTAAGTAAAAGCCAAGAAAGCCAATGGAGAGATTTTTTGGAGCATTAAAGGAAGGTAAGAATGGTTTTTTTCTTATATTTTAGTTTTGATTTATCAATTATATTTATTAACTAAGCTACCCCTATGGTATAGGCATGGAGGTGTTAAGATTTGTTAGTGTGTTCTTTTCATTTTGATTTCATTGTGAAACTAACACTTGATCTAACCTCCCTTCCATCATCAAATTCCTATCATCACAAGAAGTAACTAAAGAAGGATAAAGACCATTGAAATAAGGTATATATAACATTACCAAAGCCTGATAGGCAAAATAAACAAACTCAGTCTCAGACTCATGAAGCATAAAAATTCATGCAACCCACTGGCTAGTTTTTAAAGAAATGAGTTTTGAAGCACCTATAGTTGGACTTAAGATTTCAAATTTAGTAAAAATTATATTCATAATTTTTTTGATATTTATATTTTATCCTAAAGGTCACATCAATAGTGGAAACATCCACTTTTTTTTGATATAGACCTCAGTTTGATGATAGTCATTAAATAAGCTAGGAGGTTTATTTAAAGATATATCAATATTATAGAGGGTTTAGAAACCTTGCCACCATTTTGAACTAATACATGTGTTATTTAAAATTCATGTTCATAAGAATGGTGTGGAAGATCATTTAAGTCTTTAGGGAACTATTGGAACCAAGGGGATGGAATAGAATAGTCATTTTGGCTCTTGAACCTTCCTTTTGCCTGCATAGTCTAGACATCTAGTCAAAGCACCTTTTCACTATGTACATATCTTGATGGATATTTTACATTAGAACTCAAACTATTCAGGGTATTTAAAGGGGTCAATATAATTAAAATTCATGGTAGGAGGTTTTATATTAGAGATCTATATTCTATGAATCATTGTTAAGAGTTTTAGGCCCCTAAAACCTTTACAAAACCTTGATACCCAATGGAGGAAATATTCCTCAAGGTGAATTATAATTAAGTGTTTGAGTCATGAAATGGTGTTGGTAGTCTTCCCAACTCTCCTGAGCATCACAATAGCCTATTGGTTGGCACATTCATAGGTCATGCTATATGGACTATTCCAAAGAAGGGTAATTTGAGCTTGTAATCAAGGTAATGGAAAGTGTTTACATATAAAATGAGCTACAAAAGGAATAATGGGTCCTAAACTCCATAAAAAAACTTACAAGAGCCACTTAATGGGGTTTTAATGACTATTTCTATAGGAAAATACATCTAGATGTTCAAACAAGGTGTTATGTACATGCAGATAGGGAATGAATAACTTGTTTAAGATAATTCCATATCTCAAAAGAATCTCAAAGAGGTTATTCATGTTATATATAGTAGGTAAAATATTTTAAACTCATAGTGAGGTCAAAATCCTAAAAAATCTTGCACATATATATGCTTGTCTATTACTTTCATTATATAGTGCCATCAAGAAGGGGCACCATAAGGAAAAATGAGGTCATGAGGGCACTTTAGATCTTCATGAATGTCATCATCAAGTTGTTTAAAGGATGTATTATTGATATGAGTTGTAAAATAAACATTATGACTGGTCATTTAGGAATTAAAACACCGAACAATTCTCAAAAAGCCTATTTCTTCCTCGAGAGGTGACTTCACATGCTCACCATGGTACAAAGATTTTGCATGGGAGGATGGGAACTTTGGAAGAGGTATAGGGATTACTATACTAGTGTTTTGTGGTAATGGTTTAGACATTAAATTCCCAAACTTTATGAATCATTGTTAAGAGTCTTGAGCACTCTTAAACCTCTTTAAAATACTAGTTAAGACCAACCTTGAGAAAACTAAAGATTCTTGCACTCAAAAACCAATGAATCACCTAATAAACATTATAAACATAAAGTAAACTTAGAGAGGGTCCTAAACATGGTATTGTGTTGTACAAAATTCTATGGAACTATTAAAAATAATGTTTTTTGGGGGAAAAGAGTAGAAAGAGAGGTACAAGGTAGTTTAAGATGATGCCAATAATTAGAGATGTTTGTTTGGAACTTGTTTCACCTTATAAAGTCATTATATGTCCAAAAAATTTACTGCAAGTTCTTCTATAACTCTCTTCCAATCAACTAGTCTGCAAGAGTGAAAGATAAGGTGACCTAGTCACCTAGTTTGATAAGTTTTTAGGTGTTTATTACTTAAGAGTACCAATGTTATGATTTAAGTAATTGATTAAAGCCTAAAAATCACTTGTTCATAGGTTATAAAGTTTTCATATAGGGGTTTTATGGCCATAAAACACTAGAAGTTAGGCTATTAGGCCTAATTGGCCTAATAGATCTACTTGGTTAATCAAGTAAAGTTAAGAATGGCGTAGGGATACTGTTGGATGGGATAATATAGAGTAATCATGACACATGATTGATATTATCATGCATGACTAATATTATGATGTATACATTATCCTTATCATGCATAATTAATCCTTATCATGCATAACTGACCCTTAAGTAATGAATCCACACATAACTAATCCTTAAGAGGAGTTATTTGAAAAATAAAGGCATAACATGCTTTAAGATAAGGTTGAATCAATAAAATACATATTAAAATATCTCATATAAATGCATAAGGAATCATGCAAGATAACCAAACATGGAGAGATTTCTTGAAGATAGTTTGTAACTATTTACAACTCAAGTAATTCTTGAGTTAATGATAGATTGATGATCTTTTATTCTATCCTCCATGCCATTCTTATTCTTCTCTCCCCATTATATATATATTTAGTCCTTATGGATTTATTTTGGGATCCCTCAAGCTAGTATAAAAAAAATATGCTAAATTTGTAACTTGCACCTTGAGTTAATAAGAAAAGATTATTGCAAACTTATTCATGGTTGTTAGTATGATTCTTGATTATTGACTTGTAGATAAGTATGATATTCATCTTATTTTGTGTGTCCTCTCCTTCACATAATGCTATGTTTTCATCTTATATAGGTCATATTAAGTGTTAAGATATAGAAAATATGTTGAAGAGAGTTATTTTATAGTATCTTTATAGACCTCCATTCATTTACCTTCAAGTTGTAGACCTTTTATCTAACCTTCATCTAAAATAGTCATGTTTAGTATTATATTAAGATAATCTAGTTGATAAACTATTACCTTTTGATTAACAAGTGTTCTTAAGGACAAGGTTAAGAGAGGGTCATTAAAGAATTTGTACATCATCATCACTAGTGTAGGTTTTCTCTTTAAGTTATCTTTCTAAATCTTTTCATCCCCAAATAAAAATAAGTTTAAGAAAATGATTCAAAGTTGATACATCAGAGGTGCTAGCCTCAGAACTAGATGTTTGGTCTAGCTATAGGTAACCCACAACCTGTAGACTAATCTAATGTTAGTCCAAGTTTGAAGGAGAAATCTAAAATATACTTCAAGGGTACAACTTGGGTTGATAAGAAATATGTCATTTGGCACTTGGGATTAGCCAAGGAACTCAATCAAGATGTTTTTGTAGATGGTCAACTTACACACCAAATCTAAAATGGAAATTTGTGTGGTTATCTTTTGAAGTTGTTCCACAATATCAAATATCTTATCTTGCACAATGGTATATGGCTTATTATTATCCATAATAGTGGGTTGGATGGGTGGAGTAAAAGATGGATGTGGGCTTGAGATGGTAATATTGGACTGCTAAGTTATGACTACATAATCAAGATTAGATACAAGACCATTATTTATAACAAATAATGGTGGATGAGGTCTAGATATGATAAGCCTTAGTTACCAGTATACTTGTATGTTGTCACAAGTTAATAATGATTATTAATATAAGGTCTAAAAGTAGTAATCCTTATGTACTGGTATGCCTATATGCGGTCCTAGGTTAAGGAAGGATCACTATCATAGGTTGGTTGGTTGGGATTGGTTAGAAATAGTCCTTTTTGGTTAATAATTGGTCTTGGATTGATGGAGATGGTGGAAACATGACCTCTCACAATATGTCCTACAACTTTTTTGTATTCATGTGAAACTACATGGTAAGTCTATTGGTTTTTGGCATCATTCTAGCCTTAGTTCCATCCATTTTGCTGATGTTGTTGATGTTAATGTTGGTATTTTTATTGATACTATTTATGCTACTATTATAGCCTTTTTGTTATTATTTTTGTTTGTTTTTATATTTTGGAAAGGGGCTTTGATAAATACCCAAGTGATGATTAGATGTGGAAGATCTATTATCCAATGTTATCTCCCTATTTTCTAACATATTCTAAATAAGATGTTTGATTTTCACATATTGACATAGATTATGTCCATTAACCTGATGGTACTCATACAATTAATTTTATTGATACCAATCTAGATAAGGAATACCCTCATGTTAGTATTTTAGAATGATCTAAATAATTAGATTAGTGATAACTAGTTTTCAAAACATAGCTTTAATCAATTTTCCAAGGTCACTAAAAAATTGAAAAGTAGGCCCATTTTGCCTCGGAGGAGGGGTTTTTAAAGGTAAAGGTTATTGAATTTGTTGAGCTAGTCTAAGTTATTGTGAAGGCTATGATTGTTGAATGAATTGTTGGTTTGGAGTAATTTATATTTGTGGTATTGGTTGAGAAAATGATGTTTGCACCATTTGGACATGTCACAACTTGATTACTCCATTTTTAAAAACATTATTATTGCAATTAAACTACTCAAAATTTTCATAATTACTGGCTTGGGTTGGTTGTGATGCTTGTACTTAGACTTGGTTATGATTTTGATTTTGGTCATTTACTTGGTTTTGATTATTATTTTGGTTTGATGAGGTTATCTTGATGATCCCTTTGTTAATAAAGGCCTTTTTAATGAGTAAACCTTTTTCAATGATTTATTTAAAAGTGTTTGCACACTAAAACTCCAAATAGTAAGATATCTCATTGTGTAAATTCTTGGTAAACACAATGTCTAATTGCTTGTTTGGTAGACTATGAGTGAATCATATAGAAAGTGATCTCCATCACCATAAATAAATTACAAAGTTTTCACTAGCCTTGAATTTGGCTTGAGTTAGATCTAACAATAAAATCTCATGTTTGAGATTATTGGATAAGTGCTACACAAACTTGTCTAATAGGTCATCAAATTTAGATACTGAGTTCTTTATAAAATTTTAAAATCATTCCAAGGTATCTCCTACTAAAATTATAGGAAAAAATAGTAGGAGGTATATATACATGTAGGCCAATTAGATTGAAAGAAACAAAGAATTCTATTAAATGGGCCTTAGGGTCTCTTTTACCCTTGTACTTATCAAACTTCAGTGGTTCATACCCTTGAGAAAATAGTATTTTTAAATATTCCATGTTGAATGGGTAGTAACACATGTCATCCAACGTAAACTTCTTGGTCTATTTCCTAACATAGATGGTAGAAATTTCATCCTTCATTTGATATAGTTCTTATGCTAGTAAACTTGATGGAACATTACCTTGAGGTGGAGGTTGGATGGTCAAAAGTGGATTAATTTGACTAGGGTATAGTGGAGGTATGGTTTTCTATGGAATGTTGTTTTCTCTAGGGAATTGACCAGGAATATGCATCTACAGATTGGGATGTGATTGTTAGAATTGTATGCATTACAGTGTGATATTCTAGTTGGGATTTGGTATGTAAGCCTAATTTTGTGGGAATTATGGCTGAGATGGAAGGATATGGATTTGGCTGAATTACTATGCCTACTAAGGTTAAATATGGACTTACTATCAACTAGTCAAACTTGGTTTAATGAGGGGAACTTGTTGTGAAATAAGGCCCTATCTTTGAATTTGTGGCATGTTGGGAATAAAAGTCAATTGTTGCCTAATCGATACTTATAGAATAGTAGAACCTCTTGGTTACATGAACCCCTATTGTGAATTATATGCTTTTAGAGTGTTTGAAATTTGTTTTTTACCAATAAGCATACATTATTGACTATACAATAGTTGGGATGACATGTTGGTCTGTGATTGAAGAGGTATACTTGTTACTACCTGATGAGGTGGAATATTGGTTGCCCCTGTTGAGGTGGTGGAATGTTCAATCTTAACTACATTATTATATTAGACTATACCTTTTTTTTGGAATGTTATTCATCACTTATTGTGTTGGAGTAACATTCATCATGTTTTGTTGAGGCAAGGCACTGGTTTGGTAGTAATTACTTATTCTTTGTGGTTGCATGCTTGATGAAACAACTAGTTGAGAATTAGAGGTAGTTGTTTGTGGTTGGGAGGTATAAATTCCTACCCCTATGTTTGTAAACCACTTTTGGTGTTAACTAAAGTCACATTTTATTATGGAATAATAGTTTGTGTAGTTGCACCACTTTGGTCTAGATTGGATGACACTTGTATGTTATTCACTATTTTTGGCTCATTTGTCTACATAGAAGTAGAAGTCACTTTTTTGATAGATGGGGCATTGAACATGTTTCCAATTGAAGTTATTTGTGTGATAGGATATAAACCTAAATTTTCTTGGCCTATTAATTTGATTAAGACTCTTGTTGAAGGAACTAGCTCAATAAGAGGAGCATTTGACATGGTCATGTTATTAAAATTATGTGCTAAGTTCAAATATGTATGATATGATGTATGCAACTATATAAAATAGTCCTCCATGAGGCCTTTTACTATGAAAATAATATAAGGGTCTTGATACACCATCGGTACTAGAGTATGAGGAGTGATAGAAGAGGCATGCTCAATGTTTTAATTATAGGGCATGTTGTGAGGCACTTTATCTAGACTTGGCAAGTTTTTGTGGGGGAAGTTTGCTAGAAACTTGGCCCCTACCTCTATGAATTTGATTAATAATTCATAATTACTTAAAATCAAGTGATGATCAAATAAATATGGATCATATGTTGATGGCATCATAAGTTAGTATGATTGCTATCAAACTTGGTCTATAACTGAAGGTATGCTAGCTAAGTACTATGTTGTTTGTTCTTGGTCCTACTTCAAGTATAGAAGCATGTTGACTTAATACTAAGATAAAGGATCTTGGATATATTCCCCTAATTGAGTGGTCTAAGTTTTGGCCAAAATTGGCCTACATATAAAACTTTTGTCTAGATGGATCAAGTCACTCTCCTAGACCATTCAGTAACCTTTTGCCTCCATGACTAGTCTCTTTCTAGTCCTGACTTGATGATACAATGTAGTATCATAGAAGGTCTTAGTGTGGTGTGAGGAGATATTTAGAGTCATTATGTAGTGGATGATCCAATGGTGGAAAGATAAAACAAAACTCATGAACCTACCTCGTGTCCCTTGTAATATTTTGAAACACTTTACGCATGTTTTAAGGTGAATTTGGAGATTTTAAGGAAAAGGCCTAGAAATGGGTCTTGAATTGCAAGTGAAGGATCTAGCTAGTTTACAAGGTGTTTGATAATTTATGGGAATGAAGGAGGATTGAAAAAAGTTTCATAATTCTAACGAGTCAAAAATTATGTCTAACGAAGTTAATTTTCCCAAAAGACCCTCAAAAGTGCATTAACTGACTTGAGGGGCTTCTAAATAGAAATTCTTAAGTGAAAAAGTGACTTTTGAGGAAGTAAATTTTTTTTTGAATTATTTACACCTCCTTATGGAATTTTTTGCCTATTTACACACGTTTAAGGCCATTTCAAGTCATTTGGAGTGAAGGAGAGGAGTTTGGGAGCAAAAAGATGCATTTTAAGCCCTTTAGAGCCTTGGTTAAACAAGTTTTTGAAGGTTTTAATTAATAAAGGAGCTCATATATCATATAAAATAATCCATGTTGTCCATAATATCATATATTAGGCATATAAAATTATATATAATCTCAAGAACTAGCAAAGGTAAAGAAAACCTACTAGCTACAAACTAAGCATGAAATAAGTTTTATGCCATTAATGGAGGTCCAAACAATTTATAAGGTATAAAAAAGTAAGGAAAGGTAATTTACATAAAAAATATCATTACCAAGTGTTTTATTACATATTAAATCTTTTGGTTCTTCATTATAAGGAAAAACCATTTTGGGTAGTCTTAGACAGCTCTAGGAGAGTCTTAGTTTTCACTCAGTATAGTCAGGGGAGAGAGAGTTGGTTTAGAAGATTTTGGGAAGTGATATGGAACCTAGTGTAATTTTAATTTTTCAAATTATTTATATATTTAACCTCCCCATATTTATAAACAATTGTTAATAGTACAAGGGTGTCTAGATGGCTTATTCATCCAGACAGGGTCCAGGTTTTCTTCTATGTCTTTGATTCAGGATATCACGGTGAAGAATGATATTTATTATGTTTTATAAAATTATTATATATGAATTTATTGGTGGTATAATTTTATAATTCAACTCCATGAGGAATTTTCACTTGAGAGAAGAAGTATTTAGTGTACAAGTTACTTTGATAAATTTTATTGCTTAGAGTCTTGATGAGTGAAAATAATGTTCTAAATCTATATATTGAGAAAGTAGTGAGATTAAAGGTAATTAGAGTGATGTTAGTTATATAAATACCTTATCATTATGGTCTAATTACTCTATGAGAGAGAGGGAGGTTAGGCCTTTAAGGCTTGTCTTGACATGTTCATTATTTGATTGAAGTTGTCTCAGAGTTTTTAAGTATTGATTGTAGGGTATGCACACTTTGAAAATATACATAATGCATATGTTAGAGTTTTAACCAAGATCACTAGATCAATTTAATCCACTAGTTCACCAAATATGAAACAAATAAATGTATAAGGTTGATGAAAGTAAATAAAATCACAATTAGAGAATTATTACATAAGTTTAGAATAAAAAATCCATCATATTTCCCCCAAGATAAATACCTCTCACTCCAAAAAAAATACAAAGGAGGAAAAGTCATTAAATAGGTTGAGGAGAGGCATAAATACACATCCATTTGGAAATGTGAATACAAGTTAGTTTCCAAATGAATAGCAAACCCATGTGTTAGAAATAAGTCAACATTGGTTGGTGAATGACAAGGCATCCATACCAACCCATTTGACCATTATTTACATATGTGGGTGTGTAACTAAATTAACTCATAAATCATCCTAAATAACCAAATATCCACCTAATCAAGGTGAATAATACAAGTTAAGTTAAAACCTATATGAGGTGAAAATCCTACACTAACACCCCCCATTAAGCATAACTTAGGTGGGTAGTAGAATTGGGTCCCAACAACTAGGTCTGATGAGGTACCCAAGTAAAATGAAACTCTAAAAAAATGGAGTAAAAGGATAAAATATAGTGGGGAAAAACTCCCCCCCAAAATAGAGACAAATAATAGAAGGTAGGGCTAGAAATCCCCACTTGAAGCTACAACTACCTATGGCCACCATGTATCCTACAAAGAAGTGTTTTGGAGTGATTATGGGTCAAAAGTAGATGTAGTGAAGAGTGGATCAAAATGAAAAGGTGAATGAATTAAATAAGGATTTGATGTATCTCTAACCAAGGTGTGGTTCCTATACAAGGAACTTTTCTCCTCATGAAAAGTAGAAATGGTAATTAATCCATGAAGTGATTGTGTATACAAAATAGAAGCAAAGAATGAGTGTGGAAGGCCTTGAAAATGTGTAGAATACTACCAAATGTCTATTGTCACCTAAATCAAATGTCATTCTCCCTAAAATGTTTATGGTGGACCAGAACTAGGTGGATCAATAAATAACTGCTCAAGACATAGAAGGTGATAGGGAGATAGAGGAAATGGGTATCCATTACTATTGTAGTCATTTGTAGTAGAAGAGAAGTCATCAACATTAGAAAAGTGATCAAGATCTAAAGTTTCATCAAATACAAATGAATTATATGAATAATTGAAAAGAGTTACAAAGTGGGAGAAATAATACTATTGAGTCTCACGATCAACTAAACCCACTGCAATGATATTATCACTATGCAACTCTCCAACATACACTGAATTTGGAGTGAACTCAACTCGTATGTCCTAACTAAGATGACTAATCTAATATAATAATAGGAGGTTAGTTGACAATGAGAGAATACTTAAAACATTGTTAAATTTTCCACCACTCACTTAAACAAACCCTCTCCCAAAAACCTATGTAGAAGTATTATCACCTTGTCTAATAAAAGACATGTCACATGGCTCTAAGGAAGTGAAATCCACATGTGAAGAAGCCATATGATGTGATGAACCAAAATAAATAAACCATGTTGGATCTAAAGGTACCAATATAACTATAAATCTCCCATTTATTATCTCTTTTCTTGATTATTTCCCTTTCCTTTTTCCACTATCATTTTCCTTGGATTTGTGGGTTGATGAATATGGTTTGATAGACTCAGGAACACCTATGTTATTCTTCTCAAGAAGATTCATGAGGTGATCAATTTTAATCTTAAAACACTTGATTTTATCATGGTTTCCCATGCAATACCCACACTTGATCATCTCTTTTTTGGATTTAATACTAGAAGATGAAGTGTTAAAGTTTAGTTTGGTGGTGGGTTGATCATTCTTTCTCTCATGGTCCTTATTGTTCTATTTCTTCTATTTTGAAGAGTTTTTGATGTCATGTATTGAAATTAGAGCATGTGTTTTAGTGGATTTTAGTTCACCCATTTAATTTATTTTATCTTGTTCTGAATTCAAGTCAACAACAAACTCATCAAATGAGGGCATAGTCCATGAAGTACCAAGTACTCTCTTAGTTGCATTGAAGGTAGAGACAAAAATAGAATATTTAGGAACAAGTTTTGAAAGGAAAAGGATGAGATGTGAATATTTTTTATCAATTACACATTATTTTAGTTATAATATTAATTATTTTAATATGGTGAAGTATTCTTGAAGTGTGTCAAAACTGCTAGGGATAAGACTAATTAATTCATTTTCCAGTTCATGCCCTCTCATCTCATCCAAATTTCCAAAATGTTTCCCTAGGGTATCCAATACTTACTTAGGTGTTTTGGATGATTCAATGTGAAATTAAGGATCTAGTGACATAAAAAGATAGAAAACTAAAGGCTTCATCACACTTGTCAAACCATTTTTCCTTATATATATTTGGTTCAGTTTACAAACCCATAGTTATCTTCAAGAGCTTCTTGTTTTCAAAATTAAGTGATATGTAATCCTTAAATTCATTATAGATTAAGGGTGTGAGAAAAACCATTTAATTTGGATCCATTTTCAACAAAATGAATAAATGCAAAAAGATAGAATCATAATAATTTATAGACCCCCCCTGAAATTATGTTTGACCCTCCCAGATTTTGGTACTTTATATTTTTGTGAATTTTACAATGAAAATAGGTTAAATGCATGCAAAATTTTTAAAAATTAACTTTTTCAAAATATGACACTCAATTTTTTACTACCAATCAAAAGTTATTACATAATCAATTTTCCATAAATGAGGCCTATTTAATAAAACTTGCACTAAAACTTTAAAAAAACCTTGTGGTGAGAATAGACCTAGAATTCCAATTTTTTTTTGGAAATGGAATAGAATAATTTACCTCTCAATAATAACACCAAGCCTTAACAAATATTTCTATTTTTGTAATTATGCAAATCAAATGAAATAATTCCACTTGGTTATTTTTTTTCCCAAATATTATCATAGTTAGTAAAACTAAAATAAACTTGTCAATTATGAATAAAAATATAATTTTAAATTTTTTATGGAAAGGTAAAAATTGTGTGCACAAAACCCAAATACATTTATAAGTGACCATTTATGGTTTTACCGTAGTATTAAAAATAACATACATGTTTAATTAGAAAAAATGGATTTATAAAAACTTGCAAAGCCTAATTTGAAATGCCAAATGATTGTCTTGAGAGAGGTTTGAAGGATGAATTTATCTACCGAGAGTGGTTGAAATCCATATTAAAAATATTCATGCAAATAAACAAGAAAAAATGCATACAAATGCCAACTCCTTGGCTAACATAGAAAACTTCCAATAATGGATGTGGACATACCTAGTTTAATTTTGTAAATAGATTCAAGATTTTAAAAATACTAACAACATTAAAAAATCAAATAATAAAATACTAGATTAGATCTGATACCATGTCAGAGTGTTCACCAATATCATTAGATCAATCGAATGCACTGGTTCAATGAACATGAGACAAGTAAATACATTAGGTTGCTAAAAGTAAATAAAATCATAATAAGAGAATTATTACACAAGATTGGATTCAAACATCCATCATATTTCACCCAAGATAAATATCTCTCACTCCACAAAAAATACAAGGGAGAAAATGTCCTTAAATATGCTAAGAAGAGACATAAATCCACATCCATTTGGAAATGTAAATAGAGGTTAGTTTCCAAATGAATAGTAAACCCATGTGTTATAAATAAGTCAACATTAGTTGGTGAATGACAAGGCATACATACCAACCATTTTGACCATAGTTTACATATGTGGGTATGCAACTAAGTGATCTCATAAATCATCTTAAATAACCAAATATCCACCTAAACAAGGTGAATAATACAAGTGAAGGTAAAACCTATATGAGGTGAAAGTCCTACACTAAAAATATAAAACATTTGGATTCACTCTAAATACATTTGGTTTGAGTGTTTAAAATACTATTGACATATAAACCTCTATGAACTTTATTTAAATCAATGGTTTTAGTGTTGAATAATATGGTTATAGGTTTCCTCCAAGATAGATTTTTGAAATAGGGTTGGGGGAACCTAAGAGGGATTTAAATCCATGTCAAGAGTTTCTTTTTGGTTTAGGAATGTAAATAAGGTCTTGGTGGTAGTGGTGTCCCATAAAACTCTTAATTTAACTCATAAACCTCATGTAAAACATAAAATTTACTTCACAACAACTTTACCTTAGTTTATCTGAAGTTAGTCTTAATCCTACATAGATTCATGCCATGAGGATGCCTATGAGAGACTAGGCCAATCAAATCATATCACCACTATAATTTGGAATTATTAGAAATATTTAAAGTCAATGATAGAGTTTTTTTAATTAGGGAAGGATATTTAATGGTGTGTCAACCAAAATAATGGTGACTAGAAATCTACAATATGCACAGTGGCATTCAATCCAAAAGAAGCCTAGAAGATGCAAATTGATTGCTAGCATTAGTGTTCCTGTGATTTAGGATGAAACATGGCCTCAATATATGAATATATGAATGTAATGGTTATAATAACATAAAATTTATTTGATTAATTTGGACACATTATTCCCATTTATTTCAACATATAGGATTGTTAAATAATAGTGATCTATAACCAACCTTGACACTTTAATGAGTATCTTGAAGAAGTCAAAACTAGTCTTGTGTTCTATGAATGAGAAAGTGACATTTTTGAATTTAAGAATGTATCCATAACCTTAAGAAGTTATAAATTAATTTATATCATACATTTTGGCATAATGCAACCTACATGACTCTTAAACTTAGAATTGCTCCTGAAGTGATATCTTATTCTTGGAGAGAGCTAAAGTGTACAAGGTACCTAATATGGGTAAGTAATAGACTATAAAAGTTTAAGATACCTAAAGGAAATAATGAGAGTGTATAATACACCAAAAAGTGCCAAGGATGATGGATCATTCTCCCATTAGGTCCAACTTAGAGGTGATAGTCTATATAATCATAGGTTTTGACTGTCAACTTGTGTTATATGATAAGAAATTTGGATATAATGGTTAGATAGTATTATTTGGTAATGGTGGAATATATAAATTTTAATATGAGTTTATAATACTACCAAATAGGTTTTAAAGTGTTGTGAACATCCCTCAATAGGTTCTATACACAAAATAACAGAGGAAACCTTAGGATTAACATGATTCTTGAAAATGTGAAATGAAGAGTCTCCATCTTAGAATGGATGAAAGGTGAAATAAAACCATGGTAATAATAAATTAACCTTAATATTTAACATGTAATACTCTCAAAATATCCAAGTTGGTAGTTTTAGTAAGGGTTAACTTGGTATTTTAGTTGTCCTTCACATAGTCCAGTTTTGGGGCTAATTTGAGGAAGCTAGAGAGCTTGGGGGTCTTAATTGTGTGATCTAACTTTTAAATTTGGAATAGAGGGTACTCATTAAAAAAAAATACATCATCAAGGTATTATATAATCTAAATTAATATGGGATATAACCTATATTTAATCATATATCTGAGACACTCTAAGAGTTGAGTACCCTACAAATTGGTCAATGAGTTCAACAAAAGGCAAAAAACCATGGTAAAAAGTCTTAGAGACATTAAGAGGTGGTAGTAAATATGAATTTGGAGAGAAAAAGTGATAAATAATACCTACACAATCCCAGACCCTTCAAAGTGGCCAAAATATCTCACTCCCTACAACCAAGACCTATTAGGCCTCTAATAGGCATTCTACAAAAAGTAGAGTTGGAGATGTGTTGAGGTTGTTTTCAAGGTGTAAGATATTAAATATGGTTGATGGGTTGTGATTAATTTAAGAAAAAAATAATATATGTAAATTTAATATAGGAATTGGTTATCCATCTATAAAATCTACCTCAAGATAAACTATAGTCCTTGTTTAAGGAACAAAACCCTTAGTTAAACCAAAGGACACAGTGTTTTGTGACTTGAATTATTAAGAGAATATAAAGATTGATGAATGTTTTTAAAAAAAATTTAAATGGTGGAGGATGGTAAGATAAATCTTATATATGTATTAGTTGATGTGGAATGGTCTAAAACCAAAGAAATGGATCTTAAACCTTACATATTCTTACATAGTCTTGTAAAGAGGGTACAAAATTCTAAATTTTGATCAATTCAAAGACATTTATGATTGAAAAAGGGATATAAATTATTTTAGAAGTTGAATAATTTTAAAAAATACTTGATAATGGTCAATGGTTCCCTTAAAACATCTTGAAACTCAAGAAATTGAATTTGGAAGGCTCTCAACCTCTGGAGGTAGTCACCTAGGGTTTTAAAACCTAAAATGCAATATAGGAAGTTTCAACTAGTGGAAAATCATAAAACATTATAATAAAGTATATTTTATCATTTTTAAAGATAATCATAGGTTTTGGTTTTATTTTTTATGGTAAAGTATGGATTTGAGGTCTAGGTAAGTGTGATAGGGCTTAAGAGGCCTAATTGGAAGGATGCTAGCAAAGGATGTACAACCTAAACTTGAAGTCAGACCTTGAAACTTTATGGAAGGTTGTAAGATGTTAGAGGGTTGTGGAAAGTGGTATCATATCCTTAGGAAGTTATATATATTCTAAAAATAAAGAAAACATATAAGGAAAAAGGTTACTAGCCAAGGGGTGTTATATAGAGGTTGAGATGTGAAAGTGAGTATTGGTGGAAGATTGAGAGGATTAAAGGGGTTTGAAAAAGTATGATCATGAAATATAATCTAATTTTTTATATTTTCCTCATGAAACCTATAATAAGATTTGGTATGTTGAACTAAGAAAAGATCTTGTATAGAGTGGCTAGTGAATGAAGAAAGTCAAAGGAATGGTCTAAAGGATATATTTGATGGAGTTGTGATAAAATTAGATACAAGATAGTATATGGAAAAATTATAAAGGAATTGGTTTTCCATCTATAATATCTATCTAAAGGTACACTCTACACCATTTGGAGATGCACTATATGAAGACAATGTTATGGAATGGATTATTTAAGAGGTAGGGTTGGAAGGAAATAAGATGGTTTAGGATGTTTAAGAAAAGTTTAAAAGAGTTGGTTAGGTTTTTTTAGACCTAATACATGCTATAATAACCTAAAATATCCACTAAAAACCATTGAAACATAAACGAGCACCTATAATCATACAAAAGGGCATGCCTATCTCCAAGTTTAAGATATCCAAGCAGAGTGGTCTAATGAAGGAGTCATATGTCACATGGAAGTTTCATATGGAAATTAAGGTGTGAAATTTATTTATATTTCATGGAGGAGGTTTAAAAAAAATGACTCAGTCTCTTTCACCTCATGAAACACCCACTTACAACCTTGTTAACCAAGCTTATTTTCAAGATTACAAAGAAGAAAATGAGAACAAAGTGTTATGTATTAGATTTATATATTAAAATGAAGGTTACATAGAAAATGGAAGTGTGTAATGTGTTAGGGTGTGGACAAGGATTCTCCAAGCAAGTTTTCCCTCCATGAAAACATGGTATGTCCACCCACAACCAATGACCAAACATAGTAAACTTTGCCAAGAGAACTTGTAGTTTCCTAATATTGTGCTATGTTAAAGATTATGAATATGATGCATTAAGGTATTATAACCTATAAAAAATCCATACAAATTTTTTATAATCATGAAATTATCATACAATGTTTTTATTCTATTGAGATCTAATGGAAAGTGCAAACACAGTCAGTGTTGAAAGGTTATTTTGAAAGAATTTGAAGTTTTTGAGCCCTTATAGGTGGAATCAAGACTCCAAATTTGGTAAAAATAATAATAAAAACTTTTTAAATCATAAAATATAATCCTAAGGTTAATAACATTGGTGAAAGTGATAATTTTTTTAGCACATACCTCTTGCAGTTAGTAGATAGTCATTGAGGAAACCAAATGAACTTTAAGAAGTTTAACGGCTTGATAGAGGTTTTATGATCTATATGAAGATTTATAAGGAAAAAATAAGGTAATATTATAATAATAATAATAATAATAATAATAATAATAATAATAATAATAATAAAATAAAAAATAAAAATAAAAATAAAATAATAATAATAATAATAATAATAATAATAATAATAATAATAATAATAATAATAATAATAATAATAATAATAATAATAATATTTGATTCATTTCATACTCAGGTTTTTAAGATAAAGTCCCTTGAGGGCAAGTTCAAGCAAGAAAACTAAAGAAGACAACCTACTGGTAAATTTTTGGAAAATCCACCTACAAGTTAAAATATGCATGATCCAAGAATGAAACTTGGTGGAGATGATAATAATGAGTTTATATACCTATACGTAATAATTTTTGGGCCAATATAATAGGGTAACTATTCACTATTTTGTGATAGTAAACCCCTTGTTTATTGACAATCCTAAAACAAGTAGGAAAAATTCTTGAAGTGTTATAAGGTGTGGAAGAGGTTTTGAACCTCATGAATGTGTTTTATAAGTATAAAGAGGTGTTTTTAAGTATATATAAACCTATTTATAGGTGATCATACTCTATTTTCAATGTAAACCATGCCCTTGAGGGCTAAAACAAGTAAGCATATAACCTTTAAAATATAGTTAGTCCTAAGAAGCATGGAGACAATAGTGAAACTTGAGAATATAATGAGGTAAAAAGGGATGAAAATTAGTTTTAATAAATTTAATTAACCATATTATACTATTAAAAGTTCCTCAAATCTTGAAAATCAATCTTAAGCCTAAAAGTTAGTCTTAAGGCATAGAAGGCCTAAATCACATTGAGGAACATTTAGACCCTACCAATGCAAGATGACACCTTATTGAGGTATGATGAGATGTTCTAGGTAATTAATGAGGTGTTTAAAGCATGGATAAATAATGGAGGATCTATTTTTTGTCTAAAGATCAAACTTTAACTTGTAATCTAAGACACCCATTTTGAGCCCTCTCTCTAGATGCTCATATATTTAACCACATAAGAATTTCAGACAAATGATTTTGTTATGTTTTAAGTAACACTATGTAATTAAAATATATTATGGATTGATATTAGTTAAGTGGCCATGGTTTATGATCTATCATTAATACTATAAGCAGGTCCAAAATGCATGCAAAACCCTTCAAACTTCTTTACATACATATCTTTACACACCTTCTACATGGGAAGCCAAGCTTCTCAATAAGTTTTAATGGGTATATGGGATAAATATTCAATGAAATAAGTTTTGTATTGAAGTTATATATTTTATGAACAATAATTAGGAAGGTAGGCCAATCTGAGTTGTCAAAAGAGCTCTTTTGCCTAGTTTTGAGTTTTTGAACTCATAAACCCATGAAATGACCTAGATTCACTTGAAAACCACCTGTATAATATAGATAAATCTTTAAATATCATCTTACATATTTTTAAAAAAGGGTTGGCATGTGTGGTTGCTTAGGAGGCCCAAAATGACCTAAAAATACCTATTTTTGTAGGTCTTCAAAGAGAGAAATGGTATAAATACATGAAAGTGTCCTCATGGAACTTGAATAAACATTGTATGGCACTTAGATCCCTTATTATGGGTTTTTAAGGTGCCTTGTTGAGATGAAAGGCCAAAAAACTAGGTTTTTGACATTTTGTGAATGGTTACAGGTTTAATGGTGATTTTTACCATTGTTACAAGTCTTGAAGGTGGCCTAAATCTTAATTTTATTCCTCATAGGAATGATACAGATGTATGGAATCCTTATATAGGTCCAAAAGTGGCCCTCATGATGACAAATGGCATTGGGAGTAGGTTTTATGATAAATAGTTGAAGGTGGCTTGATTTTGAAGACCTTGATCAATGGAGTCTAAGACATTTTTAGGTTTCATGGATTCTTTTGTAGGTTGGAGGAGAAAAGGTGAGTTGAGAAAAAAAGAAAACATCACAAATAAAACACTCAAAAATAACCTTTAGGTACAATTTCATGCATCAAATGCCATATCATAAACCATGTTGTCAAGTAAATTCTAAATCCAAGAGAAATGGGGTGTAGAAGTGCAAGTGGAAGAGTTTGGGGAGTCATGGAGAAAGTTGGGGCATTTAATGAGGTTTTTATAATTTTAAGACTTTTCTCAAAGATAGTGGAGTGTGATATCATCCTACTCAAAATTTTTTATCTTCTAATGCCTTTTTAGGCTAATGAGAAGGCTTAAAGACCATTTGGACCTTTGGAGGTTAATTTGATGAGAGAGGATTAGTGATTATTTAATTGGAATGTTTTTAAGACTCCATGGAAGGTGGTTGAGTGACATTTATTGAATTCTAAGAGCTTTCTTCTCTTCTCTATTCCCTTTTCTCTTATATCTCCCTTTTCTTCCCCATTTATAAAAGATACTCTCATTTGACAAGGTAAAACCCTATAATTGTTTTGTAAAATAGACTTTTAAAGTAATAACTTATTTTACCTATCTCTTACTTGCATCTAGTGCTTTAATTATTATGTGTATGATTTCTTTGTGGAGATGTGTTCTTCCTTGGTAATTATCCTCCTTTCTTGCCTTTTTATAGGTATTCCACCATTGTTATAGGTCTTAACTTGTACATTTTTGGTCATTAGTGAAGGTATAATGTGATTTTTATACTCCTATATGCTTCATCTTTTGTTTTGTGGACCTAGTTTTAGAAATATTGATGAAAAATGACCAGTTTAAGAGATTATGTGAATGAGGGTTATCTTTAAACTATCTTAGTGTTAGTTTCATGAAATTTAGAGTGTATTTAAGTTTATAACATCACCTTATTTGTGTTTTAATCATCCCTTACAACCCTTTTATCTATTTTCCAAGGATAATCAGTAGTTTAGGTGAGATACCAAGAGGAACTAGCCTTCTCTGGAGGTTTAACCCATAACAAGATACACATAGCCTAGGGTTGATCCCATTTTATAGCTAAGAGTGAGAGAGCCTAAAGAAATATCTCAAAAGGGTGAAATTATGTGCTAAAATAGTTTATGGCATGCTTTATGGGACAACATTCAAATAATATTAATTGAGATTGATGTTTTTCTTGATCTATTTACAATAGTTATTGCATCCACACTCTCAACATCTAACAACTCTGAGGAACACTCAACATTCTAGTGGTAGAAAAGTACTTATATTTTATGTCAAAGGTGACTAAAATATCATATTTTATAGGCATTCCTTTTGAATTTGTTTAATTACCTTTAAACTCAAAAAAAATATAAAGGTTTTCTGACACTTATCCATAATTGGGAAAATTTCCTCCTAAACTAATTTCCAAGTCTACCTCTACAAGAAGATCCTTAATAGGCCCTTTCACTACCATGGATGCCATTAGAGATTTTAATTTTATGGATTTAAATGGTAAAAGTACTTTTGAACTCAATCATTATGATATTATTATAGTGTCATCATTTGAGAGTGTGCCTTACTTCATAGGAGATAATTCCATAACCCCTTCTGAACACATTAGAGATATAACCTTTTGTAATTTCTATGACATTAATAAAGAAAATGTGGCTGTCAAGTTATTGGACATATATTTCAATGGAAATTCCATGGATTTTTATATTAAACTTATTCATAACTCCATCACATCATGGGAATAGTTAGGGGATGCTTTGTGGAAGAGGTTTGAAGATAAGAGTGACCAATTATCACTAGCAGAATAATTGACTATAATGAAGAGAGATCCTCATGAGGATATGTAGGATTTTAATAATAGGTTTAAAAATACATGAGATAGGATTTAAATCTCTATCAATCATACTCCTAACTATTATTTCTTCTACTATCTAATATCTCTCAACAGTGACATTGCAATGATGATATAATCTATGGGGGGAACACATTACCATATGCTTATGAAGTGGCAATCAAAGAAGAGAATAGACTAATATAGGTTGGAAATATTACACCTAAGACACTAATTATTATTTTATTAATAATTTTCCACCTCATATCATCATTTCTCCCCTTTCTACCATTCCTCCCTTGCCAACACTTGCTACCATACCCGCACCTAAACAAGAAAAACTTCAACTAGTAAGTCTAATGATTTTAAAGAACTAAAAAATATGTTTAAAACGTTTGGAAATAAATTTTTAAATGTAAATAGGTATAAATATAAATATAAAAGGCCTTATCATCCTCCTTATCATCCTCAATAATCTTACCAACCCAATAGGCCACCCTTCTAGGAAAATTTCCAAGGATAAAAATGACCTAACTATGCTAGGAAAAATAATTACAATCTTCAAACTAAAAGTGATTAAAATAATTTGGTTATTATTAAGAAAAAAATTTAATAATAAGGTGAGAGTTATATACCTTGTAATCAGTCATTAAATCAAAGTATTATCCCAAATATTGAGTTCAAACAGGCTTTCAATGATTAGTGGCAATAGAGTGCTAGTTATGGATACAATCAAGCTTTTATGGCTCTGAATATAGAAGTGAATATTATGAATAAAATAGAATAGCCTAAAAATTTCCAAGGGCCTAATTAATGTCCAAATTAGTTGGGTGATACAATGGTTAACTATCAATAGGAAGAGTGTTATTCTTTCAATCAACAGGTTAGTTCTAGCCAAACAAATATCGCTATGACAACCAACATAAGGTTCAAAAAAAGGAACATGGAAAGTAGACAAGAAGTAGTTAAATATTATCCTAATATTATTCCATTAATATCAAAACCAAGTGAGCCTACTACTTCCCCAAAAGTTCTAATAACTTAGAAAAATTAGATCAAAGGAAACACTTTTGTACCCCAAAACTCACAGGTTCAAAGCATAGTTATGGATCCCAAAACACAAGTAAAGGTTGGTGGTTTTCACATAAAAATTTTTGAGAAAATGAATAATTCTAATGTGAGTGTTACTATGTGGAACATACTTTATATACCCAGTCAAGTGGATACCCTTTAAGAGGGCTTGTCAAATATTAGTGTTTCAAAGAAGCCACCAAGAAAGGAGAGTGTAGTTCTCACTAATACAACTAAATAAAATGAAGGTAAACCAAAAAAATTAGTTAAACCTCCTCCATTATACATTTATTTAATGTTTATAAGTTCCTTGGTATATAATTGCATGATAGATAGTAGAACAATTACTTCAGTAATGCCAAAGTCAATAGTAGATCAACTTGGTTTGAAGTATGAACCCCAAGCTAAGGGAGTTTTATAGCTTGATGGATCTTCTACCAAACTAGCTAGTATTATCAGAGGTCTAAAATTGACCCTCCATGATTTTCTTAGTGTTTTAGTGGCTTAAGATGTAGTGGTTCTAAAGGTGCCTCCTCACTTTGATCTATGCTTATCTAGAGACTTCACCACTAAAATTAGGGGTTATCTAGTAGAAGATTGGCCCTAAATGGTTTTTAAGACAAGGTATGGGACCAAGGTGTCTATCAAGGCTGGACCTATTTCCAAATTTCACATTGATCCTTATGAGACAAATAGCTAAAACATTAATTATACCAATCTAAATGAGGAATACCACCTTATTGGTCAATAGCTAAACACTCATCCTAAGGGTATACTTGATATGTTTTTAGATGAGTTATGGAGAGAGAATCAACTATAAACCATGGGAGTTTATTGCCTATATGAAGAGAATGAGTTTATTCCATCTCTCACTAAGCCATAAGATGATACTAGTAGATTATGGAAGATGTTCTTTGATGACTCAATGATCAAGCATCGAGTAGGTGTAGGTGTAATGTTAATATCCCCTTATAATGACAAATAATTTTCATCATATAAGTTCCAATTTAGTTATTCTTATAATGTGGTTGAGTATGAAGGCCTCATCCATGGTCTTTAATGGGCCATCAAAGGGGAATATTGGACATAGTAATTGATGTATGAAGGTTTGTTATTGATGTTAAAGGAAACATGTGATATTATGCATTAATAACAAAGGTGTTGAGATGAATGGTCAAGGTGTTGAGACCTCATGGAATTCTTTCAAGAAAATGTTTGGTCTCCTCACTTAGTCAATATTACTAGCTTAGGAATTCTTTTGAGAAAATGGTATAGACCTTATTGGATAAAATGTCCACAATAAAGTTTCTGAAGGGTATGTTGACTCTCACTTAGTCATTTTTTCTCTTTGGAATTCTTTCAGAAAAAGTGCATTGGAATTCTTTTGGGAAAAATGGTTAAGTCTTTGTTAGAAAAAATATCTGCAACAAAATATATGAAGGAAATGGGTCCCAAACAAAAGATTTTTTTTGGAAAGAGTGCTTCGAAGAATTCTTTTAGGAATTTGTTTAACTCTTTTCAAAGGGAATTTTGTTAGAAAATTGACCTGAATAAAGTTTACAAAGGGTAAATTTGCAAAAGTTTTGAAGGGTATGTGTCCTAATCAAAAGTCCTAAAGGTCACAAATGTTCTAAAAGTATTCCTACTGACATCATTATTTCAAGAAAATTATCCAAGTCTTTTCAAACAAAAGTATCAAAGCAAAATTTTTGAATAGGTCACTTGTAGAAGTCCTAAAGGACACTTTCAAAAGAAGGGCATTGATGAATTCTTTTAGAGAATTTATCTTAGGCAAAAGGACTTGTAATTAAGGTCCTAAAGGATACTTTTGGATGGAGTGGACACTTACAAATTTTTTAAAGGAATAGCTTGGGTGGAGTATAGGAAACTTGTAAAGATTCTAAAGGATAATTTGGTATTTGGTTGGAAATATTGTGTTGATGATCTTCAAAGAGATAAAATACCCGAAGGGTACTTTTATAGTTTTCAAAGGGTCACTTGGATTATTTCAAAAATAATGTAGGACATTTAGAATTTTTTTAAGAGGGTTATTTTGAAGAAAATTATCCCCAAGAAAAAGAGCTAAAAGGTAAGTTTAGATGGGTCAAGGACCATTACAATTTTTTTAAAGGATATTTTAGAAGAAGTATAAGTCACTCGCAATGTTACTGAAGGATAAGTGTGGAGTCTCATAGGGCATTTTCACAATTATCAAAGGATCAAGGCAAGATAAAGGTTGAGAAATTCTAAAGAGATCAAAGGAGTGAAAGTAATCCATAGTCACCAAAGTAAGTGAGACGAGGTTAACATACTAAAGTTTAATGACCAAGACAAAGTAAAGATCATGCATCTTCAGAGATTAAATGGCATGCAAAGCTTTGATGGAAAGATTGAAGGACATTTTCAAAGTTGGAATAAAAACACATGAAGAATTGATGAAATGAGTTAGTTATAAGAATCTAGCATGATGGTTGAAGGATATAAAAATAATCATTTTCTTTAAAGAAAAAAATGGTTATTCTAATCTTGTGTATGTTGTAATTGAAGCAACATAGGTAGAATTTGAATAGGAATTTAAGAAAGGAAGACAAATATTCATTTGATTAGAATGAGAAGAGACAAGTGAAAAATTCAAAATGTAGAAAGCAAAGAGACCCATCTAAGTTTTCATTGATGAAATGGTCGAATATGAGAGCCATATATCATGTCAAATAGAAAAATTAGGACAAAGAAAAGGAGTTATGTAGAGTGTCAATTAGGTATATTTAGACATAGATAAAAGGGGGAAAAAATGGAATTAGGTAGAATGTCAGATAGAAGAATCTAGACTAAGAAAGAGAGACTATGAAGAAGAATGCACATACAAGTATTATACAGAGCATGAATGGTTTCAGAATAGACTTGCAATAAAAAATAGACCTAAATTCTAATTTTGAATTTATTTTTCATTAGATGGAATTGTAACTCCACATAATTATTTGGTTAGTGCCATTAGTGAGGCTAAGTTGGTGATTAGTTAGGATATAAGTGTCTCCTTAGGGTTTTAGCCATTAAATATATGATTAGTGAGGTCATTACAAGTTAGTGCTTAGAATAGGGGATGGGCGTCTCCTTAGGATTTGTGTCCTAGAATGTAACCAATGATGTTTAATCAGTGTGACAATTTTTGTGAGGCTAGATTAGAATAATATATTCTAGCAGCATTCTCATCATGTTTTTTCCCTATAGGTTTCCACATATAAATCTGGTGTTATGAGCTTTGCTTTTATGCATGTGATATTTTTATTTTGTTCTTTAAGTTTACACATGTTTAAGATTCATCTTAAAAGTTTTAAGGAACTAATTTTTGATATCTAATGATTCACCCCCCTCTCAGTAGATGGATGTGTTCAATAATTGGTATTAGAGCCTTGGGTTCCTAAAGAGAAGCTTAATTAGCTCAAGTAGATCTTGGAGTCTAAACACAAAATGTCTAGTCATGAAGGAACTTCATCA
Source organism: Torreya grandis (assembly GCA_037957365.1). NCBI lineage: Eukaryota > Viridiplantae > Streptophyta > Pinopsida > Cupressales > Taxaceae > Torreya > Torreya grandis. The sequence goes on along the minus strand of JARHVA010001089.1, from coordinate 257,260 downwards.
AATAAGGCACCTTTATTTGATGGGTCTAAATATACCTTTTAGAGCATAAGGATGGAAGAGTATATGAACTCCTTAGGGTTTGATGTTTGAATGTCCATTACGAATGGATACACACCTCTTGCTATTTCTCCTACTAATCAAGTAGTGAAGAAGGCATGTGAAAACAATACCAAAGCAAAGAATGTTATTCTTTATGGATTGTCAAACAATGAGTTTGTAAATTTCATGTACTGTCAAAGTATGAAGGACATATGTGTAAAATTGAATAACATCTATAAAGGAGATGATAGAGTAAAACAAGCCAAGCTCCAAACTCATAAGGGACAGTTTGAGAGCCTCAACATGAATGGGGATGATAAGATTACAAACTACGTCCTCAGGGTAGATGAGATTGTAAATGTAATCAAAGGACTTGGAGAGATAATGAAAGAATTAGTTATTGTCAATTTTTTTTAAGATCTTTGACATAAAATTATGATTCTAAAATATTTTCCATTGAATAAGCAAGAGATATGAACAAGCTCATAGTAGATTAGCTACATATAACCTTCATTGCATATGAGATGAGGCTAGGATATGTAGAGTCATCCAAGAGGGAAGTTACTTTCAAGGTTTATAAGTAGGCAAAAGAAGAAGAAGCTCCTAATTTCAAATCTAAGGAGGTTGATGATGTAGAGGCCAATTTCATCAAAAAATTGAAGAAGGGCTTAGGTAAATACAAAGGTAAGTTACCCTTCAAATGCTTTAATTGTGGAAAGATAGGTCACTTTACTAATAAATGTCCACATAAAAAGAAGGATGACTCTGATTCAACTAAGAAAAATAAAAAAGAGAAATCCTATTATCCCAAGAAGAAGAAAAGCTTTTATAAGAACAAAAAGTTGTATTCAAAAGAAGATAGTGACTCGGTGGATGACAATAGTAGCTCAAGTGATGAACATGATAGTGCTTTTGTGGCAAAAAAAATGAAGTCATATTCATGACATTTGAATCAACTTATTTATTTCAAAATGAAGAGGACTAAAATGAAGATGAAGGAGAAGAAGGAAAAATGAATCTTGAATGCAAACTCATCTATGCTTTAAAATAAATTGGCAAGCTTAGAAAATAAACTTCTAAACAAAAAAAACTTAATCAAAAGGAGTTTGAGAAATTGACTAAAAAAATGAGGAAACAGATCAGATGATAGTGAGCTTGAAGACTCAAATTGAGGAGGCAAAGAGGATAGAGGATGTAGTCAAAACTGACCTATAGGTGAAGTCCTTAGAATGCTTGAAGATGGAAGAAGAAATCATGGACCTAAGAGAAAATCTCAAAAAATAAAAACAATAGATTGATAATGGCTTGAAACTAAAAGGAGGATCTATCATACTTGATTAATTGGTCATCTCATAAAATCCATCTAATGAAAGATTATGTCTTGGGTATGAGAAAGGCAAGAGTCCCATATTGAGCACAACTAGATATCTATATGAAAAATTCAAGGAAGTAATAGAGTCAAGAATTAGAAAAGAAGAAAACTACAAACCTAAAGTGAAGAAGAAAAGTAATGACTCTGTTCCTATAAAGACCAAGGTTGCTGCTATAAAAAGCAACATAATAGCAAGGAATGTGAAGAAAATAGAGCTCAGGAGACTTCTTTTATATTCTCAAAGGAGAATGATAACTAGGTACTCTTCATCATTGTATGGTTATTGTTATAACTATAATCATTTTGGCCATAGAGTAATTGATTTTAGAGTTGTACCTAAAAGAAGGATAAGCTTCTTAAGTAGAAATTCATTTTCCTCTCTATTAGATATAGATGTTTGATGCTACAACTATAATAATTTTGGGCATATAATAAAGTATTGTAGAATAAAGCCTATTAAATTAAAATCAAACAATTTTAAAAATGTTGAGACTCCTAAAGTAAATAAAGGCTCATAAATTAGTCGCATAAATTAGGCTCATAAATTAGGCTCATAACAAAGGAAAGTATAATAAAGAAGCCAAAGGAGATGTGGAAAAATAAGAATCAATTTATGATTGCTCAAACTATGCTACATGATAAAGAGCAAAATCTATGGGTCATAGATAGTGGATGCTCAAAACATATCACTGGTGATAAGAAAAAGTCACCAATTTGAGTAGATACAATGAAGGGACTGTCAGTTTGGGAGATAATATTGTAGTCAAAATCAAAGGCAAAGTAACCTTGCATATTGATGGCAAGCTCCCTACACATGATGTCCTTTAAGTTAAATGGATAAAACATAATCTACTGAGTGTGAATCAGATGTGTGACAATGGATATAAGTCATATCTGATGTTGAAGGTTGTAAACTAAGAAGCTCTAGAAAAACTATTGCACAAAGAAAAAGAATTGAGAGTAACATATATAATTTGATTGAGGTAAATAGTAAAAATTGTCTCATGGGAAATATTGATGAGAGTTGGTTATGACATAGAAGGATGGGTCATGTTAACTTTGACAATTTGGACAAAGTAAGTTCTAACAAGTGTGTAAGACACATTCCTAAGATAACCAAGCTTGCAAACACAACTTGTAGAGAATGTCAGTGTAGCAAATAGACTAGGGTGTCATTCCAAACTAAAGAGTATGTAATTACAAAACCTCTATAAATAGTTCATACTAATCTTTATGGACCAGACAAGACAAGATGTTCCAAAGGAGTGTATTAATTCATGTTATTCATAGATGACTACACTAGAATGACATAGGTAACCTTCTTAAAGGATCTTTAGAGACATGGTTGAAAATGAAATTGGTAGAAATATCAAGTACCTCAGATCTGATAAAGGTGGTGAATTTAATTTAAATGAATTCATAGACTATTATGAAAAGCATGGAATTAAGAGACACTACTCTGCTATAAGAACTCCACAACAAAGTGGAGTTGTTAAGGGGAAGAACATGACTGTCAAGGAGATGACTAGAACAATGTTGAAATAATCCAACTTGTTAAATGGTTATTAGAGAGAATCAATCTAGATAGCAGTATACATTTTGACCAAAGTCCAATTGAGAGTAAATAGTGATAAGACTCCATATGAACTATGGTATGGAAAGCTTGCTTTAGTCAAGTATTTCAGAGTGTTTGGAAGTAAAGGAAGGAGAAAAAGATAGGTAGTTTTGAGTCAAGATGTGATGAGGGAATATTTATTAGTTATTCCACTCATAGAAAAGCTTATGTCTTTTACAATAAAAGACTACATAAGCAAATGGAGAGCATCCATGTTAAATATGAAGAGATCCTCAAAGAAGAAATTAAACCTATAAAGGAGATCAAATTTGAGGAACTAAAAGAATAAACTAAGGATGAAATATCAGATAATGAAGAAGAGTTAAAGAGGACTAAAAAGGCACCCTTAAGGTTTGTTCACAAGGATCATCCTAAGGAGTAGATCATTGACAACATGAATGAAGGAGTCCAAATGAGGAGAAGGGAAATTATGAGCAAAGAATAAGTAATTTTTGCTTTACTATCTAAAATTGAGCCCAAAATTTATGTTGAGGCTAACAAAGATGAGAATTGGAAAAAGGCCATGGATGAGGAACTAAGTCAAATAGAAAAGAACAAAACTTGGTAGCTAGTTCCAAGACCCATAGAGAAGAATATCATAGGCACAAAGTGGGTCTTTAAAAAAGTTGAATGAAGATGGAGCTATTGTGAGAAACAAATCTAGACTTGTTTGCAAAGGATATGTTCAAGTAGAAGGAATAGACTTTGAGGAGACATTTTCCCCAGTGGCAATATTAGAAGCCATTAGAATGTTTTTAGCATTCTCAGTCTTTAAGAAGTTTATATTATATCAAATGGATGTTAAGTTAGCTTTCCTGAATGGAACCTTGGAAGAAGTCGATTTTGAATAACCTAAAGGTTTTCAGGTAATAGATGAAGAAGAGTATGTGTGCAAATTGAAGAAATCACTATATGGTCTAAAAAAAGCACCTAGAATATGGTATTCAAGGATGGATCCATATTTGAAACAATAAGGATTTATCAAAGGATGTGTAGACAATAAATTGTATGTTAAGTCTAAAAATGCACATATGTTGATCATAGTTGTCTATGTTGATGACATTATTTTTGGTGGTAACAATAATAATATGTGCAAAGAGTTTGTAAATCAAATTAAAAAGGAGTTTGAAATGTCCATGCTAGGATAATTTTCATTTTTTCTTGGCCTACAAGTTTCATAATCTTAAAAAGGGATATTTATATCCTAGACCAAGTATTCAAAGGAGATGCTCAAGAAATTTGGTATGGAGGATAACAAACCTGTTAACACTCCCATGATAACTAGATGTAAATTGAGCAAAGGTGATGAATCTCCTGAAGTGAATCAGAGAATGTATAGGTCTATGATTGGTAGTTTGTTATATCTCACTTCATCAAGACTTGACATCATGCAAGTTGTATGCATGGTTGCTATATTCTATGCTATACCAAAAGAAACACATGTAAATGTAGTAAAGAGAATCTTCATATATATCATAAGCACAATAGACTATAGATTATTTTATCCCTCAAGTGATGATTTCACTTTGACAACATACATAGATGCTGATTAGGTAAGAAGTATAGATGATAAAATAAGTACTAGTGGTGGTGCATTCTTCCTTGGTAATAGACTTGTTTCATGGCTAAGTAAAAACCAAGAGTCATTTACACTATCTATAGTAGAAGAAAAATATGTTGCAGTAGTGGCATATTGCACTCAAGTGTTGTGGATGAAACAGTAACTAAAATATATTGAAGTGGAGTTCAAAGGACCAATTGCAATTTTATGTGACAATTTAAGTGATATAAATATATCCAAGAATCCAGTGATGCATTCTAGAACAAAGCACATATAAATCAAGTATCACTTTATGTGAGAGAAGGTTGGTGATCAAGAGGTCACAATCGAATATGTTCCAATAAAAGATAAAATTGTAAACATATTCACTAAACCTTTGCCTAAGGACCAATTTGAATATTTGAGATAGCATTTGGGTGTTGTACTTCCTACACCACATTACTAGTTCTTAGTGATCAAGCATGTCTCCAGGGGGAGTATAAAAGGAACATCACTAAATCCTATAAGAAGAAGACTTTAGGTAATTTTTCATGGCCTAAGGGGGGGGCTTCTCATAAATTGTTCTTATCTTATAGGTTTGAGGATTAGAACAATGTCATACTTGAATAATTACACTTCAAGTGGAGCTACTTAACTTTGTTATAGAGATGCTTTGTCATTAATGTCAAAGGGGGAGAAAAGAGCAAGATGCATGTGTAAAATAGAGATTATGCTACTTGGAAGAGGATGTTTTTTCCATCAATGACAAAAGGGGAGATTATTGGACATAATCATTGATGTATGAAGGTTTGTCATTGATGTAAAAATTAACATGTGTTATTATGAATTAATGATAAAGGTGTTGAGATGAATGGTCAAGGTGTCGAGACCTCATGGAATTATTTTGGGGAAATGTTTGGTCTCCTCACTCAGTTAATATTACTAGCTTTGGAATTCTTTCAAGAAAATGGTCTGGACCTTGTTAGATAAAATGTCTGTAATAAAGTTTTTGAAGGGTATGTGACTCTCACTTAGTCATTTTTACTCTTCAAAATTCTTTCATAAAAAGTGCATTGGAATTCTTTCAAGAAAAATGGTTACGTCTTTGATAGATAAAATGTCTACAACAAAATTTCTGAAGGAAATGGGTCCCAAACAAAAGATTTCTTTCAGAAAGAGTACTTCAGAGAATTCTTTCAAGAATTTGTTTAAGTCTTTTTGAAGGGTAGTTTGTCAAAAAAATTGACCCAAACAAATTTTTTGAAGGGCACATTTGCATAAGTTTTGAAGGGTATGTGTCCCAATTAAAATTATTAAAGGTCACAAATGTTGTGAAGGTATAACTACTGACATCATTCTTTTGGGAAAATTATCCAAGTCTTTTTGAACAAAAGTACCGAAGCAAAAGTTATGAATAGGTCACTTGTAGAAATCCTAAAGGACACTTTTGGAAGAAGGGCATTGATGAATTCTTTTAAAAAAATTATCTAAGGTAGAAGGACTTGCAATTAAGGTCTTGAAGGATACTTTCGAATGGAGTGGGCACTTACAAAGTTTCCAAGGGAATATTTTGGGTGGAGTATAGGACACTTGCAAATATTTCAAAGGATAAGTTGGTATTCAGTCAAAAATATTATGTCAATGATCTTCAAAGAGATAAAAGACTTGAAGAGTAATTTTATAGTTTCCAAAGGGTCACGTGGATTATTTTGAGAAAAATGTAGGGTATTTGGCATTTCATTAGGAGGATTATTCTGAAGCAAATTATCCCTAAGAAAAAGAGCTGAAAGATAAGTTCAGATGGGTCAAGGACCATTAAAAAGTATCTAAAGGATATTTTAGAAGAAGTATAAGTCACTCACAATATTACCGAAGGATAAGTGTAAAGTATCATAGGGCATTTTCAAAGTGTTAAAGGATCAAGGCAAGATAAAGGTCGAGCAAGTCTGAAGAAATCAAAGGAATGAAAGAAATCCATAGTCACCAAAGTAAGTGAGATGAGGTTAACATGATAAAGTTTAATGACCAAGACAAAGTAAAGATCATGTATCTTTAGAGATCAAATGGCATGTGGAGCTCGGATGGAAAGATCAATAGACACATTTTAAATTTGGAATGAAAATACACAAAGAACCAATGTAATGATTTATTTAAAATATTTTGGCATGATGGTTGAAAGATATAAAAATAGTCATTTTTTAAAGAAAAAAATGGTTATTATAATCTTGCATATGTTGTGATTGAAGCAACACAGGTAGAATTTAAAGAGTAATTTGAAAAAGGAAGATAAATAGTCATTTACTTGGAATAAGAAGAGACATTGATGAATGCAAAATGTATAAAGTAGAGAGACTCATCTAAGTTTTGATTGATGAGATGATTGACTATGAGAGACATATATTATGTCAAATAGAAAAATCAAGACAAAGAAAAGGAGTTATTCAAAGTGTCAATTAGGTATATTTAGACATAGATAAAAGGGGGCAGAAAGGGAATCAGGTAGAGTGTCAAATATAAGAATCTAGACATAGAAAGAGAGATTGCAAAGAAGAATTCACATATAATTATTGTGTAGAGCATGAATGGTTATAGATCAGAATTACAATAAGAAATAGACTCATATTATATTTTTGAATCTATTTTTCATCAAATGAAGTTTTAATTCCGCACAACTATTTGGTTAGTGCCATCAATGAGGCTAAGTTGGTGCTCAATCAGGAGATTGGTGTCTCCTTAGGGTTATAGCCCTTAAATATATGATCAATTAGGTCATTATGAGTTGGTGATAATAATAGGGGATGGGTGTCTCCTTATGATTGGTGTCTTAGAGTGTAACCAGTGAGGTTCAATAAGTGTGACAAATTTTTGTGAGGCTGGATTAGAACAATAGATTCTAGCAGCATTCTCATCATGATTTTTACCTATAGGTTTCCATGTATAAATATTGTGTTATGAGCTTTGATTTTATGCATGTGATATTTTTCTTTTGTTTTTTAAGTTTTCATATGTTTAAGATTCATCTTAAAAGTTTTAAGGAACTAATTTTTGAGATATACTGATTCACCCCCCCTCTCAGTAGATAGATGTGTTCAATAGGGAATAAATGAGTTACAAGTGTATAGGGATAGTGAGATGACAGTAGATTAGGTGAGAGTTTAAAATTCAACCAAGAACCTCTTAATGAATTCCTATAAACATAGAGTGTGGGACCTACTTAAAGACTTTGAAGCCTTCAATATCCAAGTAGTGTCAAGAGATCAAAATAAGCATGATGATAGGTTGGCAATTGTAGGGGACTATTTTTTACATCCCAAATTATTTGAAGAGGTATAAAATACAACCATGTCAAAGTGAAAATGAGACTATAAGTTCTAGATAATGAAGCTCACTGACAAGTCTTTAATAGTGACAATCAGATTGCTTATTTTTTATAACAAGAGGTAGAGTTTTCCTTAATGAAACAAAGTAGACTCTAATAGTAGTATGATGACCAAATTGTTTAAATAAATTATAAAAACTTCCTAAAGGGTTGGTCACCCTTAAGGGTTTGTTCCATGAAGGAGATCACATGAGGAAAGACAAGACAATTATCTCAACTGATGAATAAAATTATGAGAGGGTCCTCTTCTTCAAGGACAAAATTTTCAAGCTTGGGAAGGTGAGTAATGAGGCATGAAAATGTGAATTCATTGAGATTTATAGGGAATAATGAGATATCTTTGCTTGGGAGTAAAGTGATCTAAGAGGTTTTGACCCCAAGATAACCCAACACACCATAGAGTTAGAGGCCAATGCCAAGCCTGTTAGGCAAAAGCAAAGGCCAATCAACCCAAAGATTAAAGAGTTTATGAGAATATAGTTAACCAAGTTTATTGAGTCTAATATCATTTTTCCTATTAATCACTCCTCATGGGTAGCTAACCTAATGCCTATGAGAAAGAAGAATGGTGAGATTTGGTTATGTGTGGAGTTTAAATACTTGAATAAGGTTTCTTTGAAAGACCATTAAACCTTACCATCGATGGAAAAACTCCTTTAAATAGTTTCTAGTTTAGAATGCTTCTCTCTTTTAGATGGGTACTCAAGGTATAACTAGGTGCTATTTAGAGAAGAAGACCAATACAAGATTACCTTCACCATAAAGTGGGACACCTATGCTTACAAGAAGATGACTTTTGGCCTCTCAAATTTTGAAGCTACTTTTCAAAGAGCCATGGATATGGATTTCCAAGGTTTGCTCAATCAGATGGTGCTTATCTACCTGGATGGCATAAAAATTTTATTTGAGAAGGCTAATGAACACTTAGACCACTTGAGGTTGATCTTTAAAACGTATAGAGAGTATGGGATATAATTTAATCCAAATAAGTGTGTGTTTTATATCTATGAAGGAAAAATCTTGGGGCATATTATCTCAAAGTAGGGATTAACTATTGATCTTGATAGAATAAGTAAAATTTTGGCCTTATCTTTGCCCAAGCATAAGAAGGGACTTCAAAGTTTCCTTGGAAAGATAAACTTTGTGAAGAGGTTCATACCTAGTTTTGCAATCTTGGTTAAACTTATCACTACTATGTTGAATAAGAATAAAGTGTTCACTTGGTCAAGATAAGGTAAAATAGGATTTGAAGCTATCAAAAAAACCATTTCCTAAGCACCTACACTCATGAATCCTGATTTCTCAAAATATTTCATCTTGTATGCCTTTGCCAACATTCATAACATATCAGCTATGTTGATGCAAAATAATGGAGAAGGGATTAAACAACCAATTGAATTTTTTATCCAAATGATTCAAGGGTATGAATAAAGGTACACTTTCATAGATAAATAAGTCCTTGTAGTTGTGATAATTATAAAAAGGTTCAGGCCTATGCTATCCAACAACAAAATACATCTTATGATGTGTCACCCTAGAGTGAGAGACTTCCTTCTCAAAAAGGATCTGAATGAGAAGAGGGTTGGTTGGATTACAAGAGTCATGGAATATAATGTATAAATAAAAGTCACTAAATTAGTAAGATGTAAAGGCTTATATGAACACATGGTTTTTGAACTTCAGGAAGAGAAAGAATTTGTCTTGGTGACATAAGATAACTTACAGACAATTACACCTCCACCTCACACTAGTTGGGTCTAGGACATGGAAAAGTTTTTACTAACAAGTGAGTGTCCTCAAAGTATGGATAGGACAAAGAGAATATAATTTAGACTTCATTCCATACCTTATGTTTTGATTGATGATGTTCTCTTTAGAAAAGACTTCAATGGGGTGCTACCTAGATGCATAGATGATGATCAAGTGAGTAGAATTCTGGAGTAATTCCATGATGGACTTGTATGAGGTCATTTTTCCCCAAGAAACATAGTTGAAAAAGTGATTAGAGATAGTTATTATTGGCCTATCCTATTCAAATAGATATATGCATGGGTGAGAAAGTGATAAAATTGTGTTCTCTTTATAGGAAAGCAAAGGTTGGCATCCTTTTCTCTTAACCCCTTTTAGGTAGAGCATCCCTTCATGTAGTGGGGCCTAGAATTTATAAAAATGATCAATCTACCTTCCAGTGGTGAACACAAGTGGGTACTCACTGCCACTGATTACTTGACTAGGTGGGTGAAGGAAATAGCTCTAAAGGAAGCCAATGAAATAACAATGTTGGACTTCTATGATAGTATAGTGATAAGGTTTGGTGTACCAACAAATATCATTTTAGATAATGCCTTATCATTTGTTGGCATGAAGAAAAGTGAATTAACACTTCATCTAGGTATCTACCTTAGCACATCCAATAATTACTACCCCCAAGGTAATGGACTTACCGAGTCAACAAATAAAAACTTGATTAGAATAATCAAGAGGACTATGGAGGAGAACCAAAAAGTGTGGCATTCAAAGTTAAGGATAGAATTATGGGATAAGAAAGTGACTCAAGGTTTCCATTGATAACTCACCATTATCATAGTATATGGGAGAGAAGCCAAGTTACCCATCTCTCTTGAGTTACCTACCTTGGAGCTATCCCATAAGTTTGAGTTGATGGAGAGTGAATCTATGAGTGTGAGTATGGTTGAACTCATGAAACTTGAATAAACAAGGAAAATTATAATTAATACAATGGAATCACATATATATCAAGTAAATAAATCCTTTGACAAGAGATCCATAGCAAGAGACTTCAAGGAGGGTGATCTAATCCTCAAATGGGATTCAAATAGGGCCAAACCAGGTAACCATACTAAGTTTGACAACTTATGGAATGGACCTTAATTGATCCATAGATGCAAATAACATAATTAATTTTATCTTTCCTAGCTAGATGGAGAGATATTAACCATCCCAATCAATGGGATTCATCTAAATCCTTGTTACTAAAAAGAAGTTACAACCTTGTATATATTAGAGTAGATTTTGTTGTTTTCCTCCAAGTGCCTTGTACACATTCCCTTTTATTGTGTGTTTCCATTCCAGGAAGTGATTTGAGAACATTATGGTTTTGTTTTGGGTTTTCCTTTCTATTTTTATATTCATAATCAAAATTTTCAATGTTATGATCAGTTGAAAACCAATTTGAGAAAGACTTTTGTGACCCCTTGAACCCAATGGATAGACTAATGAAACTAGTTTTGCATAGATAGGCATGTAATCATAGGAGTTCATAAAAAATGTTAAAAAAAATATTCCTACATACAAAATTTTTACTTATATGTATCAGGAAACTCTTCTTTACCATTTAGTAACCTTTTGCGTCCATGACTAGTCTCTTTCTAGTCCTGACTTGATGATGCAATGTAGTATCTTGGAAGGTCTTGGTGTGGTGTGGGAGATATATAGAGTCTTTTTGCACTAGATGATATAATGGTGAAAAGAGAAAATAAACCTCATGACCCTACCTCATGTCCCTTTCAATATTTTTAAACATTTAAAGCAAGTTTTAAGGTGAATTTGGAGATTTTAAGGAAAAGGCCTAGAAATGGGTCTTGAACTACATGTGAAGGATCTAGATGGTTTTCAATGTGTTTGAGTATTTATGGGAATTAATGAGGTTTTAAAAAAATTTCATATAATCTAATGGATCAAAAATGATGTTAATGAATCTAATTTTCCTGAAAGACACTTAAAAGTGTATTAGATGACTTGAGGGGCTTCCAAATAGAAAATTTTAAGTGAAAAAGTGACTTTTGAGGAATTCAAATTGGTTTTTAATTACAAATAATAATGGTGTGTTTTACATATTTATACATGTTAAAATCCATTTCAAGTCAATTGAAGGAGAGGAGTTTGGGAGTAAAAAGATGTATTTTTTAGCCTTTTAGAGCCTTGGCTGAACATGTTTTTGAAGGTTTTGATTAATAAATGAGCTCATATATCATATTTAGTCATCCATGGTTCCCCTATTATCCTATATTTTTCATCTAAAATCAGATCCAATCATAAGAACTAGCAGAGCTAAGGAAAACCTATTAGCTACAAACTAGGCATGAAATAGGTTTTCTATTATTAATAGAGGTCCAAGAAATTTATAAGGATTAAATAAGGAATGAAAATTCATTTAAATCATAAAAAATATTTTATAGGTATTATATTTCATATATAGGCTTCTGGTTCTTCATGCTAAGGAAAAACCATTTTGGGCAGTCTTGGACAACACTAGGAAAGCCTCAGGTTTTCACTCAGTATGGTTAGGGGAGAGAGAGTTGGGTGAAATTTTTTTGGGAAGTGATAGGGAACTCAATGTCATTACAATTTATTTCATTTTTATTCTAGTTCATCTTCTCATATTTATGAATAATCACTAACAGTGTAGGGGTGTCTAGATGGCCTACTCATCCAAATAGGGTCTAGGTTTTCCTTTATTTATTTCCTTTTAGATATCATGAAAACTAATGATTTTGAGTATGTTATATAAAATTATTGTATATAAATTTAATGGTGGTATCAATGGATAATTCACCTCTATGAAAATTTTTCACTTGAAATAAGAAGGCCTTAGTGTACAAGTTACTTTGATGAATTATGTTGCTTGAAGTCTTGAGGAGTGAAAACAAAGATATAAATCTATATCTTGAGAAAATAGTGAGATTAAAGGTAATTAGAGTGATGATACTAATATATATACCTCAGCATGATTTTCTAATTCCTCCATGAGAGAGAGAGAGGTTAATCCTCTAAGACTTGCCTTGACATGTTCATTGTTTGATTGAAGTTATCTAAGAGTTTTGAAGTATTGACTGTAGGGTCTACATGCTTTAAAAAGCTCCATAATGTATTAAACATATGGATTCACTCTAAATAAATTTTGTTTGAGTGTTTCAAATATATTATTGAGGTCTACACCCCTATTCACTTCATTGTAGTCAATGGTTTGAGTGTTGAAGAAGATGGTTATAGGTTTCCTCATAGACAAAGTTCTAAAATAGAGTTGGGGGAACCTTGGAGGGATTTGAATCCATGTAAAGAGTTTATATTTTATTTAGGAATGCGAATGTCTTGGTGGTAGTGGTGGCCCATAAACCTCTTAAGGCAACTCATACACCTCATGTAAAACATAAAAGTTGCTTTAAGGCAACTTTACCTTAGTTTTTTTGAAGTCAATCATAATCCTACACAAATTCATGCCATGAGGATACCTATGAGAGACTAGGATAACCAAATGATCTCAAAACTATAATTTGGACTTAGTATCAATATTTAAAGTCAATGAGAGAGTGTTTGGTTGGGTAGGGAAGGAGATTGAATGGTGTGTCAACCCAAATGATGGTGACTAGAAATCTATAGTGTGCATAGTGGTACTCAATCCAAAAGAAGCCTAAAAGATGAAAATTGGTTTTTAGCATAAGTTATCTAGTGATTGAGGATGAAACATGGCCTCAATTTATAAATATATGCATCTAATGGCTAGAATAATCTTAAAGTGAGTTAAATAAGTTGGCCATAGTATTCCCGTTGGTTGCAACTTACATGATTGTCAAACAATAGTGACCTACAACTAACCTTGACACTTTAATGAGTATCTTGAGGAAGTTAGAACTAGTCTTGTGTTCTATGAATGAGAAAGTGACATTTTTTAATTTAAGTAAGTATCCATAACCTTAATAATTTATCAATAAATTAAGATCATACATTTTGGCATAATGCAACCTACATGACTCTTAAACTCAGAATTAATCCTACAGTGATATCTTATGCTTGAAGAGAACTAAAGTGTAAAAGGTACCTAATATGGGAATTGATAAACTATATAATCTTGAGAGAAATAGATGAAATCATTAGAGGGTCTCATGCACCAAAAATTTCTAATGATGATAGAGCATTCTCTGGAGGTGACAATCCATATAGGTTTTGACTGTCAACTTATGCTATATGAGAAGAAATTGGGATATAATGGTTAGCTAGTATTATTTGGTAATGGTGGAATATATAAGTTTTGATATGAGTTAATAATACTACCAAATAGGTGTTAAATTGTTGTGATCATCCTTCAAGTGGTTCTATACAAAGATTAATAGAGGCAACCTTAAGACTAACATAATTCTTGCAAATGTGAAGTGAAGAATATCCATCTTTTAATGGTTTTAAGGTGAAATAACACCATGGTAATATAAAATTAAAATAAAAAGTTAAAATATAATCCTCTATACATATCCAAGGTGGAATTTTGACTAAGGGTTAATTTGGTATTTCAATTATCCTTCACACAGTCCAGTTTTGGGGCTAATTTGAGGAAACTAAAGAGATTGGGGGTCTTAAGTGTGTGATATACATTTTTAATTTTGAATATAGGGTCATAATGACCCAAAATATATCATCAAGTTCTTATATAATACAAATTAATATGGGATATATCATCTTTTTAATCTCAAATTTGATAAATTTTAGGAGTTGAGTACCCTACAAATTGGTCAATGAGTGAAAGAAAAGGTAAAGAACCATGGTGAAAAGTATTAAAGACATCAAGAGGTGTTATTAAAGATGTTTTTGGAGATAAAAATGTGTTAAATAATACCCACACAATCATAGGCCCATTAAAGTGGCCAAAATAGCTTACTACCTATAGCCAAGACCTATTAGGCCTCCAATAGGCAGTTTTCAAAAAGTAGAGTTGGAGATGTGTTGAAGTTGTTTTCAAGGTGTAATATATAAAATATGTTTTATGGTTTGTGGTTAAGGTAATTAAAAAATATTATATGGGAAAAAAATATAGGAATTGGTTTTCCATCTATAAAAGCTACCTCAAGATAATCTACAGTCCTTATTTGTGGAACAAAACCCTTAATCAAATCAAAGGACATAGTGTTTTGTGACTTGCATTATTAAGATCATAAAAATATTGATAAATGTGTGTAAATAATTTTAAATCATGGAGGAGGGTAAGATATACCTTATATAGGTATTAGTTATTGTGCAATGTTCTAGAACCAAAGAAATGGATCTTAAACCTTACATATTCTTACACAGTCTTGTAAAGAGGGTAGAAAATTATATATGTTGATTATCTCAAAGACATTTATGATTGAAAAAGGATAGAAATTATTTGATAATATTAATAATTTTAAAAAATACCTATTAATTTTAAATTTTTCCCAAACATATTGAAACTCAAGAAATTAAATTTGGAAGGATCTCGGCCTCTATAGATAGTCACCTAGGGTTTTGAAACATAAAATGAAATATAGGGAGTTTCAACTAGTGAAAAATCATGAATTTTTTTAATCAAGTCTATTTTATCATTTTTAAAGATAATAATATGGTTTTGGTTTGGTTTCCTATAGTATAGTATGGATTTGAGGTCTATGTAAGTGTGATAGGGCTTGAGAGGCCTAATTGGAAGGATGTTAACAAAGGATTTCCAACATAAACTTGATGTAAGACATTTAAAATTTATGTAAGGTTGTAATATGATATATGGTGGTGGAAAAGGGTCTTATATCCTTAGGAAGGTTGATAGATTTTACAAATAAAGATAAAATGTAAGAAAAAAAGCTACTAGCCAAAGGGTGCTATATAGAGGTTGAGATGTGAAAGTGAGTATTGGTGGAAGAATGAGAGGCTTAAATGGATTTTAAAAAGTGTAATATGATCATGAAATATAATCCAAGTTATTATATTTTACTCATGAAACCTATAATAAGATTTGGTATGTTGAACTAAGAAAAGAGCTTTATACAGTGGCTAGTGAATGAAGAAAGTCAAAGGAATGGTCTAGAGGATATAGTTGATGGGGTTGTGATAAAATTAGGTAAAAGATAATATATGGAAAACTAATAA
Organism: Torreya grandis; assembly: GCA_037957365.1. Lineage (NCBI taxonomy): Eukaryota > Viridiplantae > Streptophyta > Pinopsida > Cupressales > Taxaceae > Torreya > Torreya grandis. Next base: position 241,425 of record JARHVA010001089.1, on the reverse strand, counting down.
ATTAATTGGTTTTAAATCTATAAAATATATCTAAAGGTACACTCTACACCATTTGGAAATGCACTATATGAAGACAGTGTTATGGAATAGATTATCTAGGAGGCAGGGTTGGAAGGTAATAAGATGGTTTGGGATGTTTTAAAAAAGTTATAAAGAGTTGGTTATGTATATATAGACATAATACATGCTCTCATAACCTAAAATATCCCCTAAAAACCATTAAAACATAAAATAACACCTACAATTATGCAGAAGGGCATGCTTATCTCCAAGTGCAAGATATCCAAGCAGAGTGGTCTAATGAAGGAGTCATATGTCACATGGAAGTTTCACAGGGAAATTAAGGTGTGAAATGGATTTTTATATCATGGAGGAGGTTTTAAAACAATGACTTGGTCTCTTTCACCTCATGAAATGCCCACCTACAACCTTGTTAACCAAGCTTATTTACAAGATTTCAAAGAAGAGAATGAGAATAAAGTGGTATATATTAGATTTATATAGTAAAATTAAGGTTACATAGACAATTGAAGTTTGGAATGTGTTAGGTTGTGGATAAGGTTTCTCCAAGAAAGTTTTCCCTCCATGACAACATGGGATGTCCACCCATAACCAAAGTACAAACATAGTCAACTTTGCCAAGATAACTTATAGTTTCTTAGTAATATGATATGTAAAAGAGTATTAGTATGATTAATAAAGTTATTATAACCTATAAAAAATACATACACATTTTTTATAAGCATGAAATGATCATATAATGGTTTGAGTCTGTTCAGATCTAATGGAAAGTGTAAACATAGTAAGTGTTGGAAGGCTATTTTGAATGAATTTGAAGATTCAGATCCCCTATATGTGGAATAAAGACTCAAAATTTGTTTAAAATAATAATAAATTTTTAAATTCTCCCATATAATCCTAAGGTTCATACCATTGGTGAAATTTCTCATTGTTTTAGCAAAGACCTCTTGCAGTCAGTAGATAGTCATTGAGGAAACCAAATGAGCTTTAAGAAGTTTGAGGGTTTGATAGAGGTTTTAGGATCCATATGAATATTTATAAGGAGAAATAGAGTATTGATATGATATTTTATTTAGGTCATACTCAGGTTTTCAAGACAAAGTCCCCTTGAGGGCAAGTTTAAGCAAGACAACCAAATAAGGCAGCCTAATGGTAGTTTTTTTTGAAAATCCACCTACATGCTACAATATGCATGATCCAATCATGAAAATTGGTGTATATGATCATAATGAGTTAATATAACTATAAATAGTTTTATAGAGTAAAATATAATAGGGTAAATATTCACTATTTTGTCATAGTCCTAAAATAAGCAGGCATAATTCTTGAATTGTTATAAAGTGTGGAGGAAGGTTTGAACCTCATATAAGTGTTTGATAAGAATAAGGATGTGTTTTTTAAATATATATAATCCTATTTAGAGGTGATCACACTCTAGGTTCAATGCAAACCATGCCCTTGAGGGCTAAAAAATGCAGACATGCAACCATTAAAACATAGGTAGTCCTCAGAAACATGGAGATAAAAGTGAATTTTGAGAATATAAAGGAGGTAAAAAAAGGGATGGAAATTAATTTTAACCAATTTTATTAACCCTAATATAATATTATAGGTACCTCAAGGCCTGAAACTCAGTATTAACCCTAGAAGCTAGTCTTAAGGCCTAAAAGGACTATATCACATTGAGGCACATTCAGACCCTATCAATGTAAGATGACAAATTATTAAGGTATGATGAGATGTTTTAGAAAATTAATTATGTGTTTAAATTATGGATAAATAATGTATGATATATTATCAGTCCAAAGAGCAAACTCAAACTTGTAGTCTAAAACACCCATTTCGAGCCACCTCTTTAGATGCTCATATCATTCACCACATAAAGAGTTGGGCCAAATGATTGAAATATATTTTGAAAAACCATATTTAATTGAAATTAATTAATTATTTATGTTTTTTAATGGGTTGAGGTTTATGATCTATCATTAAGACTATAAGTAGGTTCAAAATGCATGCAAAACCCTAGAGGTAAACTTCTTTATGTACATATCTTTGCACACATTTTGCATGGTAACCTAATATTATTAGGAAGGTTGAAGGGATATATGGAAAAAATATTCATGGAAATAAGTTCTATAGTGGAGGTATATATTTTATGAACAATCATCAAGAAGGTAGGCCTGTTTGAGCTGCCAAAAGACCCTTTTTGGCCAATATTGAGTTTTTGAACTCATAGGCCCATGAAATGACCTAGAGTCACTTGGAAACCACCTATATCACATATAAGACTCTATAAATATCATTTATAACCTATTTTTTGGAAAAGTTTATCATGTGTGGGTGCTTAGGAGGCCTAAAATGGCCTAAAAAGACTTATTTTTATAGGTCTTCAAAGATAAAATTGGTATAAATACATAAATAGTCCTAATATAACCTAAATCACCATTATATGGCGCTTTTATCCCTTATTATGGGTTTATAGAGTGCCTTGTTGAGTTGAAAGGCAAAAAAACTAGGTTTTTGACATTTTGTGAATGGTTAGAGGTTTAATGGTGATTTACACCATTGTTGCAAGTCTCAAAGTTGGAATAAATATTAAATTTATTCCTCATAGGAATGATATAGATGTTTATAAGCCTTTTATAAGTCCAAAATTGGCCCTCATGGTTATAAATAGCCTTAAGAGTAGGCTCTAAGATAACTAGTTGAAGGTGGCTTGAGCTTGAAGACCTCCATCAATGGAGTCTAAGAGATTTTAAAGTTTCATGGAGACTTTTTAAGGTTGGAGGATAAAATTTGAGTTGATAATAAAAGAGAACATAAAAAATAAAATATTCAAAGATAACCTTCAAGGTCAGTTGCAAGCATCAAATGTTGGATCTCTAACCATGTTGTCAAGTGACTTCTAGAATCCAAGTGGAATGGGGTGTAGAAGTGCAAGTGGAAGAGTTTTGGGAGTTGTGGAGAAATTTGGATCATTAAATAAGGTTTCTAGTCTTTGAAGACTTTCTCAAAGATAATGGAGTGTGACATCATCTTCCTCAAATATTTTTGTCTTCTAATGTCTATTTAGGCCAATAAGAAGGATTGAAGACCCTTTGGACCTTTAGAGGTTAATTTTATGAGAGAGGATTAATGATTAATTAGTATAAATGTTGTTGAGATTCCATGTAAGGTGGTTGAGTGACATTTACTAAATTATGAGAGATTTCTTCTCCTTTCTCTTCCATTTTTTCTTATATCTCCATTTTCTTCCCCATTTTTAAAAGATACTCTCTTTTGGAAAAGTAAAACCCTATCAAAATTTTTCAAAACAAACTTTTGAATTAATAAGATAGCTTATTTTGTCTATCTCTTTCTTTCATCTAGTGCTCTAGTTATTATGTATATGATTGCTTTTATGGAGAGGTGTTCTTCCTTGGTAATTATCCTTCTTTCTTTTCTTTTTACATGTATTCCACCATTGTTTTAGGTCTAAAATTATGCCTTTTTGGTCATTAGTTAAGGTATAGTGTGATTTTTATACTTCTCTATGCTTCATATTTTGTTTTGTGGACCTAAATTTAGAAATATTGATGCAAAATGACTGGTTTAAGAGATTATGTGAGTGAGGGTTATCTTTGAACTATTTTAATGTTAGTTTCATATAATTTAGAGTTTATTTATGTTTGGTGCTTCAAATTATTTGTGTTTTTAGTCATCCATTACAACCCTTATCCCTTTTCCAAATATAATCAATAGTTTAGGTGAGATACCAAGAGGAACCAGCCTTCTCTAGAGGTTCAACCCCATCACAAGATACCCATCACCTAGGGTTGATCCCATTTTATATCTAGGAGTGAGATAACACGAATAACTCTCTCACAAGGGTGAAATTCTATGCTAAAATAATAATGTGGATAAGGATCCATCTCACAAATGAAATTATCACCATAGGGGTCTTGGACAAAGCATTCTTGTGTGACCATATTATCATATATTGGATTGTAAATGGATCCACTATGAGTGTAGTGATACATATTCAAATCAATGATGAATTTTTTATAAAAAGTCTTTAGAGCTATATAAAATATTAAAAATAATATCCAAGGTACATAGGGTTCAAACTTATCTAACTTGGTCAAAGGAAATGGAGTTGTATCTCCAAAAAGGCCTATACTAAAACTTGGTATAGAACAGTCTAACATTAAAAGTCTCACACAAAAGGTCAAGTGGATGAAATAACAATATAATACAAAAATATAATCACAAAGTTATTAAAACAAGTCTAATATAATAAAACAAAAGTTTTTAGGTATTTTAGCCAAATGTGGCACAAAAGCTAAGCTCAAAATAGGCATATGTTAGGTCTTTTGGCAAAACAAGGCACAAAATCTAGACTTTAAAAACAAGGTGAGATATTTAATCTAGTTTTTTTGAAACACTTTGGCATAGACTAGATATTTGGAATCAAACATGAACTTGGTCAATTGGCATAAGGAATGAAACAAAATACATATGGAAGATAATCTATTTCTTCCAAATCTAGGCACAAACAATAGCTTTCAAATTGGGTAAAAATTTAACCTAAGTTGCATAACCCAAAAGAGAAAGATCGATGTATAGGCCAAAATTACACAACGTATATGCATAAATCAATAAATTTTTGGATTTTAACTTCTCAATATTAATTGAATACTCAAACTAGGAAACTAGGCTTATTTAAACAAATAACAAGCTAGGCAAAGATAAATGGTAGAATGACACTAGGTATAGATCCAAAAGGCACACATGGATTGGTTTCAAATTGAAAACTTGGACATAAGGCAAAATAGTCTATGAAATAATTCAAGTAGTGTAATGATGTTATCATGATATAAATATATGATCAATGGTTTTTTTCAATATTCAAAGGCACAAAAACTCAAAATGGTTTGGAAAGCATAATGTTACCCTTTCTAATCAAGTGACATGCACATAAAATTTTGTCAAAATACTAAGGCAAAGGTATGGTGCCAAATGGGTGGTATAATGCCTCCTAAAACAAAGGATTGATGTATACATAAGACTCATTTTGATGTGTTATAATAATCCAATAGTTTAGACTCAAAAACCATGCAATAAAATATAAAATGACACAAACACCTAAGTATAACATCCTAAATCCTAAAACTAACAAGGTTTCATAATAATGTCAAATTCCATCAACATACTCACTCTTGGAAGGATTTCAAGTGTTAATCCAAAAATAAAAGTGTATGAACATTAGGATTTTTAGGCCCCCTCTTCTCCTAAGGGTTTGTACTATGAAATATAACTTTGGGATACTCTCCATGTATCAACAATATGTCCACAACAAGTGGGTTTGTTCTAATCTATCAATTTTCATGCATTTCTAGATCATCCAAAGTGTGGATAAAAAAATATATTCTTAAATCATTTGGATATGCATCAATAGGATTATTGTGAAAATGTCTTGTCTTTTTCACAAAAATTACATCCGTTGCTTGCTTAGTGTAGTGTGATGTCTGAATTTCACTTATGGTTCAAGGCAATATCTTACTAATGGAGCTTGTTTAACTACTCAAACAAGCATCCCAATAAGTTGACCTCAATTTGTATAACCCACCATGGAATGGGGTTGAAATTATGTTGGGAGATGAATTCATGGGTCAATGATTCCCTAAAGAACCTATGAGAAGGTGATGAAATCTTACTCAGAATACAAAATGCATGAAAATAATAGACAAAGTGAAAAGAATTTAATGTCACATTTGGATCACCCAAACCATACAGATTTGAGGAGGGCCTTAATGATGTTCTTGTCACACTTTTGGACTAAATTAACTAAGGTAATTAATGAGCCCTTTTGGTCACTTGAGTTCCCTAGAAGGGATGAGGGGAGAACATACACACATAAATCATTTTACTAAAATAAACAACTTTGAATAAACAAGAAATAAAAAGGAAACTCTTAAAAGTATTTAAATAATTTTGAGAGTTCATTTTAATCACTAAAATTAAATGTTTTGTGAAGTTTAATCTCCTTGGCATTAGTTGAAAAACTTTATAAACTTTGAAAACATCTAAGGCATGAAAATGAACTAGGTTTGTTTTAAACACTAAAGACAAAGTGAGCAAGATTTAACCACATTCAAATTTGACTTTTCCCACTTTAGTACCTACAATTGTTAAAGGGATTTTGCCGTTTTAGAAGCCCAAATATGAATGAGAAAAAAATATTTTGAAAATTTGCTCTCAGGTTTCTCTATTTTTCTATCTCTAGTATAACTCTACAATATCCAAGTGTAGAAATGAAGAGGCATGGCTTTGTATTAATAGCCTAAAGATTTAACTCTCACCCAAGGTGAGTTAGGTTTGAGTTAAGAATTTTAATGGGTTAAACCCTAACATAGGTGAATCAAATCTAACTCTATTAGAGTTAATATTTTTCAAGTAATTATGATTTGCAATTACTAGGCATGGATCTCAAAATTATATATTTTAGGATATTTTCAAAGAGTTTGATAACTCATAAAGGCAATAACAAAAGGGTATATATTTTGAATTTTTGAATTTTATTTTTTAGATTTTCATTAATTTTAAATAGATAATTCAACTAGGAATTTAATCTGGTTTATCTTGTTAATTGATTTAGATTATCTGTTTAGCTCTTTAAAGATTTGATATTCATTTATGTGCCCCAATTAATAGGTCCATAGGCCAAATTTACTATTGTGATGATGCAAGGTGATTAAGGATGAATCTATGAGAGGTTATTATTTTATATGATAGGATACCCCAATTAGGGATGTCTCAACTTGATTTTGAGCTTTGATAGATGATGTACAAGTAAATGTGGGATGTTCAATGATTCGTAAGCTTAATTTGTAATGGTTGGTAGGAATCAATCTAAATTCTAAGAAAAATCTAGTTATGTCCAATTTTAGGTGTCTAAAAATAACATGAGTGCCTACACTTACTCACTAAAGAGGATAACCTTAAGATAAATATGCCTAAAGACACGTAGACTTGCACCATAGAAAAGAGTGCAATCTTAAAACTGACCCAAGTGTGCCTCAAGTGAAAGGAGAGGGAGATATGGGAATCATGGAAGATCTATCTATGTGAAAATGTGATATAATGAAGATATACTAGTCCCTAACCATAATAAGGGAGAGATTTTTTTCATAAGTGACTAGGCAAAAAAGAGATCTGAAAGTACATGGTAATGTAAATCAAATTGTAGAAAAGAAATAAAAATAAGGGAAACATTATAAAATATGGTAATTATATTACTGGATAAGCCATACTAACCAACAAATGGTCTAGGATAAGAATTTATGTGAGAGATCATCGCAAAAGATATGGAATGTAAACAGATACTACAGAATCATGAGGAAACTAAAGCCGACTGAAATATGGTTTATGATGTGAAAAATAACTTGAAGGTGCTACCTAAGATCCTTAAAGGAAAAAAATATTGTTTATAAATCATCTCAAAAGAGGTGAAGAAAAAATGATATTGAAAACAAAACCCAAAGGTACTACCTAAGATCCACAAAGGAAATTATAACATCATGAAACAAATATTAATATTAGTAATTAAATAAGAATTTAAATATCTAACTAACATAATAATGTGTCCTTAGATTAAAAAATACAAATGGAATGCAATTAAAGTTGTAAAAAAAATCTTGTTATACATTTTCTATCCTCTTAGAAATTTTGGATGAGCTTGGATGTGATGTAGTTACAAAGGTGGGTCAAGATTTGTAGACAACTCAATAGCACCTCCCCTCAAAAATGGATTATTGTTTGTGATGAACAAGGATGTATTTTGAAGATTTTTTTGGATAATCAAGAAACACTTTGTTTCATGAATAAGCTTGTTTTAAAATGGAGAGGAATACCTCTATTTAAAGAGTTTCTAAATGATTGTAGACTATTAGATGAAGATCCAAATCAATGGATGAGAAGAGGTCCTACATATCATTTAATGCCATGTGTGGAGTGTGTAAGAGCATGTAAGTAAATCTACTCATGAAATTTTGGAGCATGTAATAGAAACTTCTTGCACACTTTTCTCCTTACATTAAATTTTCCTTGAGAAGGAAACTTTGACTTAGGAATATGATTTTTAAATTGTCAAGTGGGTCTTTTGATGACATCACAATTTTGAGATGGAAAATATGATTTATTGGTTTATGAAAAATAAAAAATTATCCATTTCATAATTTTACATTATCAAATATATTAGTTAAATAACATATATTAATCAACTAATATGATTTTTATAGGATTTGATAAATTCAATTATTTATTTCATTCAATGGTTAATTGACTATGGGAAATGTTATAAAGTGATACCCTAATTTTGAATGCATTTGATGAATTTTACAACATGATATTGTGAAAAACCATGATTAAAAATATGTCATCATGATTTTGGATAAAAACATAGATCAAATTTATGATTTTGAGTGATCAAAAGTTGGAATGATTCTACATAATAATTCAAGAAAGTGATTCGGTGAATAGTGATGACACTAGAGTGGAATAAATGAGGTGTCTACATTATGACCCTATGTAAAATGGCATTACGAGACACTGGTAAAGTAAAATCCTTTAAAATAATTAGAAGTCTAAAAAATTAGGCATAATAGGATGCCCCAAGTGATATTAAGATGACAAAATTAACATTTTAAAGAAAAACTACCAAAAATAGGCTCAAAAGGATGCCCTTAATGAAAATGATATGGATGAGATACCCCCTTGAGGGACCAAAAAAATAAATAAATTATATGGATGAGGTCATTGAAACAAATATTACAATATAAAATGAGGTATAAGAGGCCAAGAAATGAAGCAGAATGGTGAAAATGGGAAGAAAATTGAGAAAAGGGGAAAAAATGAGGAACCAGGATGGAAAATGAATGCAAAGGCGGGGATGGGCTAGTTAAAATTAAAATTGGGGATATAAATTGACCCTTGGGGGATATGAAAATAAATAATTTTCACTCTCCAACTATAGAAAATAATAGCTTTTTTTTTGTCCTCGAGACCTTTGGAGATAATGGCATATGTTCTAGTCTACAAGCAACTTAGAAAGTGGGTTCAAGAGTATTACAGATCATGAGGGAGTGGCCCAATAACAAGTAGGCTTAATTTTGAAAATATTGATTTTAATATGAATTTATTAGCCTATGAAACAATATGAGTAGTGATTTAATAGTGGGGGTAATTTCTTTTATAGCATAATCATCCATGAAAATGATAAAAACATCTTTGAAACTAGTGGAATAATCTATGAAAATGTGTCAAATTTGTTAAAAGTGTGGAAACATTTAAAAAATAATAGAATTTCACGTAAACTAGTGAAAATTAAAAGTCATGCCAAAATCACCAAAAATGGTGAAAACATCCACAAAATAACAAAAATATACACAAATTGGCAAAAATTGCACAAGTGTGTTGAAATCACCAGAATGGTAAAAATGTTCATAGAGAAGTGAAATCACTTGCAAAGTGGAAAAAACATCCTAAAAATTGGTGGCATCACATGATAGAAGATAAATGCCTAAGGATTAGTTTATCCTTGTGTAAAATGATAGAATCACCTTGTAAATTGGTAGATTCACCTTTTGAAGTGGTGGAATTGCTAAATTACTAATTATTTTTATTGGATGGATGGTTTTGAATGATTTAAATAATTTGATGACTAGTATAATTGATTTGAGTGATTAGATGAGAAAAATGACTATGTGCTAACATTTATGAATACAAGAACATGTTAATGTGATCACAAATGAGAGTGGAAATCACATGTCCTATTAGATATAAAAATATGGGATGATGAGCTAGTTGGGTTGTTAGAGGCAGTAAGAATTGTGGCCAACATGCCCCATTTTCCTTGAAATAGGGGACTCCTTTTTAAAAAAATCAAAACTAAAGATCTTGGGTCCATTATTTTAATCTAACCGGTTTCATCTAAATAAATTTATTGAAATAGTGTATTCCCACTCGCCCTATAGATCTCTATGGGTGGTACTCGATCCCCTATAGAGCATGGTCACCATATCTAGAACCTAGAATCCAGAATCTATTCTATTCTATACGTAACATGAATGTAACAACCTATGATTGCATGAACGTAACATGATAGATCGAATGCCACAGAATAGAGAGGGCCCCCATCCATAGATAGATAGGGCATGCCCTAATGTCACCCTAATCTCCCTAAATAATGTCAAGCCTTATATTTTTTATGACTAAGGTAGGCTTTTTATTTTAAGGATTTACAGTGCTAACCTTATAGATTAGCTTTCAAAAGAAGTTATTATAATTTTGTTCCTTTATCATAGTAATAGATCTGACACCCTTTATGACAAATCAAAATATTAATGGCAATCATGTAAGTTATTAATGGATTGCACATCATTTTGACTTTACATTGTATTTTTCATGGGTTTTACATTAAAAAAAGGATAAATGGTGTAGTGCCATATCATAAGTTTTCAGAGTGGTTAGTCCCTTAGACCTGTCAGAGCCCAAGAGAGCATGACCCACTCAAAGGGTACCACATCATAAGTTGTCAGAGTGGTTAGACCCTTAAACTTACCATAGATCTTAGAGTATGGGGGAGCTTGACCCAATAGAGGGTACCACATCATTAGTTATCAAATAAAATAATATCCCAAACTTGTCAAAGATGTCAGATCATGGGGGATCCTAACCCATTCAGAGGGTACCACATTGCTAGTTGTGAAATCAGCCAATCCCCCAAACTTGTTAGAGATGTCAAATCCCTAAAGAGGCTAACCAACTTAGAGGGAACCATGTCAATAGTTGTCAGAGCAGCCAATCCCCTAGAACTATTAGAGATGTCAGAGCCTAACCCATTTATAGGATGCCACATTTCTAGTTTTTAGAATATCCCATCCCTCAAACCCATCATGTATATCACAAATTGGGAGAGCTTGACCCACTCAAAAGATGACATGTAGCACATAAAAGCATATGAATAAGTGGCCACCTAAGGCCCTAAAATGGTCAGAATGGAGTAAAAATGAACACTAAAGTCTAATTATAGGATTTCATGTTTCCCCAAGTTATACCTCACCCCTCCTAAATGTATGACATGGGGTAATAAAATTATTAAGCATGAAATATATTGAGAAGGGGGGGTGAATCAATATATTATATATCTTATAAAACTTTCCTTTAACCAAATTCTACTTAATCAAACATTCAAGATATGCAATAAAACTCAAACAATAAACATCACACAAGATAGAGAGAGACACTAGATATAACATGGAAACCCAAAGTGGGAAAAACCACAAAGAACAATCTCAAGTATATTCATGAGAACAAACCCACAGGAGCACCATACCCCTTTGCTGAGTACCACCCCAACTACAATTCAGGAGCACCAACCCATAGGAGCTTCAAACCCCTTCGCCGAGCACCAACCCAATAACTATTCATGAGCACCAACCCATAGGATCACCAACCCCTTTGCCAAGCACCAACCTAGCAACAATTCATGAGCACCAACCCACAAGAGCACCAACCCCTTTGTGTATACCACACACCTATCTCTCAATGTTACTATCTCAACAAATGATAAATCAATACAACATCTCTTTCCTCTCTCTCACTTTTTCTCTTCTAAGCTAGATATAACAAATAAAAATCATATTCATCTCTCACAATTGCTCTTCTAAGCTAGATATTGCAATATCAAATCAACCTCTATCTCACATATTATAAATGGCTACTCAAGCCTTTATTTATAGCTTTTCAAATGATCTTTGGCCTTCCCCCTTTGTGACCCTTCAATCCTCATGGAAAATGGCACCAATCTTGGATGACCCTTCATATTCAAGCCTTTGAAAAGTCATGTGGTGACCCTTCATGACCAAAAACGTCCTTCCCACTTTTGTCCTTATCTTTGGTGACTTTTAGTATTCCTCAAAGTGTCCCTTCATGAGAAATTGCACCCTTACTCTTTTGTCTTCACTTGGTGACTCTTGGTATTCCCCAAGATGACTCTTCATGGGAAAATGCATCCCATCTTTCTTTTGTCTTTACCCCGTGGCTCTTCGACTTCTCCATGGGCCCTTCTTTTGTCTCATATGCAACCAAAAATATATTCATTAATATTAAATAAATATTAACTCATATTAGCCAAGACATATTTATTACAAACAACATTAAATGTAATGGGGCCTTTATCACCAATAATGCTAGATCTTTGACATCAATGACAATATTTCCAACAAATATATGCTTAGGTGTTGACTATTAAAATTAGGGATAGTAAGTAGATGACACATGGAATAATGTCAGAGTTAATCAGGAAGCCTAAAGAAGATATTACTACATGCCTACCACATATTAGGCATTAAAAAAGTATAAATTTGGGCTCAATTTGATATTTTTAAAAATGTTTCATCACCAATACTAAATCTAGTTGGTGATAGAGGATTGTGAGCCCTTAATTTAACTCCAGATTGAAAAATAAAGAGAGGAGATCTAGCCACCAATTCAAATTTGAATTCACAATAAGTGAGCTACCAAATGCCATTATTATATAGAGATAAATGTATGATTTTATAAATTCCCTAAGGAAATATCACTAATGGTTATCAATGTATACCTTCAAGAGTAATTCAACCTCCTTTCTTTCCAATTCTTGTTGCATACGTCTACATTCCCCCCTATACTCAATACCTTCCTATTGGCCCTCCATATTGATATAATGGTTGCATCCTTATCAAACCCCAAGGATAAGATTGAGTATTAGGATACCCTATTACCAAAAGTCTTGAACTAGTTCAAGCACTATAATGACCTATTTAAAAAAATTAAATAGGTTCCTAAGGATTCAGGCTCTAACAATGATAAACAAGTAGAGTTCAAAGATGCCCTTTGGGATTACAATAAATGTGATCTTCATAGAACCACAACCAAAATAGAGGTGTTACCCTACACTAAATTATTTGGAAACCTACTTCTCACTACCATCTAATTATAGAATAGAGTCCATGAATATGTTTTCTCACCCACCTCTAACCACCAAATTGTTGACATCTTTGGGAATGCTTATAAGGCATATTACTCCCTCCCATATTTCACCTTCTCTTATGATGTTGAAAAAATGAAAACTTGGATGGAAACCTTATAAGTATATTATGTCCTAAACTATTAGGCCAATAACATGAATACCAAGTGGGTTATCAAGGAGGATATCAATGCATACATAATCTATAACTTTCAGGAGGAGGTTCAAGTAGGTATGATTCTATTAAACTAATTTTTTAGGCCCAATATTTCTTACACATTAATTAATTATGGGTTCCCCTACTCCATATGATCCTCACTATCTCTAAATTTTAATATATGGGAAGACTGATCAAATTTAAGTTGGTCAATGCCATAGCAAATGCCTAGGTAGGAAGAAATTTATACATGATGAACTACCTTGTAGATGTGGTCTACATGACACTCACCTTCAAACCTTTGGATTTTACTATGTGGGTTATCAGGGGCTCAATGGTACATGTAGTCTTTTATAAACTATATGGAAAAAATTAATGGAACCATATCCATAAAATCTATGAGCATGTATACCTAGTGGTAAACAATATGATCAATGAGGCCCCAATGCCCCATTTATCATAGGGAACCTAGGACTCCATTATAGCCATAAATGAATATTAGTAGTATAGGAAGACATCATGATTAAAATTTTAGGAATTCTCAAACAACCCCTCTAATTTTCTTACTTCATCTTAGATCACCTAGTAGAGCTAGAGATCACCTACTAGCTAGTAGAGGGTATTTTTGGCTTTTACATAAGCTACTAGTAAAGGCATGTCCACCACTCCTAATATCTAATAGGCACCAAATTTTAAAGTCCTTTCCTCCCCTCTATAAAATGGTGGCTAGGAAAGAATCCTTCACCCTATGGAGAGAAAATCTCTAACTTTGGGACCTTAAGGGCATGATTAGGGTTCATCTGGTGAGGTAATCATCTTACTTTAATATAAACTATGAACACCAATTAGAGGATTATGATAAGATTCACATCAATACTATGAATTACTAAGAAGTTTTACCCTAGATCATGAATCAGAATAAGAATAATGGAAATAAGGTCCATGTGGGTCTATTTACTCCCCCTCTAAATCATACTCACTCTATAGAGGATCCAACTCTGACTCCTCCCACTATCTCCAGGAGGATTTTTTAGGGTATTCCACCACCTTCTCCTCCTCATGTCTTGACTCTAGCCCCACCTCCTATAAAAAATCTTGCACCTCATCCTCCATATCCTTTATAAACTCTTATTCCTCTTGATTTGGTTCCTTATACTCTTCCTCTAGTAAAACCAATTATCTACTAGACTTTCACCCTTGTGAAGGTAGTTTCACACCTTCTTAGTTTGAAGTAACATGAAGACAATACTAGGCTATGGGTGTCCTAATAGATGGATTTAATTTCTATATTTTAAGGGATAACTACCCTTGATGTATTAGTTAGGCTCTTTAATCTACACTACCAACTTTTAAGGTAAAAGGAAGAAAGACAAATTGAAATAAACCTATCTAACTGAGGTGATACACCAAAATGTGTCCTTCACTTATCTAATATGCACTAAGAAGGTTGAATAAAAACATTGACCTAATTACAATTCTCAAATAAAAGTATTCAAACATTAATATTTCACATAGAGGTTTAGCTTGAAGCATGATCTAAGGTAGTTGATCAATAGGTCTCGCAAAGATGCTAAGGAAAGATTACACTTGTAAGGAATTTACATAGATGATTTGTAAAAATAGAATTATATATGTTAGAATTAAGACCAGAATAAGTATATCCAAAATAAAAATTGGTGAAAGAGTAGAATACTTAAATATTATTACTAAGCCACTTCGAGGGGACAACCTTTAAAATAATACAAGAAGAATATAATTCATAATATGATGATAAAATATTAACCACTACCTCCTATATATAATCTACTTATACATGGTTATTCCATAAGCTGACCATACTAAGAACATCAAAAAATGCAACAAGTTAATATGAAGATGTGTAAGCCACAAGTTAGCCACACATATCCCTAGACATGTTAAAGGTTAAGGGCATATCATGCCACTCCCCTTAAGAACAACATTTTCCTTAATATTAAATCAAACCAAGATGTTTATATAGGCATGCTTCATCTTCCTATGTTTCATCTTTAGAATACATGTTCTTCTATTTCATCAAATACTACTTAATGGTGGATCTAATTCACAGTTGCTTAGTGTCCATGTGAAGGATCTCCTTAAGTTATAGAATGACTCTGCCTTCATATAATTTAGGTAACTTAGTTTGAGTGTAAAATCTATGTATAATTACTTTCTTTAAGCAAGATGCATGGAATACTAAATGTATGTGAGTGGTTAGGGGTAACTCTAACTTGTAAGCCACACTACCAATTTTTTGTAAGATCTGGTAATGGCCATAATAATTAGGTGATATATTGTTATACATTTTATCTTATTTCAAATACATATGATTATAATGATTTAAATGTAAAAATACCCATTCACCTATGCCAAAATGCCACTCATTGTAGTGTTAATCTACTTGATGCTTTATTTGGTTTTGTGTCATTGCTAAATTCTATCACAAACTAACACCTTTTGTTGATGGTGAATGTGTTCCTCACCAACTTGAACCTTAGGATACACTATCAAAACTAAGGTGATAGATGGGGGATGATACCAATACAATTCCAAAAAGGGAGACATCTTGGAAGAAGTGTGAAAATAAGTATTATAATGACATTTAATAAGTGGTAGCCAATGAACCCATTTATCCTATTTATCAGAAATAGAACAATAAATATACCCTTTGAGACATTTATTGACTAAATCTATTTTTCCATCATATTGAGGATGATAGGATAAGGCAAGAGCATATTGGGTACCCAAACATGTAAATAATTTAGTCTAAAACTTACTAGTAAATATGGGATCTCAGTCACTTGTAATGATCTTTAGAGTGCCATACAATTTTTGAACTATATTGATAAAATAAGAAGTTACTATACTAGAAACAAATGGTTATGATATGGAGAAAAAATTAGCATACTTGGTGAGTCGATCCACAACTACCATGATAACATTTTTAACCTCAGACCTTGGTAAACTATAATGAAATCTATGAAAACCTCGTCCAAACACTAGCTAAGGATAGATAAAGGCTGAAAAAGACATGGGGTCTTAAGGGTTTCACCTTTATTTTGTTGGAAACCATGCATTTAGCCACATATTTTTGAACATCCACTTTGATTCCTTCTAAAAAGAAATTTTGATTGATTCTATGATATGTTTTCAAAAATCCTAAGTGTCCTCTTAGTGGATAGGCATGAAATTCTTGAATAATTTTATGTCAAGGAGAGAATGATTATAAAGGTATAGTCTATATTTATACCATAATGTGTTCCCATTCCATGTAAAATTTTTAGATTTATTATAACCCTGATGAATATTGTGAATCAAATCCTTAGTAGCACTATCATTATCCCATTTTGATCTTGCTTCCTCTAGCCAATCTACCTACCACATGGTCATGGCACATAACAATACCTCAACTAATTCATCACACTGAGAGAGGGCATCTACCACCACATTCTCTTTTCATTTCTTATACACTATCTCAAAATCATATCCTAATATTTTAGTCACCCATTTTTTTTGTTTTTTAGATGACAAACATTGTTCCAAAAAATATTTAAGGCTATCATGATTAGTCTTTACTTGAAAGTGATGACCCATCAGATATGGTTTCTATTGATTAATTACATGTAGAATAGCCATCATATCTTTTTTATATATTGGTTTGAGCCTATTTTTTCCCTTAAGTTGGAAAATTTCAAATTCTAGTGGTCTGCCTTATTACATGAGTACAACCCCCATGCCATATCCTAATGTGTCACACTCCACAATAAAAGTTTAAAAAAAATTAAGAGTAGCTAAAATTGGAGTTATGCACATAACCATTTTAAATTGTTTAAATGTCTTGGTAGTTAAATCAATCCATTGGAAGGAGCCTTTCTTTAGCAAAGAGGTGAGTGGGGATGTAATTCTACCATAATTTTTGATAAACCTGTGATGGTAACCAGTTAGCCCCATAAATCCATGAAGGTTATTGAGGGTGTTGGGAACCTAACACTCCATAATTGTTTGGATTTTATTTGGATCAAATTTCACTCAATGTGAAAAAATATGACATAAGTAATCCACCTCTTGGACACCAAAATCACATTTGGAAGGTTTGACATAAAGCTGATGTTGTTCCAGAATTAAAAGCACCTATTTCACAATCTATAAATAGTCTTCCCTATTTTGTATATAGATGAGGATATCATCAAAAAATGCTAATACAAACTTTCTCAAAAATGGCCTAAAATTAATATTCATCAAACTCTAAAATGTAGATAATGCATTTGTGAGGCCAAAAGGCATGGCTATAATTTCATAATGGCCTTCATGAGTTTTGAAAGTTGTTTTATGTATGTCCTCATTATGGATGTGAATGTAATGATATCTAAAGAGAAGATATAACTTGGTAAAATTAATATCACCATGAAATTCATCTAACAAATAACAAATTATTAGAATAGGAAACTTATCTTTGATGGTGTATTTGTTGAGTTCTTTGTAGTTTGGGAACTTCTTTCAAATATCATAATTCTTCCACACCATGACCACTAGGGAGGAATATTCACTTTGATTATGTCAAATGATTCCTTCCTCCAACATTTCTTGTACCATATTTTCAATTTCACTCTTTTGGGCATAAGGATACCTATAGGGTCTGATATTAGGTGGATTACTTCTTAGAATGACACTGATGGTATGATCATGTGCATGACTTGGAGGAAGTCCTTTTGGTATGTTACCAAAAATATAATAATGGTCATCCAACACATTTTGAAAATAAAGATGTGTAAAATCCTTGGTTGGTTAAACCTCCATGGAAAATAAGCAAGTCATAAAACCTTCTACACCTTTTTTGATAATCTTCATCATCTGGTGGGAACTAACTAGTTGTGGAGATTTAGTCCATAATCCATGTAGTTCAAAAGTCCTTCCTTCTGAATGGAACCTCATGAATAATTCCTATAAATTCATCTTCATATTTCCCAAAAGTGGTTAGCCATTACACTCCTATAAAAATATCAGCTCCTCCCATGGGAATAAAAAACATAGGGGAATCTAATAAATAGTCTCCACAACAAGCTTAATACTATGACATTTTATAGAATAGTTGACCATACTACCATCTATAATCATGACCTAAAAGTCTAGAGTTGGGTAAATGAAATAATTCAAACAAGAAACCAACTTACTATTAATTCATTTATGTGTAATCTCAGAGTCAATTAACATATTCACCTTCTATTTCTTCAAGAACCCTACCACTTTAAGAGTTTGAGGAGTACTAATGCCTAAAAGTGCATGATAGGAAATAGTAGGTTGAAAATCTTCATATTTATCCTCAATTTATTCTAACCCTTACCCTAAATCCTCCTCATATTATTCCTCATAATTAGAACCATCAATGTAGAATAAATTATTTTTAGCACATTAATGCCATTTTATCCATTTGCTATCATAGCCAAAACACAAACCTTTTATACACTTTTATTCCACTTGTTGAGGTGCCAATCTATTAGGATGATGAAATGATGTTGATGGAAAGGTGAATTCATGAACATTGGTGAAAGGTTTTTGTTTAATAAACTCTTTTTCCTCAACCATGTGTGCCTTGGTATGGCCTCAAATATAGTACTAGGATGAAACATGTGAACCTACAATTGGATGTTATCTTTGAGGCTACCCAAAGATAGGTTAGTTAGATTTTCCTTAGTGATGTCTACCACATATAAGTAGATATTATAAAATTGATGAATGCATTGTTTGACAATCCTAGTTTGAAATAATTTGGCTAACTAGCTAAAGTAAGTTTTAGAGACATTATTTTGATAGTGGACCTACAACTCCTTAGAAAATACCAAACATGAAACTGAGATACCCTTATTTTTATTTTGAGCACACAACTAATGATACCAAATGAATGGCTTAGGTTATAGATAAAGAGAGGCCATAACCACTTTTTTTAAGCATAGAGTTTGATATAGATCAAATAAATTTTCAATTTGAGTGAACCAAATGAGTTGATAATTACCATCAAACTTGCCCAGGTCCACTTTTGGCAACATTGACTTAGGGCCAAAATTGGTATTGATAGTGTGTTGATTAGGAGAACCAAAATTAAGTGGTGGAGGATTATTTTGTAGTGGTTGAGCTGACAAGTTGGCCAATTGCCTAGATATTTGCTGTAATTGATCTTTCACACTATCCAAGTACCCTATAAAACCTACAATATCCCCTTGAAATGTATCAAAATGATATTTTTTCACCATGCCATATAACTCTAACTTAAGTTGTTGAACTACCTCTTAAATATATGGATCAGAAGTTTTAGCTTCCATGTCATCCTTATGAGGAGTTTTTGGAATTTCTTACCCTTTCCTACATCTGTAAGTGTTTGGACCAGACATGCACAAATCCTAGGATGGTTTTAGCCCTAAAAATATGTATTGGTGGGATAAACCATTTTTATTTTCTCACTAAGATGAATCTAACTAATGTTATTGTACACAAGGGTGAAAAATTTTGAACCAAAAAAGTGTACTGGTGGAATACATTGTGCGATCATATCACAAAGATGAATCCAATGCTCACTTTTTTAACCCAAATTTTATTTTTATTTAAAAAAAATCCCATGAACAAAACTAAAGGGATGAAAAAAATCAAATCCTCTGAGATCACAAGTTATGTTTTTTCAACTTTTTGGTGCTCAAGATGCTAGATCTAAAAAAATTATGCCATAAAAACTTGCCTAAATTGATGCTATGATACCACTTTTAATTAAATTACTTAGATGATTCACAATAATATAATTATATATTATATAATTAAGAGTTTAATAATTAGATCCATAAAAAAATTTAGAGAAAGAGCAAAATACTTGAATATTATTACTGAGCCCCTTCAGGGGACCAACTCCACAAAAATGCAATAAAAATAAAATTCACAATATGATGATAAAAGATTAACCACCACCTCATATATATACTCTAATTATCCATGGTTATTCCATAGGCTAACCATACTAAGAACATCAAAAAATTCAATAAGCTAATATGAAGATGTGTAAGCCACAAGTCGGCCACACATATCCCTAGACACACTATAGGTTAAGGGCATAGAAACACTTGCCATTAATAAAATATTAGTCAAGTTTGAAATATATAAATATTAAATAACACTTGAAAATAGGTAAATAGGAGGGGATAAAATGAAATGAAACATGCACTATCGTTGTCATTCATCAACTAACCATGATATACACTACTCACAATCTTTGAGGAGGCATGAATTTAGTTTTATTCATTCTAAAGAGGTAAGTAAAAGTGTTTTTATGAGTAATGACCTAACAAAAATTAGGTAAAGTATCCTTTTAAAATTACAAAAATAGTATTACATATATAAAATTGAGAAAGAAGAGGGAGACAAAATAACCCAAAACTAGGGATGACTCACTTGCCACTAACTCCATTCCTACGTAGTAGTTCCTACAAAATGGCATAAGGGTAAAGGAGGAATTTTATTAAAGTTTTCAATAAGTCATGATATTTATTTCTAATGTTTAACCAATAAAAGTGCCTATATCTTTACTTAGACACCTTATATTCTAGCTCACATGTCCTTTTTGATGAATGAGTCTTCCTACTTAAAAATAGGTCTTTAAGTATTAATTAATGATACATTTAAATCTTATCATAATATATTTATGAGGTCAATCAAAATTAATTGGGCTATTATAAGTCTCATTGATGCATTTTTGACTCTTTGAACTTGCTAGGCGTAGGAGGGAAGGAAGGTCTTGTTAGGAGTGCTTGAGACCTTTTCAACCTTTGAATCCTTATTAAAATCAAAATTATGACTTTTTATTGATTAAATAGGTTTAAGAGACAAGTATAAACCTCAATAAATCCTTTTGAATAGATTTTATACATCAATCTAGTGATTTGATCATTTGACTCCTTAAGCAAAGATGTGTAAGAGAGAGAAAATTGGGTTTTACTTTGAATCAGGAAAATATATACCATGGATGGATTATAAACATAAATTAAGACCTAAAAAAATGCACTTGGAGCCAACATACCCTCATAAATATTCCACTTTATTCCATTTATTTTCTTTTTCACTCATTCCTTATATCCCTAAAAAATGGTAAATCTCCTTGTATATAAGAATGTATGAATCACCTTGGAAAATGAAGCACATTTTTGAGGACCCTCTATCCCATTATAGATTCAAACCAAGTTTTAGTATCCAAATACAATTGGAAGTATCTTTTTAAGGCCTATAAAGAGAGATTTGGCCCAACTAGCCACCCACACATGTGAAAATTTCTAAAAGTGTTTGATTAAATTTACCTAGAATAAGATCATCTTCCATGACAAATTTCAAGTTTTGGGTCATTGTGCAGATGGGAAAACCATGAAATAGCCATTCACAAGCCTACATGCTTGTGTGTGCTTGAGGTGTTATTTGAGATGTTTTTCTTTAAAATTATAGGTTTTGATGCTTGAATGTGACTTGATGATACCTTTATAACCCTTAAACAACTCATACCTTGATATTTAATACTCTTATCACACTCTGAGGCCTTCACTATTGATTCTTGGCTTGCAAAGATAAGTTCTCTCACCTTTTCAGCTAGTATCCAACTTGAAAAAATTGTATATCAACTTGAGGGAACCATATAAGAGTTTGTATGATTATGAAACCTCTATAAATTCCCCATAAACATATACAAATGGTTTAAATATCACTCCACAAATTATAGCCTCATAAACTTGCCTAATATTACATATTTTGCACTATACTGTATAGTACTATATCTACACATGTGAAAAACACATGCAAGTGAATATTATGAGAATTTTTAGTGTCAATAGGATCATTTGGAGGTATAATTATTTCATTTTAGGGAATTAATAAACATATCTTCTACATCGGGTTAGTTGAAGGGTTTAAGGAAGGTTTAAAAGGTTTATGTTCTTAACAATAGTTCATAAATGACATGGGTCCATTCCAAAAACCAATGCCAATAATTTGTATCAATAGGAACCCTATAACATCCCATATGGGATTTATTTCCCATGCATATCTTCATTAAATATATGATCAAACAAAATGACCTCTTTGAGCTCCTTCTCAAGAAAATAAGGTTATATGTCTTCTAGTTGATTGTTCATAAAGTTGTAAGACCAAATGGTTGAACCAATATCATATGTATGAATAATATGACCCCATAAAACACCTTTATCAACCTCAAGTTACCATGTAACTCCTTGGTGGAGCTATAACCTCTATAAATCTGCCTCTTAGGTTGGTGACTACATATGAAAAGACTGAGAAAGGCCATTTTAGGTCTTAAGACCTCAACTCACATTCATATCAAATAAATATTTAAACACTATTTTTAAACTATCTATGAAATTAAATTTTTTTATCTTACATAATCAATGACCTTCCAAAAGGTCTAAAACCTTAGTCTTCTTCATTGAGGGTTTTTATACAAACTATGTATGGTGACCCTAGAGGTGTTACTCCTTGGATTTTATCTCCTCATCACTAGACCAAAAATTGATTAAGGTATACATTAAGATAATATAAACTCTTTTAGCCATTTTTCATTCAATCTTTTAGTGATAAATGCACTCTCTTCACTATACTTGTGATTGGGCCTATGGTTTTATAAGATTGTGTTAGTAAACTGAGTATCATCATTTATGAATATGATATTCATAGACACCCTCAATGGAATGGATTAAAATCCTTTATATCCTCTAAAAACTCATCCAAATTCATATCTAACACTCTCATATCATCACTAGTGTAGCCCCTACCAACAATCTCACTCTTTTCAAAGACTTCATGCATGATATTATACTGGTTGTAGATGATGTGACTGTCTCTTTAGATTATATGGAGGGATGTTATTGAAATAAGACATTTAAAGGTATATGAAATGGATTTATAATCTATTATCATATTTTTAAGGAATATAAAAACCTCAAATCTCCTTCCACTCACACAAGTTTTTCCCATACATTGTGCATGGGTTGACTGTGTTTCACCTTGCTAAATGCAGGTTCAATAGGCCTATAGAGTATTCCTTCAGAGTTTTTTATTTGAAAATTTATTTATGAATTTATATATAACTCTACAAGCTTCAAAAAATGACTATAACTCCTTACTATCAACTTCACCTTTATGTTCTTTCATCTTTTTGTCTTTCAATTAGTTAGGCTAAGCTGTAGGTGGTATTTTGAAGTTAAAAACCTCTTAAATAAAGAAGGAGAAAAAAATAGGTATTTAAATATCTATATTCTATTCATACACCAAATCCATCTCATGCAACCTTATTTTCCTTCACACAAGTTTATATTTCATAACAAATTTGACTGACTATGCTAAAACATCAAGGTTGTAGGTGTGTACTTTGGTGCTTGATGGATTGTAGGTGAAAAATAAGGTTCTTAATTGATTTAAACTATTTGGGAATATTGGTATATTAATACTAATTTATTTAAATGGTATAAGTATTAAAATTAGTAAATAAATATGCAATAATTAAGCTACTAATTTGTGTAAATTAGATTGCAATTTTGACCTTTCTAAAAATAGTAATAAGAGGGAAAAAATAAGACTTATCTAGAAACTAATTGATATAGCTGGGAAAGAGTCTGAGATTCACTGTGTAATACTAGGACACTATTTCAAACTATGATCTAAACTTCATTTTATGATTTAATAAGATCATTGAAAGTGGATAGGAGTGGCACTAGTGTTGTAGTCTACCTCTATCATTGTTGTCTCAGAGATATAAGCTTTCTGGGTTTTATTTTCTATACCTATATGACCCTATCTATGATGTTTTGATATCTAGAAGTTAGTATAGCTCCCTATAGAATATATTCTCTCTTCAAACCCTATAATCCATTACAATTTGACTAATTCTAAGAAAGAGGTGAGTTAGTGTGTGTAATATTCACTAAACATGTATTCATACCCCTTATGTGGGCATATTGCCTACATACCAATACTCCAAAGAGGGATCAAGCCATATGTAGTTTTCCCACTTGATGTGATTTGTGTAATAGAGTGTATGAATATGCACCATACTAAATTAGATGTGCTTGAGGTGGCTAGGGACTAGTGTAAGGATTTGAATAAGCTTGTAAGTGTATTGGCTAGATGTATGTAGAGAAAAGGGAAGATTTATTGAGTAGTTTTGCTTGCTTAGTGATAATTTCAAACCATTTCCAAATGATCTTTGAATGGGATTTTATAGGAATCTATTGGTCATGGGTTGAATGTGTTCACATTAGGTTGACAAGGAAAAGGATGGGGAACTAGAAGAAACTGACCATTGGGGCCAAAAATACACTTGGATAAGAGCATTGAAAGTGGATAGGAGTGACATCGGTGCTATTGTCCAAGTTTGGTGTTAATGTCCTAAGCTAACAAGGCATGGGGGATGGATTAGTCATGGAAAGATTAGTCTAATTGAGATATGATTAAGTCTAGAAGGCTATAGATGACTAGGAATCAGTGAAAATAGGGCTATGAGGGTCATGAGAGCAAGAAAGAGGGACCTATGGGTTAGGCATCACAAGCCATAGTCAATTTACTAATTTTTACATTTTATATGATTACGTTTACTCCCACTTTATTTTAGTGATGTAACAAAGTGAAAAACTAGGATAAAGGAAAAACAGAAAGTATACCTAAACTTACTTGCAAGGGTGAAGCTCATGAAGTTATGTGATGCTGGGTGTGCATAGAGAGAGCATGTTGTGAAGTATGAAACTGTAAGAAAAATAAAGAGTATATCAGTTCTTACTAGATAATATATATCTAAAATAATAATGTATAAATCTAGGTAAGAGAGAGAGGAAGAGAAATGAATGAATACACCTCACCAAGTACACGAACCAATATAAAACTTATCGTGATGTTAAGTGATGTTGGATGATGTTGTATCAATAGTAATATCATGAATAAAGCTAAGTAATCAATTCCTTAGAAATGACTCAAGAATGCAAAGGCTGTCCCTTTGGCTCCATCATCATCCACTAAGTGAAACTATGTGATCATGCATGTGCGAATCGATGTTTAGACTGTGTGTCTAATCCCTCTGAGTAGGTGGCTTAAGAATATAAATGTAGCTAGTCCTTTGGCTCCATCATTGACCCATGAAGTGAAACTATGAACTGATAATGGTATGAAGTGTGTATTATATGATATGGATCCTAAATCCCATGAATGTACTATGGTCTGACAATGTTGGCATAGATAGTTGAATGTATGCTAGAAACTAGGCCACTCTTAGCCACTCTGAAAGGTGGAGATTAGGCTTGTATGGAAGCCACTTTGAAAATGGTGCACTAGGCTTATATGAAATCCACTCTAAAATGTGTAATCTAGGATTTTTTAAATCCACTCCAAAATTATGCCAACCACTTATAGATGGAATGAGGCAAATAACTACTGAGAATGCCTGGGTAATACTACAATCAGAAATAAAAGAAAAAAAATGTGTCATGTACATTGCCCCCAATCATTGGTGTCTAAAACATGGATTCTAATATAAAAGTTATACCAACTATAATATCTAAAATTAGAAGTGAAATCCATCATGTCGTGCATGATTCCCCCTATATCTGGATTCTTTGAGCAAAAGTGTACTAAAAACTATTGATTCTGAACTAGTTTGACTATGCAAAACTATAGCTAAACCTACTTTTCTACCTATTTATAGAAAGTCTAAGTTTTCTATTTTTTGGACAAGAGCACTAAAAATGGATAGTAGTAGCACCAACACTTTAATCCAATCTTGGCACTATTGTCCTGGGCCAAATTTGGTAATTGTTTTGAAATTTTCACTATTTACCTAGTCTATTTTGTCTGGTTATTGTTTTGGGTGTTTTGAATACTACTTTTTTGACCGTTAGGAGATTTAATCTCTATGATAAAACCCTTATTTATTTCCCCCTCTTTTGAGGTAGGAATGAAGACCCTATAATGACTACCCTCAAAATAAAGAGCACTAAAAGTGTGTTATGATGCAAAGATACAATGATAATTGACTAGATATCTCAAGATATAGCCTAGTTTGTAATGAGAGATTTGGTAGATCAATAGGGGTATGCCTAGATAGATATAAAAATGTAATAACATGTATAATGTACTGATTAGAATTTAAAGTCTGGTTAGTTGTTAGATGTTAGTTGTTATTTATCAGTTGTCAAAGAGGGATGGAACATGATGTCCATCATGGCATACAAAAAAGCAAGATCAAAGCATGATGTAGATCATGGCATTGCAAACAATGAGAAACAAACAAAAAAAAAAGAATATAAGTCAAGAATCAAGAAGCATACAATAATGGCCAAGGGTCCAAGTAAATAAGGGACATGGACACATGTCACTTAAACTAGAAAGCAAACATACAAGGCATGTTCAAATACCACATACACATACAATTGAAATAATCAAGTTGGCATGAAATCCACAATCACATAGAAGAGTACAAGAAAAAGATATTGACAAATGTCTTAAGGCACATATAGAAGATAAAAAATAACTAAGAAGTGCAATCACATCTATCTACACAAAGCAAGGAAGGAAAACATGTAAATACTAGAAATACAATCACATCTAACTAATCAAAACAAGAAGTGAAAGTATATAAGACACGTTAGTACAAGACTAGGTATATGCTAAGAAATACATAATTGATATGTACTAGTGAGATGTTAATATAGTAATATGTGTAAGCTAGTAAATAATGTACATCAACATGATAACTACAGTGTGTGGTGTAGAAATGACATAACCTAGATGGTGTAGTCATGTAGAAGATGCTCCCAGTGGGTATATATATCAATATCTCAAACGTAGAAGTAGGATTTCCCCTCAATGGGTAGAGTAAAGTAATCAAAGAGTTGGATGTCACTACACACTCAAAAAAGATCAAGTAAAGCATGGTAATGTAGATAAATCAATAAATAATAGCGTAGAATATCAAATGTGAGTCTATCATAGTAGTAAAAATGTAAATCCTGGATAATGCATATAATCAAAATGTTTTTTTTTTTGTTTTGACATTTTTGAATGTTTTTGTATTTTTTAATGTTATATTATTTTTAGATTTTTGAGTTATATTGAGATATGTACAATAAATCATAGGAAGATTATGTATAAGAAATTGAAAAGGAAGTATGTACAATCAAGCATGAGGAGACTATGTACATGTAGGGCTGAGAAGAGATGATACTGACTGATGAGTCTCATGGGAGACTCCCTATCATGCTATCTTGTATCAAGGAAAGGGATCGTATGTGATCATGAATCATGATGGAAATGCTGAGATTGTGGCTCTAAAAGATTTATATGTTATAAATGCTCTAAAATATCTAAAGTAGAAACTAATTATGGGTTCCCCTTGTAACTCTAAGAAGTGGATGCAACTATAGGGATCTTAGGGACCCATCTGGTAGTAGGAGAAGTTATCTAAACATGTGCTCTGTGAGTAGATGCATGAGATCTCAATGATACTACCCTAGTTATAAACACTGTATCTAGAAGCTATCTAGAATCTTGAATTTATGGTTGCTTTAAAAGGGAAATTTGTGGAAGTGTATAAACTATTTGTGATAGTGATGGAGGCCTCAACTATGTCTGAATCGGAATTGAATAAAAAACTAAAACTGGTGGAGAAACTAAAACTGGTGACTATAAAGTATAATATGGCTTTGAAGTGGGGAGTGGTAATGTTATAGCATATACTTTCACCCCTATGGGAGAGTTTTTTAGGCTCTCTCACTCTCATCTACAATATTGGAGTAACCTTAGGCTATGGGTATCCTATAGTGAGGTTGAACCTCTAGAGAATGTTGGCTTCATCTTGGCAGATCACCTAAACTAATGTTTCTACTTGGAAAAGAGGTAGAGAGGGGGTATAGGGTAACTAAGAGAGATAAATGTGTGATACAAAAAATTTATTAACACTCACATAAGCATGAAATAAACACTAATTCAACATAAGATAATTCTTTCTCACACAACCTCACAAACTAGTTAATTTGCATAAGTGTTTCATAAACTAGGCTCACCAAATAATACATGAAGCAAAGAGGAATTTCAAAAGTCACACCAATCATCTATTAATGGTAGAAATATCTCAAATTCAGACTGAAACTAAGTTGAAAAGACCTAAAAATAGGCAAGAAATAAGGACAATGGACATGAAAGAACACTTCTTCACAAGGCCATAATGCATAAGCTTGCTAAGCACAATTTAGAGGCAAGAGATAGGTAAAAAATGACTTTATTACTTCAAAAGGTCTTTCTTACAAATTTTGATAGGGTTTCTCCTTATCAAATGAGGATATATTTTTTTTTCATGGTGGAGAAAATAGAGATATAGAAAAAAAGGGAAGAAAAAGGAGAAGAGGCAAGTAAATATAATTGAATAAATGAGATCCAACCACCCTCCATGAATTATCACCCACATTTGCATTAATTAGAACTAATCCTTCTTCAAAAAATTAACCACCATTTAGCTCCAATAGTCTTCAATCCCTCTCATTGGTTGAGAAACACACTAAAATATAAGAACTTATTGAGGATGATGATGTCATGATCCACTAAAAAGGAAAAGTCCAAGAACATCTTTAATGATCGAGCTACCTTTTCTAATCACCTGATATTTATATTTCACTTCCATGCAATCCTTCACTTTTATTGCATGTATAAGGACACAATACCCATAACTTTGAATCTATATTGAGCCATGCTACCTCTAAGTTGAACAACTATTTGTCAGAGATGATGGCCATGTCGAAGGATGAGAACCTCTCCATTAATTGCATACACTAGATCATACTTTAAAAATTAGGCCAAATATTTTCTATAAATGGAAAACCAATCTAAGGACATTAGTTTTCCTGTATCCATTTATGTCAATACAAGTCTATAGATTGTGTAACTTATTTTGATATTTTAAAATGCTAATGACTACTTGTAGGGGTATAGATTTTGATGTTTATGGGCTTGTCATCAATTCCTTTAGACTTTTATTTTCAGCCACTTCTTTAGACTACTTGCTTATAGATAATTCTTCCAAAAGAATTAACCTTTTGGGCCATTCCCTTTAGACTTTTCTTTGTTTTGAGCAATAATTATTTTGGGATTTTATTTTGACCTTTTTTATAAAAGAATTTCTTTCAGCATTTTCTCTAGCTTATTCCTTTAGAATAATTTATTTAGACTTTTTGGCTAAAATAATTTCTTTAACTTTTCTTCAAGCTTTTCATTTGGAACTTAATTTCCATAGACTATTCTCCCAAAATAATTCATTCCTTTTCTTTCAAATATTTTATCTGTGACTTATTTATTCAACACTTTAACCTTGAAAGAATTCATTTGAACATCCCTCTCAAAATAAATTCTTTTGACCTTTTTCCTTGAATAATTCCTTCGGACATTTGAAAAGAATCCTTCGACCTCTTTGAAAATGGTCTTTGGAAACCCTACTTTGGACAAATTCTTAAAATAAAATTACCCTTTTGAAACCTTGAAGTGGAAAATTTTCATGAGAAATGTACCCTTTGGGAAAAGTACTAAGGTCCATTTTCTTCAAAAGTGCCCTTCAGAACCTTGAAAATCATCCTTCAGATTTCAGAAGTGGACCATTTAGAAAGGACACTTTATTGAAAAAGTACCCTTAAAAAAACTTGAAATGGATACTTTCTCAAGAAAATAAGTATTCATATCTTTTCTTTCAGATAAATTATCTAAAAGAATTCCAACACTTAGTGGGAAACAAAATCCCTGAGAGATATGAATACTTCACCAAAAGAAATATTCCTTCTGGAAAATTATGAAAATAATTTTCTTGAAAGAAACTTGAAACTTAACTTAAAAAAGGCTTGAGATAAAAGAAACACTTAGTCCCCACAAATTCTGAAAGAATGAACAAGTAAAGACTTATCTGAATGAAAGATTTTGCACTTAGTTTTTTGGCTTGTAGACTTATCCTTGAACACTGCTACTAGATCCTTGAAAACTTGCTTGGATCCTCTCTATTTTCAATTTTTGGATCCATTTCTAAGCCTTTGATCCACTTCTTCATCAAACCATGTAAGATATTTATATGTGGGCCAAAATGGCCAACATCTTTGGTGGCTCACGGGCGTTGCATGCCTATCTATATAAGAGAACGTAGACTATGTTACCTCATCTAATCCATCCATTAGGCATGGGTTCAAGTCACTTTTTCACTAAAATGGAACATCCTCTTGAATTAAAAGGAAAAAAAAACAAAGAAATTGCACACATGCCCTTGAAAATAAAATAACTAACCTACTAAACAAATGTGCATAAAGGCACTTAGAGTAAAGCATAAAACCTATCCTAATATATACAAAGTTTGAAATTTACAAGCATATACCTTCTAGATCAAATGGAAAACTATGAGTATTATTCACTTGTAATAATCCAATATGAAAAATACCTTATTTTAGAGGTACTATAATTGGTGAACCAGATAGCTTTATGGTTAATCCTTTTAATGTGCTCTCTAATGGATAGAATGGAACAAACATGTCTCCAATGTAGATAGACTGGTTCATGTCCTCCACATTTGGTTCATGTTGGAATGTAGGGGATTTTTCAATCTTCTTATTTTATGGATCAATTTTGTGCTCTGAATCAAGCACAACATGTGATGGCTCCTTTAAATTAGTACTTGGTTGACTATCTAGACTTAAGCATAAAAACTCTAAGTCATCCCAAAAAGCAACTTCCTCTTGGTCATTTTATACAATGCCAAATTCAAATCCATATTTTCTCTATTTGATTTGAAAGGAGCCATATGGTAGTTCATCAGTCCACCTAAGGCCCAATATGTCAAATTTTTGTGGCTTTGGATCTTACCATCCCCCCCTCATTCTTGAAGACATTAGTACTACCTTCAATGGACAATTCATCTTGATATTTGTTAGCTTATTCAACTTGATTGGAAATTTCATCCTCATACTATAGAGGAGGCATAATATGGTTTAAAACATCTACCTAATCCATGAAGTCATGGTACAATTACTGCCATACTTCATCTTGATACTTTTTCTCATTCATGACCTCTCCAACATGATCAACTAATTGATTAACTATGTCAATATTTTCACTTTGGTCATCTTCATCTATAGCCACATCAAATAGAAACTCTTGGGACCAAAAAAATCCACTTTTCTCTTATAAGCAATATGAATACACACCTCTTCAAGTATGAATACATTAGTATTGCCTTCAGGTTCTAATTAATCAATGTCAAAATCATGCCACAATAGTTGGTC
Organism: Torreya grandis; assembly: GCA_037957365.1. Lineage (NCBI taxonomy): Eukaryota > Viridiplantae > Streptophyta > Pinopsida > Cupressales > Taxaceae > Torreya > Torreya grandis. Next base: position 209,855 of record JARHVA010001089.1, on the reverse strand, counting down.
CAAACCTAATTTTTCCTCCCTATTCTAGAGTGAACTACCTATCATGAAATACTCATCATAGACACTTGTGTTATCCTCTTTAGGCTCAAATTTGACTCTAAGGTCATCCTCTATTCCTTGTTAAATAGGCTCTTCCTCCAAGAGGGAGATGGTGGGAGGGTGAAGAAGTTCATTTTACTTACAACTTAAGAGAGTGTCTTTATAACTAGGTACTTTGATCAGTGTTTTTGGTGGCTCTTGAGGGAGGGAGAAAGAGTCATGTAACCCTTGTAGGGAAAACTCAATTGAGCTGAGATAACACCTCTTTTTTATATTATTCAACCACTAACTCCTTCTCTTGAACTGGCTCTTGGATCACCATAACTGACACCTCTTCCTTCTTCTTTATGCCCTTTTGAACCAATTTCCATGATGTAAATATGTAGGGAACAACCATCTTTTCTTATTTTTGAATGGGTATAGGAGGGGGTGGTTTCACAAGAGAGGGCATGACATAATTAAGGGTAAAAGTGTAGGAAAAGATCTATGGTGGGATGGTTTCAAAATCTTGAGTGGGAATGGGCGTAGGGGGAGGAGAGGATAAACTTATTGGTTTGGGTTTGAAATACTCATCCTCTCAATGAGTCAACATATCCTCTATTGAGAGTATCCATTCCTTCATCTCTTAATTCTCAATGTGTGGATAGTCACCTTTTTCAATGGATTCCTACACACTCCAAAACTTATGTAAGAAGATCCTTATCCCCTCCATGGCATGAATGGATAATTCTTGTCCAAGTCTAACCTCCTTATTGATTTTCATGATCATTCTCCCTTGGTCGAGTATTTATTCTCTGATTCTTGACAAGGATGGACCTTGACAAGGTTGACTAGGGGTTGATATAAAACCCTTGGAGGTTGAGATTGAAGTTCTTGAAGGAGATAAGACACATAGGGATGATTACACTGAGTTTGATGATCTTCATAAGATATCAACACACTTTCCAAATCTTGGAAAATGCTTCTCAACCACATCTTGTTCTCCCTCTCACAAACTACCCATTGTTTAACCTCACAAATTGACCACATATTCTTGACCAACTAAAGAGAAATCCTTACCTCTTGTAGAACATGAATAGGGATGACTAAAGAAAGTTATAAACTTCTACCAATCTCCCTTATCAACTCAATATAATCTGATACTGCTTGCTTGAATCTTGACAATGATGTAACAGGATAAACATAATCTTGACAAGGGGAATTAAAAGACTAGTTTGAATGCAAAGGAGGCTAATCTTGGTCATATGTAGGAGTGGGAAGGGGGAAAAGGCCATGATAGGGCTGATAGGTTGTTTGAGGGCCACTTGGGGGGAACACAAGAACATTATTAGCTTGATAAGTGTGATGTTGAGGTAGAGAATAAGTATGTTGATCAAAAGATGATTGCTTGAACATACCAGATAATGATGATTAGACACTTGGACTATTTAAACTAGTTGATGGATGTTTAAATTTTACATCAATGTTTTTTGAATGCCTCTAAAGGTTGATATACATAAGAACAATAACAAAAATCCTTCTACTATTTTGGACCTTGGTCCCATCAAATGTGCCAAAAATTATTGTAGCATAGAATTGCACCCTTGTGGGAGAGTTTTTTAGGATCTATCACTCTTAGCTACAATATTAGAGCAACTTTAGGCTATGGACATCCTATAATAAGGTTGAACCTCTAGATAAGGTCAAATTCCTCTTGGTAGATCACCTAAACTAATGTTTTTGCTTGGAAAAAAGGTAGAGAGGGGGTATAGGGTAACTATGATAGATAAATGGGTGATAAAACAAAATTATTGACACTCAAATAAGCATGAAATAAACACTAATTCAGCTTAAGATAATTCTTTTTGACACAACCTTACAAACTAGTTAATTTGCATAAGTGTTTCATAAACTAGGCTCACCAAACAATACATGAAGCAAAGAGGAATTTCAAAATTCACACCAAGCACCCATTAATGGTAGAAAGATATCAAGTTCAGATCTATAACTAACTTTAAAAAACCTAAAAAATAGGCAAGAAAGAAGGACAATGGACATGGAAAAACACTTCTTCACAAGGCCATCATGCATAATCTTGCTAAGCACAACTTAGAGGCAAGAGATAGGTAAAAATTGATCTTTATTGCTTCAAAAGGTCTTTCTTACAAATTTTTAAAAGGTTTATCCTTGTCAAATGAGGATATATTTTTTTATGAGGGAGAAAATAGAGATATAGAAAAAAGGGGAAGAGAAAGGAGAAGAGGCAATCAAATAGAATTCAATAAATTAGATCCAACCACCCTCCATGAATTCTCACCCACATTTGGGTTAATTAGAACTAATCCTTCTTCAACAAATTAACCAACATTAGCTCAAATAGTCTTTAAGCCCTCTCATTGGTTGAGAAACACACTAGAATACAAGAACATGTGTAGGATGATGATTTCATGATCCATTAAAAAGAGAAAAGTCCAGGAACATATTTAATGCTTGAGATACCTTTTCTAATCACCTGATCTTCATCTTTCACATCCACACCATCCTTCACTTATCTTGCACATATAAGGAAAAAATCCCCATAATTTTGAAACTAGATTGAGCCATGATACCTCTGAGTTGAGTGACTATTTGTTAGAGATGATGGCCATGTCAAAGGATAAGGTCAAAGGATAAGAGCCTCTCCATTAATTTCATACACTAGTTCCTGCTTTGAAACCTAGGCCAAATATTTTCTATAGATGGAAAACCAATCTAAAGACATTGGTTTTCTTATATCCATTTATGTCGATATAAGTCTATAGATTATGTATCTACTTTTGATCTTTTTAAATGCTAATAGCTACTTGCAGGGGTTCAAATTTTTATGTTTGTGGGTCCATCATAAATTCCTTCAGACTTTTGTTTTGGCCACTTCTTTGGACTACATGATTGCAGATAATTCTCTTGAAAGAATTAACCTTTTGGGCTATTCACTTTAGAGTTTTATTTGTTTCGAGAAATAGTTCTTTCAAGATTTTATTTCAGCCTTTTTTTTGAAATAATTTCTTTTGGCATTTTCTTTGGATTATTCCTTCAAAATAATTTATTTAGACTTTTTACCCAAAAGAATTTCTTTGACTTTTCTTCAAGATTTTCAATATGGAACTTAATTTCCATGGATAATTCTCCCAAAATAATTCATTCCTTTTCTTTGAGATAATTTGTTTATAGCTTATTTATTTGTCACTTTTGCCTTGAAGGAATTCATTCAGACTTCTCTCCTGAAATAAATTCTTTTGACTTTTTGCCTTGAACCATTCCTTCAGACATTTGAAAAGAATCCTTTGGCCTCTTTGAAAATGGTCTTCAAAAACATTACTTTGGGCCACTTATCAAAATAAAAATACACTTTGGAAACCTTGAAGTGGACCATTTTCATGAGAAATGTACCCTTCAAGAAAATTGATAAGGTCCATTTGCTTCAAAAGTGCCCTTCAAAACCTTGAAAAGAATCCTTCAAATTTTAGAGGTCGACCATTTGGAAAGGACACTTTGCCAAAAATTTACCCTTTAAAAAACTTAAAATGGATACTTTCTCAAGAAAATAAGTCTTCAAAACTTTTCTTTCAAACAAATTATTTGAAAGAATTCCAACACTTACTGGGAAACAAAATCCTTGAGAGATATGAACACTTAACCAAAAGAAATATTCCTTTAGGAAAATTTTGTGGATAATTTTCCTAAAATAAACCTAAAACTTATCTCAAAAAAAGGCCGGAGAGAAAATAAACACTTAATCCCCACAAAGTCCAAAAGAATGAACAAGTAAAGACTTAGCTGAATAAAAGATTTTGCACTTAGTTTTTTGGCTTGCAGGATTTTACTTGAACACTATTGTTGGATCTTTGAAAACCTGCTTTGATCCTCTCTATTTGAAAATGTTGGATCCATTTCTAATCCTTTAATCCATTGCTTCATCAAACCATGCAAGAGATTTATATGTGGGCCAAATAGGCCAATAAGTAACTCATATGGAACTCCACCAATTGTAATAACCTGATTAGTGTGAATGAATTTCATGCATCTATGAAATGTAGAAGGTCCTACTCAAATTTTTTGAATCCTAGTTAACCAAGTAACATATCAAAGACTCCTACACTAAGATTAATAGTGAATGGTGTGGTCATCTGTGTTAGACCAACCTATATAGAATGTATGATCTCACCCAATGAAATTTGTATGTACCCACTAAATCCATTGATAACTATGTCCATCAAGGTAATATATTGCTTTACATATCCTAAATGATATAATAATGCCATAGTGCACATGTTTACACTAGATCCATTATCTATGAGAACACTATGAATAGGATGATAATAAATGTATGCTATATTAAAGAGTGCATGATAATTTGAATCATCCTCGATGATCTCATGATCTAAGATGGAGATGGAAGGTCTAGCTAGAACTCTAAAATTATATACACCAATCATGTTGCTTAAAGGATGTAACTCAATTAAAGGTGATTTGTATGTATCTAGTAGTGGATGTGCATGATATGCATGGTGAACCCCTATTGTGTCCCTTGTCTCTTATTTAAAATGATGTGGAAAGGGATTTTAGAAGATTTTCAAAGCTATATCCTATGTTTACTTTACTTGAGGAGGCTCAACTGAAGTTCCAAGATCAATATGATTTCCATATATTAAATCTTGTATCTTGTTTCTAAAATTGATGCATTTATGTAGTGTATGTCTTGGTGCCCTATGAAATTTACAAAATACATGCTAATCATATCCTCATGGAAGAGGCTTTGTTGGGTCAACTTCTTGAATAGGAGGGAGAGATATGATGTTACATTCCAATAGCTATTGTAAAACTTTGGTTGGATAAATTGGTAGATTGGTAAAGGTTCACCAAGGAGGCACTAATAAAACCACTCACTGAGGGAGCTCAAAATCCACATTAACTATCAATTGATTCTGACTCTTGTTATCATTGACCTTGACTTTGTATGGGAATTTGTTGTTACTCTTGTTTGTTGTTTCTAAGATACTTGTGTACTTGACTTTGCCTATTTAAATTAGTTTGAATTATCTTTCCTTTAGTGTGTGACACAATTAAATGAAGGAAGAGAATCTTCTAAACATAATTGATTCATGCAAAGTTGGTAGAAGACTCTCTTTAAAAATATTTTATAACTTTTGATCAATCATAGGGCTAGTCATCTTAGCCAAAATAGTCTTATATCAAAGAACATAATCTATGAGATGTTTATGTGACCTTTGTTTCTATTATGCAACTTGGGCATATGAAAACTTAACACCAATGTTAATGTTGAAATGAGCTAGAAACATATCAACTAAAGGATTGAATGCATTAACTGACTAATTCAGTAGACTATAGAACCATTTTAAATCATAATCCTTTAGGCCCTATGGAAATAGCTTGGTAAGTATCCAGTCATTGGGTACATAGTCCAAACATCCTATGTGAAAAGCTCTCAAATGTGTCTCTAGATCACACTTACCATCATATAGAGTAAGCTTGGGTTGAATAAAACCTTGTGGCAAGGGTGTAGAAGTAATGTGATGTGCCAATGGTATATGTAGTAGAGAAAAATAATCCAAAGCTTGTATAAGTCTAGAGGCACCTTGCTCAAGATGTATCACCTCGGATTGAAGAGATCTTATCTCTTGCATAAATGCTACCACATCAAGAGATAAAGATGTACTAGCTATAGCTAGTGGCATAGAGGTAGGTTAGGGTGTTATAGGGGGTTATTAAGACATAGTTGTTGCAGTGTCATTAATAATTGGTTTCTCTATGGTTTAGAAATATTTACCATTTTCACTCTTTTTTATTCTTCTTGTAGTATTTTAAGCATGTTATCTTGCATGTCAGGGTGTTTAGTTAAGAGTTTTTGAAGTTACCTTTTATCAATTTCATCAAAACTAGTGTATTGAACTATTGTTAAGGTAGGAAAAAAATTTGAAATTTGATTGAATTTTTTTCAATAATTTATAATAGGCAAAGTGATAGAGAAGGAAATTACTAAATATAGGAAATGTAAAGTCCTAACTACAATGAACTAGAAATTATGTAAAAAGGATACAAAGCTCACAAACATGTAAAGTGATACCTAAAGAATCAATGGGACCTAGTATATGAAACTAAGGTTTGAAATATTATTTATTTGGAAAAATATTATGAAAATTTGAAATTTAAAGTGAATTTTTGAGTGAAATATGCAGGTAAAAAATAAGAAATTTATTGGAAAATTTGTGATTTAATAAGACCTAGAAGATGCAACTAAGGTTTTGAAAAATAAATGTTTTTGAAAATTACTATTGGATTTTAAAATTTGAAGTGAATTTTTGATTTAAATATTCTAGTGAAAAAATCAAAAAATTATTGTAAAATTACTGGGAAAATACTAGGACCTAGTATGGGCAACTAGGGTTTGAAAGAAAATTATTTTAAAATTTTAAAATTTAATGCTAATTTATAATTTTATTATGTAAGTAAAAAATTAAAAAAAAATAAAAAAAATTATTAGGAAATTTACCATAGGGTTTCTAGGGTTTCTATACATAAACAAAGTAAGTCGGTTTCACCAAATGATTTAACCTATTTGGGAATATTATTGTATTATTCCTAATTTAGTTAAAGGGTCTGAGTAGTAAAATTAGTAAATAAATATGAAATAATTAAGCTACTAATTTATGTAAATTATATTTCAATTTTGACCTTTATAAAAATATTAATAAGAGGGAGAAAATAAGACTTAGCTAAAACTTAACTGATACAGCTAGGACAGAGTCTGAGATTCACTATGTAGGACTGGGACACTATCAAAAACTAGGATTTGACCTTCATTTTATGATTGGAAAAGAGTTTAAAAAGTGGATAGGAGTTTCATAAACACTATATTCCACCTCTATTTATATTGTCTAGAATATCTGAGCTTTTTGGGTTTTGTTTGCTATGCCTGTGTGACCCTATTTGTGAAGTTTTGGTAGCTAAAAATTAGTAGAGCTCCCTATAGAGTATATTATATCTTCAAACCCTATAATCAATTATTATTTAACTAATTTTGAGAAATAGGGGGGTTAGTTTTTGTAATATTCACTAAACATGTATCCACACCCCTTGTGTGGGCATACTATATACATACCAATACTCTGAAGAGGGATCAAGCCATATGTAGTTCTCCCACTTGATGTGCTTTGTGAAATAGAGTGTATGTATATATAACATACTAAATTATATGTTTTTGAGGTGGATATGGACTGGTTTAAGGATTTTAATAAGCTTATAAGTGTATTAGCTAGATGTATGTAGAGAATAAGGAAGATTTCCTGAGTAGTCTTGCTTATATTCTTGCTTGCTTAGTGATAATTTCCAACCCTTTATAAATGATCTTTGAATGGGATTTTATAGGGATAAAGTGGTCATGGTTTTAATGTGCTCACATTAGGATGACAAGGAGAAGGATGGGGAACTGGGAGAAATTAACTATTGGGGACAAAAATGCACTTGGATAGGAGCATTGAAAGTGGATAGGAGTGGCTTTGATGCTATACTCCAAGTGTGACACTATTTTCCTAAGTTGATGGGGCTTAGGGGGATGGATTAGTCATGGAAAGAGTAGTGTATTTGATCTAAGATTAAGTTTGGAAGGCTATAAATGATTTGGAATTAGTGAAAAGATTCTTATGAGGATCATGTGAGCAAGCAAGAGGTACCTATGGGTTTGGTGTCACAAACCACACTCAAGTTACCAATGTTTACATTTTATATGACTACATCAACTGACCTTATGATTTCAAGATATAAAATGATAAACATTTAGTGTTATTAATGAAAAACATCTACCCCATGATTTTAATATTATGCTTCTTGAAATAACCTTCAATTATGACTGACTATTGTAGGTGTATATTCTACCCTTTTAGGCATTTGCATGAACAAGGGAGAGTGAGGTAGAGTTAAATAAATTATAAAAGTGAATTAAGTCCTAAATTTATCTCATATAATATTTAAATTTCATAAAATAAGCATAAACTTAATCATGAAATGGTTTTCAACATGAGGTCACAAGAGTGACTTTTACCTTAAGATATGCTAAAAAACCTTAACTTCTCCAAAGTGTGATAAATAACTTATTTGTAACTTGATATGTTTGAAATCTCATGGATTTGATTACTAAAGTCATCATTCTATATTATAAGGTTTGTTGATATACCATAACTTTATGCTTTAACTTTGAGTTGAAATCCTAAAAAAGACAAAACCTCCTCAGATCTCTACTGCAACCTTGATAAATGTTGTAGATGGCTATTTCTTAACCTAATTCTCATGTCACCTTGAATAGATATATGAATTTATTGTTGGAATTAAGGGAAAATTATCCATTTAAGGTTGTCTTGATACTCTTTCTCATCCCTCTACAAGATTATTTTCTATCTCATATCAATCAAGTCTCTTTCATCATGATATACATGCCTTTGTATGGGTAATTAGTCCTATTAGGCCTAATTAGACCTTTTGCTCTTATGAGTGTCTTTAGTCATATTAAATAAACTTAAATAGTGATGTGAATTTACTTCATGATCTTCCAAAAACCTTCCATTTATTGTTTACCCCTTGATTACTGACATTTTCCATGATGGTTCTATTGCTTTGCTCATTAGACTTTAGGGGAGAGTCTATGTGTTATGCTTAGGAATGGTCTCTTAAGTCCTAGAGAGCATGATTTCTTAGATGTAATGTAAACTACATACTTTTATGAAAAAATAATTTTAATCTACTTAGGTACCTACCAAGATCCCTTATTGACTTGAATTAATACCTTTTCATAACAAGAATTCATGTTTTACTGACTGCACCTTGCCAAAGAGACTATCTCACCATAGGCTCTCTTAAGAAAGACATCCTTAAAGATAAAGGAATATGTGATTTTGTTTAAATATGATATGTTTGAAAGGACTTAAGTGGTGAATTGAGATTTCTTGAAGATGAATAAACTTATTTATCAGAACCAAAACATGTCATGAAGCTGCCTAAGCAGACCATTCTCAAAGACACTATAAGAGACTAGATTTTTGACATAAGTACCTTATTAAAAAGAGTTTCCTAATGAATATAAAATATAATAAATCCTATTTTACTTTAAAATAACTTTACCATAACCATTTTTATCCATCGAGTTATGAAGTGAATAAACATAGACAAACTTGGACCACGTGTAGCTGAATAAAGCATTAAGACCCCCCTACACTCTTAAAAATTGTTAATAAAGGAGAGGGGATGAATATAAAAATAAATAAAAAAATATTAATATGAATAGGACCCCATCCTATGGATAAAAATTTGGGATCCAACTCTCTCTCTGTCCTTTGTTCATTCTGAGCATTTGAAAACTATCTTTGTGAGCTTGTGAAAAGAACAATGGAGGAAAAGAAGCAAGTTTTTCACTTGCAGGACATATGAGAGATGTAAACTCATGGAGATAAAATTTATAATACCAAAATACACATTTAAGTCATTTTCACTTGGAAGTGGGTTCCTCAAGTCCATACAAACCCATAAAACTTCCATTTTGAGCAAAAATCGAGTTATTTTGACATGTAAACCTTTATTATGTCTTCATTCTAAACTTGGTACATTAAAAACTCATTTTAAATATTTAGATAGTGAAATTTAATGTGTATTCCATCTTAACCATCTTTAAAATCCCCTTAAAACATCTCTAGGTGCAAAAAAAGATAGTGTAAAAGAGATGATCTCTTGTAAAGTAACTATATCAGTCCAAGACCTTCTAGGACTTTAAATGACCTCTTCACTAGCTGATTCAATGTTCCTTACAAATATAATGCCTTGAGAAGGATTATTTTGGACACAATAAAAACCTAGGCTTGTCTAAAAATGTTAGACTTTGCTAAAATACCTTATTTTCATCAAAAAAGACTAATGGGATTTAAACCAAGTGACCAAGTGAAAAGACTTGACTTGAAAGACTATGTACCATCTTGATACATCATGACATACCCCTAGGACCTACAAGACTGAGTCTAAAGGAATTATAAATCTTGGCATAGATATTACCTTAAATAATGCTAACAAGGCTAACAAATCATTACTTAAAGGCTACCAAAGGCATGACAAAGCTATGAATAGTGTTGTAGAAGCATGAAAAGCAAAGTTTCAAATTGTAGGGGTGATAATTTTATTTTTGAGGTCAAAATTGTCATATAACCTACTCTTCATGACCCATCTCCACCTATACCTCCTATCACAACTCTTATATCCCAACTCTAGTTGAGCTAGACTTGTGTTACTCGGTGAGAGGAAATCCAGGCACAAGTGACTCAACAACCAACACCTCTACCTCAGGCCACACAAACCTTAAGGTTTGATGCCACCAATAGTATGGAGGCAAGCCTAAAAATGGGCTCCCAATAAGTGCCATTGTAGGTGATCTAAGGGATTTCCACCTCATGATTATGATCAATTATTAGCAATATTTAATTATTATTGTGAATGTAGGTGGGGTATTATATAGCCATTAATGCCACACCTCCACCCACAACAGTTATAATTAATTTTGAAAAATTGATACCAATAAAATATTTTTAATATATTTATTACTTACTAGTAAATATATTTTTATTAAAATATTTAATTAAATATTTATATATTTTAATATGTTTATTGAAAATTAATAAATGAATTTTAATATATATTTTAATTAAATATTTATTGCATTTCAAAAAAAATAAGAAGAAAAATCCACACCATTCTTCCATATTAAATATTTATCCCCATGTTACATGCATATTAAAATTCTTTACTAAAAAAGGATTTTAAGTTGACACATGTCATAAAAAAGACATGGACTTGGAATTTAATGTTAAATTTAAATGAAACTAATGTTAAGCACGGTAATTTTGTAAAAAAAAGATACATGAAATTTTCTTTAATGAAGTGTGGGGTAGAAATTTAAATTCATGCATTAATCTTTACTAAATTCTTAATTAAATCATTTCCACATGAACACCATGGTGTTTGAATTTATCTTTAGTCTTGGCAAAGCATTGCATACTATCTTGGATGGTGTTGACTTTGAAAAAGGATAAGCATGGTTATTGAACTCAAGTCTTGGAGTCAGCATGGTAATCTTTAATTACCAAGAAGTGCAATCTTGATTCTTGATAATCTTAAATTAATCAAGAAATGCAAATCTTGATCTTAGAATCTTGAACATAGTAAAGAAAGAAGACATATGCCATTATTAAAGCATTGGATCTTGGGTAATAGTATGGTATGGAACCATTCACCATTTTGGGCATTAATTATCTATTTATGTGGGGAAGTTTTATTATTCAACAGATTAGAACATCTTTGGCTCTAATTCTACACCATTATCCATGCTTAGATATACATCAATGATGTTGAATTATATTTTGGAATTTTTGGTTTTGATCGATTGTAGAGAAAAATCGAATATAGGTAGTAGGAAATCCTAGATAGCCAATGCTATGCTATCAAAATGGGAAAAGCCCACCTCAGGGAATTCGTTAGTACCCTAGGGAAAGTTGTTATTGCCTAGCCAATGCCAAGTAGCATTGAAAAATATATAACTGTAGGTTATTTTATAGAGGCATTAACAAGATTTTAGCAAAGAAGTTGTGTATTTACATAGAGGAAATTATAGATAGAGATATCTTGATACAGAGGCAACAGAACCTCCAGGAGTTTTATTTTGTTACATAGATAAGATATTTGATATGGAAATAAATTATTTTACTCAAATAAATTATTTTAATCAGTCTCAAAGAGTTTTAATAAGATCATAAAACTCATAGAGTGGACCCAGGGACATATCCATTTGGTGAACCCCATAAAAAAATCCTTTGTGTTATATTTTGTTTTTTAATTTCCTCTCTATGATAAAAAATCCTTTCAATTTTATTTATTCAATTACAAAAGTTTTTATAAATTAATTTTTCAAATTTATTAAAAGGGGAAATTGGAAATTAAAATATTTCATTTTATTTTAAATTTGATCCAAGCAAACTGTAAAGGTCTTTAAAACTTGGATTTATGGATTAGTTTGGTATCAGAGTCTATGATCAAGGCCATTGAACACATTATCTAGAAATTACAATAGTCTTGTATGTTAACTAGGTCTTGATTAAGACGTGGTAAAGGGGAACTTGCAAAGTTTGAACCTAAAATTGGTGCAAGATGTGCATGCTAGTAGTCAAGTATGGGAGTAGACATTTCTAAGGAAGAATTACAATGTGCCTTTCTCAACATGAAAATATGGTTGAGGAAATGTATGAGAAACATATAAAGGGGAAAGAATCAAAGGAAGATCAAGATGAAAGAGAAGAATTTCCTATTTCACCTTCATCTTCCAAGAAGGTCTCCTCTTCTATAGATGGTAAAACTATCCCACATTTGAAATTAGATGTTAAATTTAATTTTCCAATTTATAATGGTGAGCTCAGTGTAGATAAATTGGTTAACTAGGTCAAGCAGATTGAAATATATTATAGGATTCATAATATTCTTAGTGAAGAAGTCAAGATTTAGTTGGATACTCTCTGTATGAGTGGCACAACACTCATCTGGTGGGAGAGTAAGATTTAGGAAGATCTCAAGCAACATGGTAAGGTAATTTATTCCTAGAATGATTTATTTCTAAACTAAGAAACTAATTTTATCCTTTAGGTTATATGCAACAAGCTACTATGGATTGGCAGACTTTGAGATAGAATAAAGGTCAGAGTGTGCAAGATTATAATTAAGAGTTTAAAAAGAAGGAATTAATGTTTGGCATTCCTTTGTATAGTTCAGAAACATTTTTGAAGTATATTAAAGGTTTGCATAGTTATTTTAGACATACTATTCTCATGTTTAATCCTTCTAACCTTGATGAAGTCTGTGTGAAAGCTACCCATATGGAAGCCAGTGGTAAGATGACCAAGGAAGGCTATGGAAATAAATATCACAAGATAATTTAAAATAGAGGAAAAGGTAAAGGAAAGGGTAAGGGTAAGTCTACTTACACTGTTATGAAAGAAGAAGGAAAACTTTTATGTAATCACTACAAGAAGCATCATGATGAGGAAAAGTGTTGGAAACTTCATTCAGAACTCAAGCCAAAAAGGTTATAAAATAAAAATAAAAAGAGGCTAATGCTATTATCCAACAGGACCTAAGATCATATTCTAGTGATGAAACAAAAGTGACTGCTATGGGTTTGCAAGGTTCAAATTCTTCCTCTTCTAACCCTAAACCTTTTATTATTTATTCATCTTCTAAAACTAAATCTAAACATGTTGAAAGAAAAATAAATGAGATTTTCCATATAAGAGTCATATCTAAGCATACTAAAATAGATACTCTTTTTTATAGTGGATCACAAGCTAATATTATTTTTGAAAAGGTTGTTAAAAATTTAGGACTCAAAACTAAACCACATCCAAAACCATATCCTTTAGGATGGGTGTGTGATGATACAAAATTATAGGTCATAAAAATATGCACCTTGAGGATTGCTATTACTTCTAAATTCATTGATGAAGTAGAGATAAATGTAATTCCTTTGGATATTTGTGGAATTTTTTTGGGAAGTCCTTATTTATATGCTATAAAGGTAATCTTTTATATAGAAGAGAACAAATATGTGCTTGTAAATGATGGGATTGAATACATAGTAAGAGCCCATCATGTCAAAACTAATTTGACTCTTGTCTCTATAGGAAAAATGAAAAGACTTGTAAACTAAATTAATATTTTTATTCTCATGATTGTGAAAGCCAAGGATAGTGAAAAATCCAAGTATTTAGAGGGTTGTGTCCTAAACATCAATTTGAAATAGAAAATATTATCTCTAAATAGAATGGTGTTTTTCAAGAACCATAAGGTTTACCCCCTAATAGGGAAATCCAACATGAGATTCAATTGTAGCAAGATGCCTCTCTCCCTAATATTGGAATTTATTGGTTATTAGTAGTAGAGAATGAATAAATAAAGAAGCAAGTGATGGATTTACTTGAGAAAGGAGTCATTCGGTCAAGTACCTCTCTATGTAGTTTTCCTATTATTTTGGTACCAAAGAAAGATGGTACATGGTGGATGTGGATGTATTTATAAGCTTTGAATAAAATCATGGTAAAAAACCACTACCCTCTTACTCGTATTGATTATTTGTTAGATCAATTGAAAAATGCAAAGTATTTTACTAAGTTAGATTTGAGAAGTGGTTATCACCAAATAAGAATAAGTGATGGTGATAGTTGGAAAACTGATTTCAAAACTAAGCAAAGTCTTTTTGAGTGGCTCTTTATGCCTTTTGGGCTTTGTAATATACCTGCTACATTTATGTGGGTTATTAATGACGTGTTAAGACCATTTCTTGATGATTTTGTAATTGTGTACTTGGATGAAATTTTAATTTTAGTGACACATGGCAAGATCATCTTAAACACATGAGGAAAGTCTTAGATACTTTAAAAAAGGAGAAAATTTTCCTTAAGATGTCAAAATGTGAATTTGTAAAAACATCTTTGGTATACTTAGGCTATGTTGTAGGGAATGGCTCATTAAAAATAGACCTTGAAAAAGTTTCAGCCATGTTAAATTGACCAAGGCCTAATAATGAAATAAAAGTTAGAAGTTTTCTTAGAGTAGTTCAATTTTGGAGAGAATTTATTGCTAACTTCTCTTAAATTGCATCTCCTTTATATGCTTTAACAAGTGTTAAGTAGGTCTTTCAATGGGGAGGAAAGCATGAAAAATCTTTCAATACCTTGAAATAGAAGATAAATACAACCCCAATTCTTACACTTCCTGATTTATGACAATCTTTTGAAATAGAAACTGCTGCTAGTGGGTATGCAATGGGGGTAGTGTTAATGCAAAACCAAAAACTGGTGTGTTTTCATTCAAAAACCTTCACAAGTGTAGTTAAAAATTATCATACTTATGATAAAGAGTTATATGCTTTGGTGTAGAGTGTGAAAAAGTGAAAACACTATTTGATGGGTAAAGAGACAATCATCCATATGGATCATTGGCCTTTGCAATACCTTTAATCACAATCCAAGCTACAATAATCATGACACTTATGATGGATGGGATTTTTATAGCAGTTCCATCTTGTGATAAGGTACAAAAAGGGAACACATAATAAGGTTGCATATATGCTTTCTAGACCTCCTATTTTATCATCTACTATTTTGTAGCATAATCCTTTTGTTAATGAAAGTTATAAGAAATAATATGCTAGATAGAGATGTTAATTTTAAGGGTGTCTATAAAGATTTGATAAATGGTAAATTAGTAGAAGCATTTGACTATCATGTGCATAATGGAATGTTATATTATCTTGGAAAAATATGTATTCTATAAGATGAAAGAGTTCACATGATTAGAGAAGCACCCACTTCTCTTATTTCAGGTCTTTTTGGCATTGGTAACATAGTTGCACAGCTACAAAGATATTTCTATTGGCTCCATATGATAGTAAATATATCTAAATATATTAAAGGTTGTATTATTTTTTCCACAAGTAAAACAAGTAATCAAAATTTAGGATTGTATACACCTCTTCTTGTTCCTAACCATCCTTGGGAAAGTATTTCTATGGATTTTGTAGGAGGTTTACCTATGTCATGAAGAAAACATGATTATCTGTATGTGGTTGTGGATAGGTTTAGAAAAATGTGTATTTTGGTTCCTTGTCTAAATAAATTATAGGAGAAGATACTACAGATTTATTCTTCAATAATGTTTTGATCCATTTTGGGTTATCCACTTCTATTATATCTAATCATGATGCTTTATTTATTGGTGAGTTTTGGTCAGCTTTATGGGATTTAATGGATACTAAGCTAAAGAAAAGTATAACCTTTCATCCACAAATTGATGGACAAATAGAAGTGGTTAATTGAATAGTGGTATATTTACTCAGGGGGTATTGTGGTAAACATCCTAAATTATGGGATGGACATTTATATTACGTGCAACATTCTTATAACCATGCTTTATATTCTTCTACTTTAAAGTCTCCTTTTGAGACTTATTTTGGTTATTTACCTAAGTCTCCTTTGGAATTATCTTTTGAAAATGAATATAACTTAGTGGTGGATAGACATATTGATGCCAAAAAGGCTAAAATGTTCATTCAGAGGATCCAGATGATGTAGAAATCTATTCAAGAATGGTTGGAGAAGAGTCAAACTAAATATAAGGCTAGACATGAAAAACATAGAGTTGATCATCAATTCAAAGTGGATGATCATGTTTGGCTTCACATCAGTAAATAAAGACTAAAAGGTGAAGGAAAAAAATTAAAACTAATTAGGTATGGTCCTTTGAGGATTTTGGAAAAGATTGGTAAAAATGGTTTCTAATTAGATTTGCCTTCTTATATGCAGATTCAGTGGTTAATGTGGAAAACTTGAAATTGTATGAACCTCTTACGATCATGGATCAAGATGAGGGTATCAAATTTCCTAATGTTGATGATTTTACTCTTGAGTTTATTCATGAGTTACAGGAAGATGTTATTATTGTCAAGAAAACTAGAACTACATAAAGGGGTGATACATAATATCTTGGTGTGGGTTTGAAAGGGCTACATCTAGATAAGGCAAAATGGATGGAAATCAAGAAAGTGAGGGAAAAATACCCTCACTTGGTTGATAATTAAATTATACTTTTGGATGTCCAAAAACTCTTAGTGGGGAGGAATGATCCAAGGGATTTCCACCCCATGATTTTGATCAATTATTGGCAATATTTAATTATTATTACGAATGTAGGTGGGGAATTATTTGGACAATAATGCCACACCTCCACCCATAACATTTATAATTAATTTTAAAAAATTGCTACCAATAATATATATTTTAATATATTTATTATTTACTAATAAATATATTTTTATTAAAATATTTAATTAAATATTTATATATTTTAATATGTTTATTGAAAATTAATAAATATATTTTAATATATTTTTTAATTAAATATTTATTCCATTTCAAAAAAAAAAGGAAAAAAATATCCGTACCATTCTTCCATATTAAATCTTTATCCCTATGTTACATGCATATTAAAAGTCTTTACTAAAAAAGGAGTTTAAGTTGACACATGTCATTAAAAAGACATGGAATTAGATTTTAGCACTAAAGTTAAATGAAACCAATGTTAAGCATGGTAATTTTTTAAAATAGAGCTATGTGGAATTTTCTTTAAAGAAGTATGGCATGGAACTTTAAATGTATGCATTAATCTTTACTAAAGTCTTTATTCAAGTATTTCCACATGAACACTATGGCATTTCAATTTATCCTTAGTCTTGACAAAGCATTGAATGATATCTTGGATGGTGTTGACTTTGTAAAAGGATAAACATGGTTATTGAACTCAAGTCTTGGAGTTAGCATGGTAATTTTTAATTACCAAAAAGTGCAATATTGATTCTTGATAATCTTGAATTAATCAAGAAATGCAAATATTGATCTTGGAATCTTGAACACAATAAAGAAAGAAGACATATGTCATTCTTAATGTGTTAGTTCTTAGGTAATAGTGTAGTGTGGAACCATTCACCATTTTGGGCATTAATTATCTATTTATGTGGGGAAGTTGAATTATTCAATCGATTGGATCAGCTTTGGCACTAATTCTATGCCATTATCCATGATCAACTATATGCAAATGATGTTAAATTCCATTTTGGGATTTTTGGTTTTGATCAGTTACAGAGCAAAATCAAATACAGGTAGCAGGAAATCCCAGAGAGCTAATGACATGCTATCAAAATGGGGAAAACCCAATTTGAGGAAATTGTTAGTACCCCAAGGAAATTTATTATTACACAATCAATGCCTAGTAGGGTTGAGAAATATATAACTGTAGGTTATTTTATAAAGGTAGTAACAAGATTTTGGCAAATAAGTAGTGGATTTGCATAAAGGAAATTATAGTCAGAGATATCTAGATATAGAGATAACAAAACCTCTAGGAGGTTTATTTTGTTACACAGATAAGATATCTGGTATAGAAATAAATTGTTTTACTCAAAGAGATTTTGTAATCAGTCTCAAAGATTTTTAATAAGATCAGAACTCTCATAGAGTGGACCCAGGGATGCAGCCATTTGGTGAACCCTGTAAAAAAATACTTTTTATTATATTTTGTTTTTTAATTACCTCTCTGTGATTAGAAATCCTTTCAATTTCCATTATTAAATTATGGAAATTTTTATAAATTAATTTTTTGGATTTATTAAAAAGGGAAATTGAAAATTAAAATATTCCATTTTATTTTAAATCCTATCTAAGCAGACTATAAAAGCTTTTAAACATAGATTTCTAGATCAATTTGGTATCAGATCATATGATCAAGGCCATTTAACACATTGTCTAGAAATTACAATAGTATTGTATGTTAACCAAGTCTCAATCAAGATGTGGTGAAGGGGAACTTGTAAAGTTTGAACCTACAATTGGTGCAAGATGTGCAAACCAATAATAAATTATGGGAACATACATGTCTAAGGCATAATTCTAGCATGCCCCTCTCAACATGGAAAATATGGTTGAGGAAATGTATGAGGAACATAGAAAGGGGAAAGAAGAAAAGGAAGATCAAGTTGAAAGAGAAGAAATTCCTCTTTTACCTTCATCTTCCAAGAAGGCCTCTTATTTTGTAGATGGTAAAAATATCCCACATTTGAAATTAGATGTTAAGTTTGATTTTCCAATTTATAATGGTGAGATAAATGCAGGTAAATTGGATAACTGGGTCAAGAATATTGAGATATATTATAGGATTCAAAATATTCTCAGTGAGGAAGCCAAGATTCAATTAGATACTCTTTGTATGAGTGGCACAATACTCATCTGGGGGGAGAGTAAGATTTAGGAAGATCTCAAACAACATGGTAAGGTAATTTCTTCTTAGAATGATTTTGTTTCTAAATTGAGAAAGCAATTTTATCCTTTGGGTTATATGCAACAAGCTACTATGGATTTGCAAAATTTGAGATAGAATAAAGGTTAGAGTGTGTAGGATTATACTCAGGTGTTTAGAAAAAAGGTTTTAATGTTAGACATTCCTCTGTATAGTTTAGAAACATTGTTGAAGTATATTAGTGGTTTACATAGTTATTTAAGACATACTATTCTCATGTTTAATCCTTCTAACCTTGGTGAAATCTTGTGAAAGCTACCCATATGGAATTTAGGGGTAAGATGACCAAGGAAGGATATATAAAGAAATATCACAAGCCAATTTAAAATAGAGGAAAAGGTAAAGGAAAGGGTAAGGGTAAGTTTACTTATACTATTAAGAAAGAAGAAAGAAAACCTTTCTGTAATCACTACAAGAAGAATCATGATGAAGCTAAGTTTTGGAAACTTCATCCATAACTCAAGCCATAGAGGTTATAAAATAAAAAGGAAAAGAAGGCTAATGTTGTTATCCAACATGACTTGAGATCAAATTTTAGTGATGAAATAAAAGTGACTACTATGGGCCTACAAGGTTCAACTTCTTCCTCTTCTAACCCTCAACCTTCTATTATTGCTTCATCTTCTAAAATAAATATAAACATGCTAAAAGAAAAATAAATGTGCTTTTACACATAAGAGTCATATATAAGCATACTAAAATAGATACTATTTTTGATAGTGGAACACAAGCTAATATTATTTTTGAAGAGGTTGTTAAAAATTTAGGACTCAAAACTAAGCCACATCTAAAACCATATCTTTTAGTATGGGTGTGTGATGATGAAAAATTGTAGGTCATAAAAACATGTACCTTGAGGTTTGCTATTACTTCTAAATTAATTGATGAAGTAGAGCTAGATGTATTTCCTTTGGATATTTGTGGAATTGTGTTGAGAAGTCCTTACTTATATGATAGAAAGGCAATCTTTTATAGAGAAGAGAAAAAATATGTGCTTGTAAAGGATGGGATTGAATACATACTAAGAGCCCATACTATCAAAACAAATTTGACTCTTGTCTCTTTAAGACAAATGAAAATACTTGTAAAATAAAATAAGATTTTTGTTCTCATGATTGTGAAAGCCAAGGATAGTGAAAAATCCAAGGCTTTAGAGGGTTGTGATCATAAACATCAATTTTAAATATAAAAGAATATCTCTAACTACAATGGTGTTTTTTAGGAACCACAAGGTTTACCTTCTAAGAGGGAAATCCAACATAGGATTCAATTACAGTAGGGTGCCTCTATCCCTAATATTGACATGCATAGATTGTCAATAGTAGAGAATGAAGAAACAAAGAATAAAGTGATGGAGTTACTTAAGAAAGGATTATTTTGGCCAAGTACCTCTCCATATGGTTTGCATATGGTCTTGGTACTAAATAAGGATGGTGCATGGAAAATGTGCATGGATTTTTGAGCTTTGAATAAAATCATGGTTAAAAATTACTACCTTCTTCCTCATACTGATGATTTATTAGATGATTTGAAAAATTCAAAGTATTTTACTAAGTTAGATTTGAGAAGTGGTTATCACCAAATAAGAATAAGTGATGGTGATAGTTGGAAAACCAATTTAAAAACTAAGAAAGGTCTTCTTGAGTGGCTTGTTATGACTTTTGGGTTTTGTAATGCACCTACTACATTTATGTTAGTTATGAATGATGTGTAAAGATAATTTGTTTATGATTTTGTAATTGCATACTTGGATGACATTTTAATCTTTAGTAACACATGGGAAGATCATTTTAAACACATCAAGAAAGTCTTAGATACTTTACAAAAGGAGAAACTTTTCTGTAAGATGTCAAAATGTGAATTTGTAAAAACATCTTTGATTTCCTTAGGCTATGTTGTAGGGAATGGCTCATTAAAAATAGACCCTAAAAAAGTTTTAGCCATAAAAAATTGACCAATTCCTAATAATGCAATAGAATTTAAAAATTTTCTTAGAGTAGTTCAATTTTGGATAAAATTTATTGTGAACTTCTCTTACATTGCATCTCCTTTACATGCTTTAACAAGTGTTAAGCATGTATTTAAATGGGGAGGAAAGCATGAAAAATATTTAAATACCTTGAAATAAAAGATAAGTACAACCCAATTCTTACACTTCCTGATTTATGATAATCTTTTGAAATAGAAATTGGTGCTAGTGGGTGTGCAATGGGGGTAGTGTTAATGCAAAACCAAAAACCACTGTGTTTTCATTCAAAAACCTTCACAAGTGAAGTTAAAAGTTATCATACTTATGATAAAGAGTTTTATGCTTTGGTGTAGACTGTGAAAAATTAGAAACACTATTTGATGGGTAAAGAGACAATTATCCATATGAATCATCAACCTTTGCAATACCTTCAATCACAATCCAGGCTACAACAATTATGACACTTTTTATGGATGGGATTTTTGTAGCAGTTCCATCTTGTTATAAGGTACAAAAAGGGGACACATAATAAGGTTAAAAATATGCTTTCTAGATATCCTATTCTAACATTTACTATTTTGTAGCATAGTCCTTTTGTTAATGAAAGTTATAAGGAAAAACATGCTAGAAATGTTGATTTTAAGGGTGTCTATAAAGTTTTGATAAATGGTAAATAAATAGAAGCATTTTATTATCATGTGAATAATGGAATGTTATATCATCTTGGAAAAAATTATATTCCATGGGATGAAAGAGTTCACATGATTAGAGAAGCACACACTTCTCTTATTTCAGGTCATTTTGGCATTGGTAAAATAGTTGCATAGCTAAAAAGATATTGCTATTGGCCCCATATGATGAAAAATTTATCTAAATATATTAAAGGTTGTATTATTTATTCCACAAGTAAACAAAGTAACTAGAAGTTAGGATTGTATACACCTCTTCTTGTTCCTAACCATCCTTGGGAAAGTATTTTTATGGATTATATAGGATGTTTACCTATGTCATGAAGAAAACATAATTATCTATATGTGGTTGTGGATAGGTTTAACAAATGTGTATTTTAGTTATTTATACTAAAAAGTTTACAAGCAAGGATACTGCACATTTATTCTTCAAAAATATTTGGATCTATTTTGGGTTACCCACTTTTATTATATCTGATCATGATGCTCGATTTATTGGTGAGTTTTGGTTAGCATTGTAGGATTTGATGGATACTAAGCTAAAGAAAAGTATAACCTTTCATCCACAAACTAATGGACAAACATAAGTGGTCAAATAGACAGTGGTACATTTACTCAAGTTATATTGTGGTAAACATCCTAAATTATGGGATGAACATTTATATTATGTGCAACATTATTATAATCATGCTTTGCATTCTTTTAGTTTAAAGTCTCCTTTTGAGACTTGTTTTGGTTATTTGCCTAAGTCTCCTTTGAACTTATCTTTTGAAAATGAATCTAACTTAGTGGTGGATGTAAATAGTGATGTCAAAAAGGATAAAAAGTTCATTCAGAAGATTTAGATGATTTAAAAAGCTATTCAAGAATAGTTGGAGAAGAGTCAAGCTAAATATAAGGCTAGGCATGACAAACATAGAGTTTATCATTAATTCAAAGTGGATGATCAAGTTTGGATTCACATCAACAAAGAAAGACTTAAAGGTGAAGGCAAAAATTTAAAACCAATCAAGTATGGTCCTTTCAACATTTTGGAAAAGATTGGTACAAATGCTTTTTGATTGGATTTGCCTTCTTATATGTAGATTTGTTTAGTGGTTAATGTGGAAAAATTGAAATTGTATGAACCTCTTATGATCATGGATCAATATGAGGGTATTCGAGTTCCTAATGTTGATGATTTTAATCTTAAGTCTCTTCATGAGTTGCAAGAAGATATTATTGAGAGGAAAACTAGAAATACATGAAGGGGTGATACAAAATATCTTTGTGTGGGTTTGAAAGGGCTGCATCTAGATGAGGCAAAATGGATGAAAATCAAGAAAGTGAGTGAAAAATACCCTCACTTGGTTGATAATTAAATTCAACTTTTGGAAGTCCAAAATCTCTCAATGGGGAGGAATGATCTAAGGGATTTCCACCCCATGATTTTGATCAATTATTGGCTATATTTAATTATTGTTGTGAACGTAGGTGGGATATTATTTTGCCAACAATGTCACACCTCCACCCATAACATTTATAATGAATTTTGAAAATTTAATACCAATAAAATATATTTATTATTTACTAATAAATATATTTTTATTAAAATATTTAATTAAATATTTATATATTTTAATATGTTTATTTAAAATTAATAAATATATTTTAATATATTTTTAATTAAATATTTATTCCGTTTCAAAAAAAGAAAAAGAAAAAGATCCATACCATTCTTCTATATTAAATTTTTATCCCCATGTTACATGCATATTAAAAGTCTTTACTAAAAAAGGAGTTTAAGTTGACACATGTCATTAAAAAGACATGGACTTGGAGTTTAGCACTAAAGTTAAATGAAACCAATGTTAAGTATGGTAATTTTATAAAAAGAAAGCTACATGGAATTTTATTTAAAAAAGTGTGGCATGAAACTTTAAATGCAAGCATTAATCTTTAGTAAAGTCTTTATTAAATAATTTCCACGTGAACACCATGGCATTTGAATTTATCCTTAGTTTTGGCAAAGCATTACAGGTTATCTTGGATGGTGTTGACTTTGCAAAAGGATAAGCATGGTTATTGAACTCAAGTCTTGGAGTTAACATGGTAATATTTAATTACCAATAAGTGTAATCTTGATTCTTGATAATCTTGAATTAATCAAGAAATGCAAATCTTGATCTTGGAATCTTGAACACAACAAAGAAAGAAGACTTATGTCATTCTTAAAGCTTTGGATCTTGGGTAATAGTATGGTGTGGAACCATTCACCATTTTGGGCATTCATTATCAATTTATATGGGGAGGTTTAATTATTTAACTAATTGGATTAGCTTTGGTACTAATTCTACACCATTATCCACGCTTAGCTATACACCAATGATGTTGAATTCCATTTTGGGATGTTTGGTTTTGATTGGTTATAGAGAAAAATCAAATATAGGTAGCAAGAAATCTCAGAGAGCCAATGCCATGCTCTTAAAATGGCAACAAAACAATTTGAGAAAATTGTTAGCACCCTAGGGAAATTTGTTATTGCCCAGCCAATGCTAACTAGCATTGAGATATATATAACTGCAAGTTATTTTACAAAGGTAGTAATATGATTTTGGTAGAGAAGTAGTGGATTTGCACAGAGGAAATTGTAGATAAAGATATCTAGATACAAAGGTAGTAGAACCTTTAGAAGGTTTATTTTGTTACACAAATAAGTTTTTTGGTACAGAAATAAATTATTTTACTCAAATAGATTTTTGTAATCAATCTCAAATAGTTTTAATAAGATCAAAACAATTATATTGTGGACCTAGGGATGTAACCATTTGGTGAACCTCATAAACAAATTCTCTATGTTATATATATTTGATTTCCTCTTTATGATCATAAATCCTTTCAATTTCCTTTATTAAATTATGGAATTTTTTATAAATTATTTTTTTGGATTTATTAAAAGGGAAATTAGAAACTAAAATATTTCATTTTATTTTAAATCTGATTTAAGCAAATTGTAAAGGTTTTTAAAACTTGGATTTATAGATCATTAGGTTCCACTCCTTACACCTCCCATTTCCTCCATCTACTTTCCACCCCTCACTCTCACCACCTTCTAGTTCCCAATCATGGCATCCCTCAGTTTTGCTCCCATTCTACAAGCTCCCCATGTGGTGACTCCTCTTTTACCCATTATACCCCCTCTATTTTTCACCTAGGTAACTTTGGCCTCAGTCCTCTTGAGCATTATTACCTCTTTATTCCCTTCTAACCCATTCATTCCACAACTCAAAACCTCTTTAATTCCTTAATTGGGCATGCCTTCAGTCTAGGTACTTATAAGCACATCTTTGTTAGTAAGCATGGATACAATCATCAAGAGTTCATCTCCAATGGCAAGAACCCTCCCATTACCCCCTTAAATCATCCTAATGCATCCCTTAAAAGTTTAAATTCCTCCAAAATTAACCCCCATGGATCTTTCTATCTCTATTAGTCTTTCCACCACAAGATCTGGAGTCAACCCAGGTAGGAAAATCAATAAAAATCAAAAGTATAATCACCCTCATGATTCAATTCATATACTTTCTACTCCTATCTCACCTCCTCCACTATCCTAAATGGCTCATCCAACCTTGATCATGATGCATCTATATATCACTCCTTACCCCCTTCTTCCCCTATACACTTAAAGATGGATTTAACCAACCAATCTCTTCCCTTATGTTGAACACCCCTCTCCTGAGAGTCATTTCTCCTCAAGTGGGCATAACCCAGGAGTAGTTGTAGGCAAAAATGTTCCAATGAGCCTCCCATTTCATACTTCTTCCCTTCACTCCCATGCCCCCTCCTCTTCCATTACTTTCCTCATTCACCCCTTCCAATTCCTCCATCTCCCATCTACCTCATATTATTCCCTTCACCACCATCTCAACCACCCCTCCAACACTTCCTATAACTCAAGAAATGGTCCTAAGGATATAAGTACTAGAGATGATAACCCAAGATAACTCAGACATGTAGTGGAACTTTTATCAAATCTCAAAAAAATGAAGAAAAATCTAATGTAGAGGTTCATTTAGGAGGGAAAATTGATGGTATGGAAACCTAACATGATTTATTCTCCCTCACTAAGGTGAGGAATTCCATTAGGGAATAAAGGATGGTTGAGGGTGCAATATCCATTCATTGGGCAACTCATGATATGTTAGACAAGTTTATCAAGGACATGCAAAGTTAGGTTCAGACATTAGAAGAACAAGTGAAGAGATCCTTCCCCATATGGTTGATTTCATAAGCCAAAAACACCAACTTAATACTCTTCTTAGTTTTGGGGAATGTGGTGGAGATTATGGTAGAGACCAATGTGTTTATCCAATGGACTCAAGCTTACATGGAAAATATCATGGAGATAGATGGAAAGTGTAGGAATCTATTAGTGGTGAAAAAAGGTATGTTCCATGAATTGAAACTAATGCTAATCATAGACTTGGGGTTGCACTAGACATACACCAGGAACATGAAGGTAGATATGGAGGAATGGTTGGTTGTGGATTTTACTATAATAGGATCCTTAGAAGAAGATAGTAAAAATATATTTACCTACTTCAAATAGGTCAATATCTCTATGCTATCCCATTTAGATGGCACCCTATTAGACAGAGGATAATTTGGAGTCCACTTGGGTTACTTTGACTACGTCATGAGGGAGGTCACCAAAATAAACAAGGAAGGGGCCCAAATAGTTATTGAGTTATCAATGTAGTCCACAATAAGCATGAAATAAGTGTTTAGGGTGTAGGTGTCAATAGAAGCTCCCTTCTAAGTGTACTAGAAGTTGTTAATTCAAGCCAAAGTGATATTTAAGGAAACCTTGATGGACCTTGCCAAGCTAGACAAGGAATTTGACCTCATGGCATTCACATTGGAAGATAGGGATGTGAGATCAAAATAGTTGGGAATTAGATCTTCATAACTACCTCCACATATCAATTAGGTGGTACCCCATAGATATTTTAATGGGATTGAAGGGATTTTTCTCATTTTGAACTTTGAATTATGGTTGTAATGGTCATGAGTGGCCATCATGTCCCAAGGTGGGAATCTCACACTTTTTGGATATTATAGCCATGATTTCACCTTTTTTCCTTCATTTGTTTAGACTGTAGAGTTAGCCATGAAAAATTATTGTAACATCACTTATTTTTTTAATGAATATAATTAAAATTTTATACAAAAGGATTTATTTTGCATCTCTATATATTTCATATCCATTATAAATTATTTCCAATGTTAGATTAATCATATTAATACCTTACTATTAAATGTCTGATATGGTTATGATGTTCTCATCTATTATAATCACTCTATGAGCTATATCATTTCCATTTTTATAGTACTATTAATTTATGTGTTAATCTACAAGTTATCATTAGAGTTTTATTTGTAAAGTACTATAGACTTCTTGTAATTATATTTAGTGAGGGTTCATAGTTGAAACATGCTCCCTTGTTTCCTCAGACTCTTCCCACTGTATGTTCTTGGAGGTAAACATTTTAGTGAAACTTAATCTATAATGGTGTAACTATGGCAAGGGTACTTGGTTCAATGATTGATGCATTGATTTTAGTCTGAGTCTAGAGGCTCTCTTATCTACCTTATTCTCCCCTCTCTTTTTATGTTTGTTTTAAAAGACCAAACTAACCTTTTCCCTTGGGTTTAAAAAGTAGAGGATCCCAATACATGAAATTTAATAATAACCTTGGATAATTATATCTATATGTAATAATATCACTTTAAACTTTTGGTGGGAATACTATATCTCTTAGAGACTATTCATGTAGACTGCACTATGAATTCAAATCCCTATAGTCATGCCCTGGGTTGATCTCAACTTAGTCTTAAAATGGAGGAATAAATTCCATTGTTGTTTATTATGACCTTAACCATTGGTGTGTTTAGGGATATGTGTGATCGACTTGTGGATTACATACCTCTTTTATCTATTTGTTACATTTCTCTATATTCTTAGATAGGTCAGCCTATGTAATAACCTTGGCTAAGCAAATTATATATAAGAGGTAGTGGTTAGTATTTAATCATAATGTGAAGTATTATACTATTAGTGCATTATTGTGGAGGTTGCCCCATTAAAGTGGCTTTGCTATATTATTTAGTATTCTATTCTACTGTCAATTATCACTATGTAATATCTCTTATTTTCTTATATTGTGTAATATAAAATCATTTTGTGTGAATATCTAAGTAATTTCATTACAATTGGTATCATATATTCGATTTGGGAAATTTCCTACAGTGTTTTTTTTTGGATCTAGTGAGGCTTGGCTTCTGGGAACAGTGAAAGCAAAGAAACATTACTTGCAATCTGGGAAGAATTAAATTTTTTTGTTAGTGCAATATTGCTTGAAACACTTTTTTGAAAAAAAAATATTTAAAAAAAAAAGTCTACAATTTTTTTTCCCTTTGCACACTTGCAGTCATTGGATTTTTCTCAGTGAGATGATCATAATGGTATATTCTATTGGTACACTTTTTTACTACCAAAATTTTTACTCTAGTGTGCAAAGGTAATCATTAGATTCATCTTGACAAGGTGATCATAATGGTACCATTTATTGGTACACTTTTTTTCGGGGTCAAAACACTCCTAGGTTTTTTTATGGTAGGTCCTTCAACTTGGGGAATAAAAGAGGCACCAAAAAATCCTAAGACTCCTATTAATGACATGGAATCTAGAACTTTAGATTTAGTGATTTCTCAGCTTCAAGAGGAC
Source organism: Torreya grandis (assembly GCA_037957365.1). Taxonomy (NCBI): domain Eukaryota; kingdom Viridiplantae; phylum Streptophyta; class Pinopsida; order Cupressales; family Taxaceae; genus Torreya; species Torreya grandis. The sequence goes on along the minus strand of JARHVA010001089.1, from coordinate 181,429 downwards.
ATAAAAAACTTGGTGAGGCATTATGACTTTGTTACAATCTAAGCTAATGTTTTAGGGATGCACAAAGAGATTAATGGAGTTCATAATGAATTACAACATATCACTATGCAATTGGCTACCCTCATATCTCAATTTCAACCTAACAACCCTGCACTTTAGCATTCAAAATTTCCTCTCAACAACTCCCATGTTGGTATGAAACTGATGTTGCCAAAAGTGGACATGTGCAAGCTTGATGTTAACAATACTCTCACTTGGATTAACCAAATTAATAATTTATTTCATATACATCAAACCCCTAGTTCTTAGAGGGTGATGGTGGCATCCCTGTATATGGAACCTGAGCAATTCATTTGGTATCGCTGGTTATGTGCTCAAAATAAAAAAGATGGTGATCTTATTATATGGATTATTTTTATTAAGGATTTGACAAATCATTATAAGAATAATATCTTTGATAACTATTTTATGTAATTAGACAATGTATGACAAATAGGACCTGTGAAGGATTATATTCATCATTTTTAGAATCTCTCTTTATGGGTGGAAAATATCACTAAGAGAAATTTGACAGATCTATTTCTGGGTGGCCTCAAAGATAGAATCCAATACAAGGTTTGAATTTTTATCTCAACATATATATTAGAATATATCCCTAAGGTATGCATGATATAATAAAAAGAAATGGTCAAAAGGAAAACTTTCATTACTGGTCGTGATCGTAACTTTCTAACACCATCGTTTCCATAGTGCACCAGATTAACACAACAAAAAATTGAGGGGAAGTGAGTCAAAGGTTTGTGTTATGGTTGTGATAATAAATGGATCAAAGACCATCATTATTATAAAAAGAATCTATTTTAAATTGAAGGTGCTAATGATGATGAAGATGATGTAGAATTACATGATGCAGATGCAAAAGTTCTTGAGGAAGAATCTGAAGACTCTCAACCTACTATTTCATGCCATGCCCTATCAAATATTAGTACTCCATAAAATATTAATTTGATGGGTTTACTTAAGAAATAGAAGGTCATTGTCTTGATTAATTCTGAGAGCACACACAACTTCATCCATAGTAAGTTGGTTGCTCATTTGAACTGTTTCATTTATCCAGTTCTAGAATTTTAGGTTATGATTTTAGATGATGGTACTATCAACTATTTAAGAAAATGTCATAGTATTAAGTTGGCCATGGGAGACTACTTATTGGATTCTCCTATGTTTGCTATTCTAATGGGTGGAGTTGATATTATTCTGGGAGTTTAGTGGCTCACCACCTTGGGCACTATTGAGATGAATTTTTAAAAATTATTCATGCATTTTCATTCTGAAGAAAGGACATTTGAGCTAAGAGGATTAACGGCTAAATCTCCCCAAATTATTATCTCCCATAAAATGATAAATATTTTCCATAAGGGTGCTAAGGGATTTATAGCTCAATTATTTTCTATGGAAGTACCACCAACTCAGCCATCTCCATTTCTTGATTTGCAACAAATAATTGATTATCATTCCATTATTTTTGGATACATGCCAAAAGGACTTCCACCTAGTCACATGCATGATCATGCTATCACACTTATTTCTAGTATTACACCACCCAATGTCAGGCCATAAAAGTATCCTTATGCCCAAAAAAGTGAAATTAAAAAGATGGTACAAGAGATGTTGGATGTAGGAATCATTCACCATAGCCAAAATAAATACTCTTCACCAGTTATCATGGTGATAAATAAATATGACACTTGGAAGATGTGCCCTAACTATAGAGAATGCAACAAGTACACTATCAAAGATAAGTTTCTAATTCCCACCATTGATGATTTTTTAGATGAATTGAATGGTGATATTTATTCTACCAAGTTAGATCTACATTTTGGGTATCATCAAATTAGGATCTGTGATGAAGACATACCCAAAACCACTTTTAGGACTCATGAGGGCCGTTATGAGTTTTTGGTTATGCTTTTTGGACTAAAAAATGTACCATATACTTTCTAGAGTTTGATGAATACTATTTTTAATCCATTTTTGAAGAAATTTGTTATTTTATTATTTGATGAAATCCTCATTTATAGTAAAAATTGGGTAGACCATTTGCAACACGTGAAATAGGTACTCTCTATTTTGGAGCAAAATCAATTGTATGCCAAACCTACCAAATGTACTTTTGGGGCTAGTGAGGTTGAATATTTGGGTCAATTGGTGTCTTATGAAGAAGAGAAAGTGGATCTTAAAAAAATCTAAGCAAAGGTGGATTGGCCAATTCCTAAGACATTCAAATAACTTTGAGGATTTTTTGGGCTTACTGGTTACTATCATAGATTTGTCAAAAATTATGGTAGTATTATAGCCCCACTTACCTCTTTGTTAAATAAAGACTCCTTTAAGTGGATTGATGCAACTACCTAAGCATTTGAATATTTGAAATTGGCTATGTGCACTACTCTAGTATTGGCCACTCCTAATTTTTATAAGACTTTTATGGTTAAATGTGATACATCTAGGTATGGTATGAGTGTTGTACTCATGAAAGAAGGTAGACCATTGGAATTTAAAATTCATCAAATCAAGGGTAAAAATTAGCACAAGCCCATATATGAGAAGGAAATGATGGCCATTTTTCATGAAGTCAAACAATGGAGACCTTATTTGATGGGTCATCTCTTTTAGGTAAAAACTAATCATGGTAGTCTTAAATATTTTTTGAAACAAAGGTTGTCATTTAAAGAACAACAAAAATGGGTAACTAAGATGCTAGGCTATGATTTTGAAATAGTCTATAAAAAAGGCAAGGACATTATGGTGGCAGATGCACTATCCAAAAAAACAAAGGCAAAACCATCAAAACTCTAGGTCTTTTACAACCTTTATCTATCCCTAGCCAGCATTAGGAAGAGGTATCTATGGATTTCATTACAAGGTTACCAAGATCTAATGGTCAAAATGTTATCATGGTTTTTTTTAGATCATCCCAATAAGTATGCTCATTTTTGTTCCATTTGTTACTAGTACAGTAGCTTCTACTTTTCTCAATATAGTTCAAAAACTGCATGGGACCCCTAAGATCATTATCAGTGATAAAGATCCCATTTTTACTAGTAATTTTTGGACTAAGTTATTTACATGTTTAGGCACTCAATTGTCTCATAGTTCATCCTATCATACTAAATCTGATGGACAAACTAAGGTAGTCAACAAATGTCTAGAAGGATATCTCTATTGTTTTGTTTTTGATAAATAGGATAAATGGGTTTATTGGTTGCCACTTGATGAATGGTGATATAATACTTATGTTCATATTTCTTCCAAAATGTCTCCTTTTATGGCAATATATGGATACCACCATCCATCCATCACTTCAACATTGAAGGCCCATCCTATGGTTCATGCAATTGAAGAACATATTCACCATCAATAAAAGGTCCTTGAAAGTTTGCTTGAAAATTTAGCTATGGCCCAAAATCACATGAAGCAAAAAGTAGATCAACATAGAAGTGAGAGGAATTTTTACATTGGTGATTGAGTCTTTTTTCTCTTAAAACCATACAAAAAATGTCATTAAAGTGAAAAAAATTGATTACAAGTTATCCCCTAAGTACTATGGACCTTATTAGATCTTGCAAAAAATTGGCAGTGTGGCGTACAAGTTAGATTTTCCTTCATCCACTCACATACATCTAGTATTTCATGTATCATGCCTGAAGAAATTAATTGGACATAGAGTTACCATTCAAATATAATTACTAGAATTGGTTGAGGAAGGTAAAATTGTTCTTGATCCTGAGGTGATCCTTAAATGGTGCACTAAGCAACTACATTCTAGAGAAATTATAGAATACCTGATCAAATGGAAGAATTTTCCTTGTGAAAATGCCACTTGGGAGGATGAAGCATTTTTGCAGTAGCATCTAGAGTTGCCATAATGTTGAGGATAATGGTTTTTTGAAAGGGAAGGGCTTGTTATACCCTTAAGCATTGGTGTGTCTAGGGATATGTGTGGCTGAATTGTGGCTTATATACCTCTTTTATTTATTTATTACATTTATCTATGTTCTTAGATAGGTTGGCCTATGCAATAACTTGGCTAAGTAGACTATTTATAGGAGGTAGTGGTTAGTCTTTAATCATCATTTTAAGTATTCTACTATTAGTGCATTATTATGGAGGTTGCCCCCTCGAAGTGGACTTTCTATATTATTTAGTATTCTAATCTACTATAAATCATCATTATGTAATCTCTCATATTTTTTTATTCTATTCAATATAAAATCATTCTATGTGAATATCTAAGTAATTTCATTACATTGTTCCCATCTTCTCTTTAGGTAATATCCAATCTCATGGGTATTTCATGAATCAAACTTTGGAGCAAACAATAATTGGTGTTATAAGGAGGTCTAAATCTTGTATTTTAGACTTATCATTAGTTTATTGGTGTGTTGAAATTTTGATTATTGATAATAATGTACTAACCATTATTTAATTGTGAAGCATCTTAGAGACTAGTTCTCCTATTACCAGGGCTAGTTCTTTCCATAGTTGATTGGTAATTTCCTCCTACTTTTCCATAGGAGACATAGGCTCAACCAGTCTAGACCTACCATGATTCCAACCATTTTATCCCCAAAACCTCTTTGAAATTTGTATCCTAAGATGGCCTAATTAGCTGGCTATACCATTAACATCTTGGGTGTTATCCATGACTTACCTAGAAACCTTGAGAGATATCTCCCCTATTTCACTCTTGGTGTGGGATATACCACTAAAAAACACATATCTTCCTATAAAACTAACCTAAGGCTATTAATTTTAGAACATGAGGATGTGTCATTTAGGATTTTCCCCTTCACATTGATGGATTCAACATATGATTGGTTCCTTAACCTCCCTGAAGACTCTATCTTGAGTTAGGACTATTTTAATAATACTTTCCTTGCCTAATTTGGGTAGGTGGTATACCCTATTATTTTGTACTATCAATTTTCTTGTATCAAAAGGGATCCCATTAATCCTATTAGGAAATTCAATGCTAGGTTTTAAAAGATGTATAACCAATTCACCATGATTTATTAACCTAACCCTCAACTAGCACTTTAAATATATAAGAATGCACTTGACCCTTAGAAAACCATGTTACTAAGGAGATACACTACCATAAAATACCTATCCCTTGATTATTTAGGATCCATAAAGGTGGATAGGAAACTAACCCACAAGGCCACATGATGGCCCCCACTCTTAGCATATTACCATAGATTCTTTAATTGAGATTCTTGCCCAATGTTAATTAGAATACCCAAATACTTTAGCTACTATCTATGACACATAAAATCCTAATAGGTCATCCCACTTCACACCAATAATTGGGTTTTATGAACCTATGGAGGAATGAATTAACTCCTCAGATGCCACACCAAGTAACACTAGCAATAACTAACAATACCCAAACTACACCTCAAGATTCCATAAATAGTGAGTTGGATGCCATTTAGTGAATGGTAAAAAAATTGAGAAGTGATTTCCTTGGGATAAAAAGATAGGTGAGTAACTCTAATGCAAAAATTTCTAGCAAAATCTTCACATATTAAAGACCAACCAAGAACTATAACCATCCTCACAATCCCTCAGGACCCTCACCCAATAGGTTTCCTAAAATCAATATCTTCAAGATAGCCTTACTTAACAAGTGTTAAGTGCATAATATGATATCCCATGGGGAAATAAACTACATATAATTTAGTTCTATTTTTGAGATCTTCTAGAAGGAAATTGAAGAATATGAGGTGGTCCCCAATCACCTAAATCATATAACACATGTAAATCCCTTATAAATGTGATGGTGATAGAAACCATGGATTTCCTTAGCTAGGAAGAAAATGATATAAAGGAAGGTATTAGTCAAGTGAAATAATTTTAAAGGAAAAATTATACCCTCAATAATAGGCAACTACAATAGCCCATAACTACCTCAACTCCTCCTAACAATGGTGTGACCCCCCTAACCAAAATGCTAGGAATGATGCCCCACTTCCAAGACCTCAAAAACCTAAGGAACCCACATAGGCCTTGGTAATCAAAATCAAATGGGGTTATAACATAGTAGAGGATATGAAAAATATCAAATCTAATATTTCACTTCATGAGCTTGCTCAAATCACTAAGTAATGTGATCTGCTTCTGAAATCCTTGAATCAAAAGTTAACCCAATCAACCCAATCAAAACCAACAGTAGTACACACCAATTTGATCATTAAAACAAATAATATGGATGTTCCCCCTTTATTATTACCTATTAAATTATTTGAAAAGAATATACATAACTACTTAGTAGATTTAGGAGCTTTAACCAATGTAATGCTAGTAGGCATATATGAAAATCTCAAGTTGGTCCCTATAAAATCAGATAGGGTAGTGCTCCAACTTGACAAGTATTAAGTGAAAGTGATAGGTGAAATTCTCAATGTCCACATCTAGTTATATTTTTATCCTATATTCAACACTTCATATACATGTATGTGGTGAAGATTCCCAAAGCTTATGGCATGCTCCATAACAAAGATTAGTTCAAAACCCTAAATGGGTATATAGCCATAGATTTATCCCATATGTGGTTACCATGAAGGGGAGTAACAAAAAAATTTAGTTATATATGTAATTTCACATGAAACACATGATAACCAAGTACAACATCATTAATGAGAAGGTAAACCTAGTGTCCTCAGACCTAAGGATCTACATGCCGAGCATAAAGTTTCCCAAAGAACAAGTTAGTCATAACCCAATCCTGCTTAACCTATGGTTTCTCTATATAGATGAAACTCATTCCAAATAAGGTAGTGTGGATATTTATCTTCTCATATACCCCCTATTGGTAAATATTTAGCATCGTATAGGTTATAGTTTCCTCTAACAAATAATCAAGTAGAGTATGAAGCTCTAATGCTAGGATTATAATTTGCATTGAAATACAATGTAAATGACTAAGAGTATTTACAGATTATGAGATGGTGATAAACTAGATCAAAATTAAATTTCAATGCATGTTATAATACCTCATAAGGTATAATCATGGGGCTTAACCCTAATCAATAAGTTTAACACATTTAATATCATCTTTATTCCTTGGGAAGAAAATTGAGTAGAAAAATCACTCACATTTATGATAATAAATTTAACCTCCTTGGAAGACACTAAGTTATAAGAGTTTTATTCAAATCTTTTCCTAGTCCCACTATCCCAAAAAATATGACAAACTTTTAAGTCTTTGAGGATGACCAATAGATCATCTAATTTCTAAGCAATGATGGAATATTTGAGACCTGAGTTATAGATGAGAAAGATATAGACAACCTAGGGAATGAGATAGATAAAAATTGGATCCTAAATATTCATGGGAATTGGATCCCGAAGGGAATGATCTCATTAGAGAGATAATTTTATGTTTTAAACACCACCTTCCAACTAAAAACTCCCAAGTTTGAGGACCAAAATTTTTAACTCATCAACCTTTGTCCTATATAAAATCCCTAGATGGTAACTGTAGGTCTTGACTGGATGGAATATTAATTAGAGAAATTACAAAGGTTAGTGTTGAGGTATAAGGATGTGATCACTTGGCCTATAGATACCTTAAGGTCTTTGAACCAAGATTGATCACTCACACTATTCCTCTTAAACCCAGTCAGAAACCATTTAGGAAAAGATAGAGGCCAATAAACCCAATCATGGAGCCCTCAATACATAAGGAAGTCTATAAGTTTCTTTATGCAAGGATAATTTTCCTATTTTGCCACTCCACCTAGGTGGCTAGCCTAGTGTCTATGTGAAATAAAAATGGATAAATTTTCTTATGTGTGGGATTAAAGAACTTAAACCAAGCCTTATATAAAGATAATTACCCATTACCTTCCCTTGATTAAGTAATCTAAATGGTGAGTGGATCTCAAATGATGTCCTTTATAGACAACTTATTCAAATACAACTAGGTCTTGGTCAACTCTGAAGATAGGACTAAGACTACCTTCACCACTAATTAGGGCATATTTCCTTATAAACAAATTCCCTTTAGGTTGATCAATGCTAGCATAACTTTACAAAGAGTAATGTAATTTGATTTTGAGGGATTGATTGGGAAGTGCATAATAATCTATATGGATGACCTAATTATGTTTTCAAAGTACAAGTTAGACCATGTGCACCATTTGGAGAAAGTATTTGAAAGATGAAAAAGGTATGTTATCTACCTAAACCCAAAGAAGAATGTGTTTGATGTCATTAAAGGTAAGTTTCTTAGTCACATTATCACAAAAGAAGGTATTACTATCGATCCCAAAAGGGTAGATGTAAATTCAAAAATGCTTTAACCTAACAATAAAAAATAACTACAATCTTTTTTTGGGAAAATTAAATTTGTGAATAAGTTTATTTATGGATTTGTTGAAATATTAAAACCCTTGAATGAAATATTAAAATAGGATGAAAAATTATAATGGCTTGATGAATCAAAGAATTATTTTTAGGATATCAATTATGCCATTAAGTAAGCCCCAATTCTCATCATCCCAAACTATACACAAGATTTATATATCTATCACTTTGATTCTAAACACACCATTATTTCTTACCTCACCTAAAGGTTAAAAGGAGGAGAGCACCCCATTGATTTTATGAGCATAAAACTTAAGTATGTTGAGTTGATGTATTTTACCCTAGACAAAAACACATACACCCTGATCAAGGTGCTAAATAAATTTAGGCACTACATCCTCATGACTAAAGTGCACATAATTATCCTAGACCCAACAATAAAGTAGATGCTGACGAAAAATGAGTTGGGAAAATAAAGAGGTTAATGGATGAAAAAATTACAAGAGTATATATTAGAAATCAAACTAACCAAATTGATTAGAAGATAGGTCCTTACTTATAATAGAGATAGATTCAAAAATCATGACATACCAATTGGACCATGGGAGAGTCCTACAATAAAAAATGATATGCCTTGGTCATGCATTTCATACTCTATGGAAATGCTCCTTTTAGACTCAACCATACATATAAGAGGGCCTTGTAGTTGAAGGATACATAATATATGTTGAATAAGGGAGTTCTCTTTAGAAGGAACCATGAAGGAATCTACCTACAGTGCAAGTCATAAGAGGTAACCAAATAAATAATGGCCAACTTCCTTGAAAAATTGGGCACTAGTCACCATGCAATAAATGCCATGGCCCAAAAATGAAAAACCTTAGAGATCCTAGACCACTCAGAGGGTGCCATATTAATAGTTGTTAGAGTGACTACTCCCTCAGAGCTATCAGAGATGTTAGAACCTAGGAAATCTTAACCCACTTAGAGAATGTCATGTAACATAGATAAACATATGAACAAATGCCAACCTAAGGCCCCAAAATGGTCAAAATGGAGTAAAAATGAAGCCAAAGGACAAATCACAGGATATAATGTGTCTTTAAATGACACCTCACCCATCCTAAAGGTATGACATGGGGTAAAAATCTATGTTTAGGTGTCATTCATTAATAGGAGGGCTAGTAAGTAGATGCCACATGACACAAGGAGAGAGTTAACCAATAAGCCTTGAGGAGATGTAAATGAATGCCTATTATGTGCTAGGTATTAATGAAATATAAATTTGGGCATGATTATATAATTTTAAAAATGTAACATCATCATTGCTAAATCTGGTTGGTGGTGGAAGATCATGATCCTTGAATTTAACTCTAGATTGGAAAATAAATAGAGTAGATCTAGTCACCAACTCAAATTTGAACTCATATCAAGTGAGATATAAAATTCCATCAATATAATGGGATAAATGTATGATTTTATAAATACCCCAAGGAAATCTCACTAATGGTTACCATTATATACCTTCAAGAGAAATTCACCTCCTTGCTTTCCAATTCCTATCACATACCCCTACATTTTTTCTCCTACACTCAATACCTTCTTATTGGCCCTTCATCTTGATATAATGGTTGTATCCTCATCAAACCCCAAGGCTGATCCCAAGTACTAGGATACCCTATTCCCAAAAATATTAACTTAGTTTAAGCACTATAATGACATATTCAAAATAATTAAATAAATACCCAAAGACTCATGCTTTGATAATAATTAATAGGCAAAGTTTAAATATGCCTTTTGAGCTTACAAGATATGTGATCTTTATAGAGCTATGACCAAAATAAATGTGTTATTCTATGTTAAATTGTTTGGAAACCTAATTTTTACCACCATGCGAGTGCAAGATTAATTCCATGACTGGGTCTATTCACCCAACTCTCAACACTAGATTATCAAGATTATCAAGAATGCCTACAAGGGATATTATTTCCTCCTAGATTTCATATTTTCTTATGATTATATGGTGGTGAATACTTGGATGGAAAATTTATAAATATGTGACATCCTACATGATTGGGCTGATAACCCCAATGCTAAGTGGGTCAGCAAGGAAGAAATTAATGTATACATAGTTCATACCTTCTAGGAGGAGGTCTAGGTAGGTATGATCCTATTGAATTGATTGTTTAGGGCAAAAGACTACTTACATGAATTATGGGTGTCACCAATACTGGAACCACATCTAGGACATATAAAAACACTTCTACATGATAATATATAATTTAGTTAATGGGTTCTCAATAACCCATTTATCATAGGGAATATAGGTATCCATTACATTCATTGGTGACTATTGGTATTATAGGGAGGACCCCATTATTTAAATTATAGGCATTCTCAAGTATCCCCTCCACTTAGCATACTTCATCTTGGATCTCTTACTAGAGTAGGAGATCACCTACTAACTTGTATAGGGTATTTTTGTCTTTAAATAAGCTACAATTAAAAGGCATATCTAGTGCTTCCAATCTCCATTATGCATCATGTCTACAAGTCCTTACCTCCCATTTAAAAAATGGAATCTAGGTGAGACTCCTTCACCTGAGGGAGAGCCAATATCTATAATTAGGACCTTTAAGGTATGATTCATGCTCACCCAATGAGGCACTAAAATCAACTTAATATAAACTATATCCACCAATAAAAGGATGATGATGAGATCTACCTCAACATTATGAATGACCAAAAGGTGTTATCTCATATTACAAATCAAAAGAAGAAGAAAGGAAAGAAAGTTTAAGTAGGTCTATCTACTTCCCCTATAGGTCTTAATCACTATGTGGAGGATCTAACTCTGACTCTTTCTACTATCTCCAAGAGTATTTTATAGTTTATTCTACCACTTTGTCTTCCTCATGCCTCGGTTCTAGCCCTACCTCCTCTACCAACTCCTATGCCTCATCTTATGCCTCTTCAAGTATCTCCTTCTCATTATCTTTTGGTTCCTTCTCCTCTTCTTCTAGCATCACCTACTCTTCACACCCTAACTCCACCTCCACCTCCTCTAGTGGCTTTAATATCTTGAACTAAATTGATATAGACTTGTGTTACTTGAAAATAGGTAGCCAAATTTTAGATGACTCAACCATCAACACCTCGACCCTAGGCCACACAAACCCTGAGGTTTAACATCACCAATAATCTAGAGGAAAGCCCAAAAAGGGGATCCCAATAATAATAGTGTATGTTACACCCCTTAAACCTCCCATTTTTTCCATCTCCCGTCTACCCCTCACTCTTGATACCTTATAGCTCCTAGTCATGACACCCCTTAATTTTTATCTCCTTCTACAAACTCCCTAGGTGGTGCCTTATTTTCCCCATTGCACCCCTCCATTATTCACATAGGTACCTTTTGAATTGATCCTCTTGAGCATACTTACCTATTCCTTTCCCTCTAACCCATAAACTACACAACTTAAAACATCTTTGGTACCTTCATTGGGCATGCCTTTAGTCTAGGTACTTACAAGCATATATTTATTAGAGAGCATAATTATAACCATTATGATTGAATCTCTAGTGGAAAGAACCCTCCTAGTACCCCCTTTGGTCATCCTGATGCCTCTCTTGCTAGTTTAACTTACTCCATAATCAACCTTTGTGGCTCTTGTTATCCTTACTAGTCCTTCTTTTGACACCTAAAACTAGCCACCAATGGCTTCATACCAACCTTCAGATTGATTCTTACCAACCATTGTAAATTAATCCTAAAAATAATTGAACATCCTAAGTTTACTTATGAATCCTTCATCAATTAGAATATCTTTGAGACACTATTAATTGGGGTAACTTAATGTAAGCAACAAAAACCTCTTATGGATTCATCTCCAATTAACCTACAACATCATAACATGCAATTTGGCTTATAAACCTATTAAATGGGGAAAATAAACACATAAAATAAAATATTTAAAATACTAAAAGCCTAATCATAATTAATTTAAATTCTAAACCAAATTAAATTCTTAGTTGAATTATCCATGAGCAATTAATGAAATTCATAAAAAGGAAATTCAAAAATCAAGAATATTCTAGGTTTCCATGATTACCTTTTGTGAGTTGTCAAGCCTTTGAAAATATCTCACCCATGCTGATTAATTGAAAATCATGAGGTTTTGACAACTTTTAACTCTACTAGGGTTAATTGACTCACTTAGGTTAAGTTTTAACCCATTCTATGTTAAAAATAAACTCTAACTCACCTTGAGTTGTGGTTAGTTTCTAAACCTATAAATACAAGAATTTGCCTCTTCATTTAGAGAGCTTGGATAGAGTAAAGTTATAATGTAGGTTTAATATTAATATTTAAATAAATAGTGTTATATTGCCAAAATTATAAGCTAATTCATAAAGTAAGTATAAGACACAAGCTAACCATGGTTCTAAGGAGATAAGTATATAGTCAAACTCCATTACCAAAGACTCTTTGAGAACAAGATAAGAAAGTAATGAACAAATCACTTGGAGATCTCAAGGAATGTAAGGAATTTGTTATTCTTTAAATTTTAGTTGTGATTTCATATGTATTTTGTTTACCATACTCCCCTTAAGATCTAATATTAGATATGTTATCTTGTTAGTGTTTTGATTTCATTTCATTTTGTGAAACTAACACTTGTTCTAACCTCCTCCATAATGTCAAATTATTATGATCACACCTTCTAATATAACATCTAAATATAAACCAAGTAAAATACCTAAGAAACATATAAGACAACTCACCCTTAGACTTTAATTTAGAGACCTTTTACTCTAGTCTAACCTCCTCCACTAGCCTTAGTGGTTTCTCTATCTTCGATCATAGTGCCTCTACACATTGATCCCCAACCCCCTCTTTTCATTACCCCATATGCCCAAGGATTTTATTTTAGCAATATAATATATTCCCTTCTATTGAAAACCCCTCTTTCAAGAGTCATTTTCCCTCAGGTAGGCATGACCTATGATCAGTAGTGGGCACAAATGTTTCGATAGGCCTTCCCTTTCATCCTTTTCCCTTCACTCCCATACCTACTCCTCCTCCATTAATTTCCTCATTCACCCCATCTACTTTATTTGTTTCCCCTTTATATCTTCCTATGCCATTCACCATCATCTCACCCACCCTTCTAATACCTCATAGAACTTGAGGAATAGTCCCAAAGTCATATGTGCTAGATATGACAATCCAGGGTGAAATGGACGTGCAATGGAGTTTTTATCAAGCCTTAGGGAAAATAAAGAGGACTCTAACAAAAAGGTTTATCCAAGAAGGAAACTTGGTGGTATGGAGAACCCAATAGGATTTATTCTTCCTCACCAAGGTAAGGGATTTTATTCGTTTTGAATTTTAAATTATGGTTGTAATGGTCATGAATGACCATCATGGCCCAATATGGTAATCTAATAATATTTAGAGGTTAATCCCATCATTATCTTTATAAGGAAAAGTCATACTGTAATATAGGGGTAAAATAAAATTTGATTAGAAGTCTATCAGATTATAACTAAGATTTCACCTACTTTTTGCTTCATCTCTTCAAATTGTAGATTTGGACATGATTGATTGTTATAATATCACTTACTTTTTTAATGAATACATTATAGTTTTCTATAAAATTGATTTTTATGTGTCTCAATTATCTTTCATCTCCATTTTAAATTTTTTATAACACTAAATTATTCAGAATAACACCTTACTATTAAATATATGCTATGGTTATGATGTGCTTGTCTATATAATCACTCTATGAGATCTCTCATTTCTCTTTTGATAGTACTATTAATTTGTGTTTTAATCTATAAGTTATAATTGGAGGTTTATTTGTAAATTAATATAAACTTCTAGTAATTATATTTAGTGAGGGTTCATAGTTGAAGCATGCTCCCCTATTTCCTTAGAAACTTCCCACTATATGTTCTTAGAGGTATAAATTTTAGTGAAACTTAGTCTACAGTGGTATAATTATGGCAAGGGCACTTGTTTCAAAGGTTGATGCCTTGATTTAATTTTGAATCTAGAGGATCTTTTTTCTTCCTTACTCCCCATTTATTTTTGTTTTTATTTTTTTAAAAATAACTACCCTTTCCCCTTATGTTTATAAAGTAGAGGAGATCACTACATGAAATTCAATAATAAATTTAGACAATTAGATTATATATAAGAGTCTCACATTTAAATTTTAGTGGTAACACCACATATGTTGGAGACTATTCACATAGAATCCACTATGAATTCAAATACCCGTAGCCATGCCCTAGGATGATTCAAAATCAGTCCTAAAATAGAGGACAAAAGTCTATCATTTTTCCATTCTTATTCTTTAGGAATACCCAATATCATGGTTATTTCATGAATTAGAATTTAGATTTAACTACAACAAGATTGATGTATGTCACTTGAATGTTAGTGATGCAAGTAGAGTGGCTGGTTTTGACTACATTCATAGAGATATGGCACTCACAAACTAGCATATTTCACATACCAACTAGGGAGATAAAAATCATAATGAATGATGTTTGGTGGATTTTATGTATACTTATTAAAGGATAATCCCTATCTTAGGGAATAAGAAGCCATTGGGATTTAATATATCATTTGGTGGGAATTATAGATATAAAGATGCAACATTAATTGGTGGACAGAGATGCACTGGTGGTAGACTTGACCATTGACAGGGTGCCCCTTATTTTGATGCCCATTATTAGTAGTATTTTATTAGTTAACAAGTGTGGCTGATAATTTCACATGGGATTAGGAAGGGTGATCTTTAAAATGTTTGAGGAGACTGTGATCTTTACTTAGGTTCCTATTATTTTATCCCAACTTTACAATTATTTAAACATGGTTGCCTACTATGGGGGACAAAGAATTAGTGCCTCAACATTTATAAAATTATGGTCTTAGGAACATATAGCTATGGATTGATCAGTAGATAAAAATGGAAAAAAATCACTAGATTATTCTATATCATTTATATGGGTTACTATAGGCAGGGGATGACATAGACATATGGGTGACATGGCATTTTACCATCAATCCATTAATGATTTGATAAGCAAGATTTTATTTGGTATATTTAATTATAAAGGTAATTATTATGGATAAATGATGGATTATATTTAATATATAAACATAATATGTCATATCACATGTCATCAAGAGTATATAGTGGAGAGGTACAAACTAGATCAGGTATAATGGTAGTTTGATTTTCAATAAGATGTGCCGAATGGGACTAATGTGTTTACTAATGTAGCTAGAGAGATGGGGAAATTAGCCCCTCTAATGTTAAGAGTATAGGAAGTGATTGGTTAAGATAGGGTTTAAATTATTAAATAGGATTTTATATGTGGATCTTCATATGATAAAGTTACAAATGGGTATGCAACATTGTGGGCATAGGTCTGATTTAACCTTTTAGGATTTTACACAAGTAATTCCTATGTTTGGTTAAAGGGATGATATGTATAAAATAGTTAAATAATTAACCTAATAATTTTTAAATGATTTTTACCTCGTTTTAATTTTAATAAATAACAACAAATAAGGATAAATAGAGACTTAGCTAAAAACTAACTATCACAAATGATCTATGTTGTCAATAGGATTATGATTATTTATTCACTAGAAAATAACACCCAATTTGGATAGTAGTTCCATCTATGTGTAGTGTCCAAAATGTGGTGTTAATTTCCCCTTTGTAAGGATATTCCTATTTTTAAGGAACACCTGTGCCTGTGTCTATATGTTTTGTTCTTATGTGATCAAAAATTGTAGCTATGTATTGTACCTAGAAAGCTTAATTTTATGTGAAAACCCTAATTATCTTTACAAGTATGATATGACAAAGAACTGAGTGTGTTATTAGGATGGACTAAACATCTTCAACACCCCTCTATGTAGAGATTTTTCTATATATCAATACTCTGAAGAGGGATCAAGTCCAAAGTAGTTATCCCACCTAGTGTTTGATGTATGTGTAAGTGAATGCTAGAATGAGAGTGGCCTTAGATCATTTGAATGTGTTTGAGATTTTAAATGATTAAAAACTAGACTTAGGGATGTTGCATATGGTAGTATGTATAAATTAGGGAAAAATAGGGATAATTTACCTTGATTTTTCACAACTTTATCTTTGGTTTGAATAGCTTTTGCATTTATTTTCCATCTAGTAAATAAAGGTAGATTAGACTTATATTTATAGGCTTTGATTGAATGTGTGGATAATAAAATAAGATTAGGATAACATTAGGAGGGGAAAATGTTTGAAAAACTATATGTTGGGAAGATTTGGGGTTAAGGATAGTAGTACCCAGTTGGGGACACTATCACCATGTGGATGTAGTGTCCTAAATGTGGCACTAATGTCTTTTTGGTAGATTGTTGAGAAGGTTGGATTGGGGTCAAAGATGATAATTCAAAGACTATGATCTAACTAGATGTAGGTAATTTTGATATATAGAATGACTATAAATGTAATTCTAAGTCTCTAAAATAGGTTTATAACTAGCCTATGGAATAGGGTAACTCAAGCGACACTCTTAGCATCTAATTACTATTAGAGTTGTTCCCAGAATCGAGATAATGTGAGTGGAATAGAGACGTGATCACATGAGATGAAGTAAGTGTAGTGCATACCACATAGATGCTAAAGCAATTTGAAAATAATAAGAAGATAAATTGCATAAGATAAAATGGAGAAAACCAAAATCTGATTAACATGAGATGGCCAAAGTGATTTGTAGAGTACATAACTCCATAAAAGGTGGACAAGGCACCCCAAGAATAGACTGTAACTCCTCCATGAAAGGTGGTAACAAGGTGCTAAGAATAGAGAAGTAACTCCCATCAAGGGAGTTACTTATGACATTCTTATGACACCTATGACACATCTATGACACACACCTCCACATAAGCTAGCCTATCCCATAAATGTAGGAAAACTCTATGTATGCACAAAAATACAATTTCCCTAATTAATAAATAGGGAAAAATAAAAACCTACACTAATACCCCCCATAAGCGTAGCTTAGGTGGGTAGTGTGGAAATATAAAATGGGTCCCAACAACTAGGCGTGATGAGGTACCCATGTACAAATGCAATCTCCCATAAGATAGAGAAAAGGAGAAAACCTGTAGGAAAAAACTCCCCCCCTGCAAAAAAAAAGAAAAAAAAAGAGAAAGAGAAATAAAGGAAAAGAAGAGGCTAGAAGGCCCCCCCTAAAGATGATGCTACTATAGATGTGGACCATACCCCAAAAAGAGCTCGTAGATGAATGAAATTGCTCTCAGTGAAAGGTTTGGTGAAGATGTTTGTAACCTGCTCTGAAGACTAGAAAAATATCAAGGCAATGACCTGACTATGAATAAGCTCTCGAATGAAATACATGTGAATCTCTATGTGCTTGGTCCACTGGTGCTAAAATAGATTCCTACAAATCTGAATGGTACTTTGGTTATCATAATAAATGATGGTGGGCTGCCTAATAGGAATGCCAAACTCAAAAAGTATCCCCTAAAGCCAAATAGCCTTAGTAGCTGCATTAATAGCTACCTTGTACTCTACCTCTGTGGATGATATAGAAATAGCATTCTAATTCTTACTAGACCAATTGATAGGACTAGAACCTAGAGAGAAACTATAACCAGAAGTGGACTTGTGAGTTTGTGAATTGTCAGCCCCATCTGAATCTGTATATCTAACCAAGTCAACCTCTATGCCAAATCTATAATGAATCTCATATCTATGTGAAACCTGTATGTAATGTAAGATCCTCTTAGCTACTTTCCAATGTATCTCATGAGGTTCCTACATGAATTTAGAAACAAGTCCCACTATATATGATATGTTGGGATTGGTGTGAGTCAAGTAGATGAGACTACCAATAAGTTGTCGATACCGACTGCCATCAACTAATGGTGAAGAACAATCAGCCTCAAGCTTGACTCTTGATAGAAAGAGATTTGAAGATGGCTTGTAATTAGCCATGTGAAACTGAGTCAATAAGTCAAGAGCATACTTAGGTTATGCAAGAGAAATCCCTGAATCTAAATATGAGATCTCGATGCCAAGGAAGTAGTGCAACAAACCCAAGTCTGTCATGTCAGATTTATCTTGAAGAGATGCCTTTGCCACTGTAATGCTGATGAAGAACTCCCAGTGATCAAAAGGTCATCAACATATAGAACCAAAATCAAGAGCAAATCATCCTATCGTAAGAAGTAGACATTGGGATCAAAATGGCACCTAGTGAAATCCGCTATGAGAAGGAAGGAATACATCTTGGCATACCAAGCCCGAGGGGATTATTTAAGGCCATAGATAGATTTCCTATGTCTACATACTAAGGAAGAATCCTAAACAAATCCTGGTAGTTGCTCCATGCAGATCTCCTCCTCTAGGTCTCCATGAAGAAAGGCACTCTTCACATCCATCTGATGCACATCCCAACCATGTGATATGGTAATAGCCAAGGTGAGTTGGATAGAAGTCATCTTTGTAATAGGTGCAAAGGTCTCTGAGTAGTCAATGCCTACTACCTGTGAGAAACCCTTAGCGAACAATCATGCCTTATACTTATCAACTGACCCATTTATTGCAAACTTGGTTTGATATATCCACCTACATCGAACCATCTTTCTTCCCTTAAGAAGTGAAGTCAAATCCCAAGTGTGATTTTTGATTAAGGAAGAATATTCTTCCTCCATAGCACTATCCCACTTAGGTGCCCCAAATACCTCTCAAAAAGTCTATGGATCCA
The DNA here is from genome assembly GCA_037957365.1 of Torreya grandis. NCBI lineage: Eukaryota > Viridiplantae > Streptophyta > Pinopsida > Cupressales > Taxaceae > Torreya > Torreya grandis. The sequence continues at coordinate 162,250 of JARHVA010001089.1, read as the reverse complement.
AAACCGAAGCAAAAAAGGCATGTGGATCTCTGTAAAAATCCCCCTAGTATGTCTATCATTTATGGGATCTCCTACCCAAGTTCTAGTACTCTCAAGTGTCTATCTAGCCCAAAGTGGCCTAAAAGTGGGAAAGTTAGGTGTTAAATCCTCATCCTCTAACTGGCTAGAGGTGGATGACTCTGCATCACTATCCTCACTATCTCAACTCAAAGAAGAAGAAGATGTCTCTGGCTCAAGAACTTGCTATGGCTGATCTAAATCTGACAAGGAATCATCATGAAGAAGTAGATCTGATGAGGGAGAAGAAGTGTCAAGTGTTGAGTCTTTAGGACTCTCCTAAAAATGGACACTTCTCTCAATGAACAACTCATGAGTGACTAAATCTAGAAGGCGATATCCCTTAATACCATCCGAATATCCTACAAAGATGTAAGGCTTGGACTAATGTTCCATAGCTTTTCATTTCTTCTTTAGAATGTGGGCCATGGCTAGGGATTTGAAAACCTTGAGGTGCTCAACATCAGGTTTCCTTTTATGCCAAGCTTCAAAGGGTGTTATCCCTTTCAAAGCTTTGTGAAGAACCCTTTTTTGAATGTAGTAAGCGCAATTGATGGCTTCAACGTAGTACTGTGGTGCTAAGGATTTGGAGTGAATCATACAGCTACCCATCTCTTTCAAGAACCTATTCTTGCATTCTGTAACCCCATTCTATGAAGTACTATAAGTGACTGTGTGCTACAAATCAATCCCCTCTGTGGTGCAGAATTGCTCAAACCTGATGTTGAGATACTCCCCTGCATTATCAGTTCAAAGAACCTTGATGGATTTCTCACTCTATTTCTCAACAAGAGCCTTAAAGTCTAGAAAATTTTTAAACACTTCAGACTTTTGTTTGAGAAAATGTATCCGTGTACCTAGAGAAATCATCAATGAAAGTGAGGATGTACTTGAACCTTGTGAAAGAAGGTTTGGGAAAGGGTCCCGATACATCACTATGGACTAACTCCAAAGGTTGTGAAGCCCTCCAAGCTTTGCCTTTGTCAAATTTTGCTTTGGGATGCTTCGTAAGGGAGCACCCCTCACAAAGTCCTTTTGAGAATTGGACATGAGGCAATCCAATTACCATGTCATGTTTGCAAAGTTGCTCAAGGTAGTGGTAGTTAAGGTGGCCAAACCGCTCATGCCATAATTTTATAACTTCATTTAAATGAGTCAAAAATGTTGTTGGAGAAGAATCTGATGCAAAATGTGAGGTGTATAACTTGGCTTGGTGATCTGCCCTATCCACTACCACTATAGTATCACTATGCAACTCCCTGATAGCCACTAAATCTGGTGAAAACTCAACTCTCATGCCCTGACCAATGTGAGTGATTTGGTACACTGATAAGAGATTGGTTGAAAGAGAAGGAACACTTAGAACATTATTGAATGTTCCTAATTCCATTTCAACTGAGCCTCTCCTTGCAACAGAAATTGATGTGTCATTACCCAAACTAATTGAAGTCATGCTACAAGGCTCTAAAGATGAAAACTCAACTAGTGAAGAGCCCATGTGGTGAGAAGCACCTGAATCAATGACCCATGAAGATGTAGAAGCTATTGTAGCTACAAGGGCCTTGCCCTTTTCTTTCTCCTTACCCTTGCCTTTTGCCTTGGTAGAATCTTGGGTAGATGAATTCTGCTTGATGGACTCAGGAATACCTATGTTGTTCTTCTCTAGAAGATGAGTTAGGTGATCTATTTTTTTTCTTCATGCATTTATTTTCATCATGCCCTATATTTTTACAATAGGCACACTTAACCTTCTCTTTCTTAGGTTTAGCATTGGAAGAGGAAGTCTCAGTGTTGTTTTTGGCAAGATTGTTGTTTTCTTTCTTCTTCCTTGGTCCTTGTTTTTTTCTTCTTCTCCTTTGTTGAAGTCTTATCCTTACCATTTCTAGCTATCAAAGCTTGGGGTTGAGTAGAATTAATTGTGCCCATTTGAATTAGCTTATCTTGCTCGCTAGTCAAGTCGACAATGAATGAATTTAAAGAAGGCATTTTCCATGTAGTGCCAAGGGCACTTTTTATGGCATGGAAAGTAGAGATAAAGACTAAATAGCTTGGACCTAACTTTGTGATAATAGAAAGTATGATTTGATCATCTTTCTTCTCTATCTCGTATTCTTTTAATTGTAATCTAAGGGCCTTAAACTTAGTGAAGAAGTCCTGTAGGGTGTCAAAGTTGCTAGGACTTAGACTTATGAGTTCATTTTTGAGCTCATGACCTCTCATTTCATCAAGCTTCTGAAATAAATTTTCTAAGGTGTCCCATATGTCATTGGGAGTCTGGGAGGATTCTAGATGGAAGAGAAGTTTTTGAGACACAAACAAGCTCAATAATCTATAGGCTTCATCACTATGGTTGTACCACTTGACCTTTTCAGCATCAGTGTTGGGTTTTACTTCAGTACCCATGGTGATCCTATACAACCCTTGGCTTCTAAGAATGATTGACATTTTAACCTTCCATTAATGATAGTTGAAGGGTGTTAGGGGTTTAGGTTGAAAAGAATCCATTTTTAGCTGAATTTAGGTGAAGTTGTGTTGATTGCAAGTTGTGAAATTATGCAGAAAGGAGAATGAAAGCAAAGATTTGTAAGTTGTGAAAAGCAATCACACCCCCCATAAAATATTGAGCACTCCCACAAATATGAAATTTTACACTCAAAAGACATTAGACTCAGCTGAGAATGCGTCTTAGAGCCATTAGTACAAGACTAAAGCAAACAAGATGTCAGACTCAGCCGAAAATGTGTCTTGAGAGACCCAAAATTTTGGCACTTTATAAATTAATGCATTTTTGACAAAAACAAGCCTAAACTATGGAAAATTGAATTACAAACACTTTTGAAAAAAATTGCACCTAAATCCAAGCTACCATTTGCAAGATATTAAAGGTTCAATTTTCCTGTAAACTAGTGTTTTTGCAAAAAAAGCACTAAAACATTAAAAAAATGCCTATTTGAGAGAGAAAGTGGCCTTTCAACCACTCATTAGATTTGGAATGGAATGAGGAATCCAAAGGAGGTTTGTGTGAGGGGGAATTGGCCTCCCACCAACCTGGGCCTCACCCTTTGTCTTCATAGGTTGAAGATACAAGTTTAAAATGAAAAACCCCCAAATTACAAAACTATCTAAAAAATTAAATATTCAGTCAAATTGATTGATTTTTATTTTAAAAGTCAATTTTAAACTAAAAATAATGAAGCATAGATAGAATGAAGGATTTTCCAAGGTGTGCCACATGGGATGCCAAGTAAGGAAGGGGTGTCAAAATAGCACAGTCCAAAATTTTAACTCAAAAAAGACAAAAAAATAAATGTGCAGACCTACTAGACACTGTATGGCCTTCTTGGTGCCTTTTTGGGCAAGAAAATAAGTTGGAATGACTACCTAAGGCATAGCAAAACTGAAGGTGCTGTTGAAGTTGGCACAAACTTATAGACTTGCACGCCGTATGACCTAGTCAGCTATTAGAGAGCGCAAACTGCTGCTGCTAGAACTAAAGGCTATTTTAGATGTTATACAGATGATGGCATGGATAGAAGGAAGGACTTCTCCTACTATAACTAAAGTTGCTTAGAGCTAATCCTCCCTTTACTCCTTGTACACAATAATGGCATCCAGGCTAACTGCTGAACCAACCCCTAAAGTGAAGACAACCAAGACACCCAAAGGCCAAGGACTCCCAAGAAAATGATACCAGAAATGATATATATATATATATATATATATAATTTTAGATCAGATCTAGAAAATAAAAAATAAAAGAGAACTCCACTCCTCTTGATTTCAAAATGAACTAAAAGCATAACCATACACATGATTACCATTCTTGCTCTAATACCATATCAGAGTTGTTGCTAGAATCTAGATAATGTGAATGTAATGGAGACGTGATCACATGAGATGAAGCAAGTGCACACCACATATATGCTAAAGCAATTTTAAAATAACAAGAAGATAAATTACACAAGACAAAATGGAGAAAACCAAAATCTGATTAACATGAGATGGCCAAAGTGAGGACTACAAATAGGAGAGTATGTAAGTAACTCCTCCACAAAAGGTGGACAAGGCACCCCAAGAATAGACTGTAACTCCTCCATGAAAGGTGGTGACAAGGTGCTAAGAATAGAAAAGTAACTCCCATCAAGGGAGTTACTTATGACATTCTTATGACACCTATGACACATCTATGACACACACCTCCACATAAGCTAGACTATCCCACAAATGTAAGAAAAATCCATGTATGAACAAGCAATACAATTTCCCTAATTAATAAATAGGGAAAAATAAAAACCTACACTAATAATTACCACTTTGAGGTGATTACATTTGCCCCCCATTTATGCTAGTAATGAAACAAAGTGAAATGACTATAATAAATGAAAAATAATAATAATTAGACTTACCTTAGAATTGAAGCCCATGTAACTAAGTTTGAATATGTGAATTTGGGTCTACATATGTGAAACATGATCCAAAGCAATGCTGTGCAATAAAACATGCAAAATTCAATCCTTACTTAAGAGATAATAAAAAATAAAAGACTATGATAAAATTAAATAACTAGTTAAAGAGAGAGGAAATGAATGAATACACATCATTAGGTATGAGAACTAATGTATGAACCTGGTGACAACCTATGTATGTGAATGTGCATAGTTATCATATCATTGAATAAATTTAACTGAGTGGCTGGCTTACTCAATCCTCATATGGTTGGTTTAATAACTCAATCCAATTTTGTCTCCATCATTTTCCACCCCTTCTTGGTGAATCTTGATCTATGTGAATAGCTTGGATAAGATAATAAGTGTGTTGAGCCCTCTTATGTAGTGATCCAAAAATCCAAGTTTATAAAAATTTACAAGCTGCTTGGATTGGATTAAAACTACATATTAAATTCTAATTTCTCATTATGTTTTTTTTAAAATTTCATAATTTAATTATGGAAATTGAAATAAATTTAGATATCAGAGAATAAATAATCGACAAAATTGTTTATGGGGTTCACCAAATGACTACATCCATGGGTCTACTTTGTAAGTGTTCCAATCTATTAAAACTCTTCAAGAATAATTACAAAATCTCTTTGAGTAAAATAAAAATACTTCCATACTAGATAATTTATCTGTGCAACCAAAATTAACCTCCTTAATCTAATGCAAGTTATTCATACCTCTATAATCCAAATATTTCTCTGTCTATAGCAATTCTTTAATTTTCCATGCTCTGTGTAAAATCACACTACCCTGCTACCCTAACAAAATAACTTATTAGTTTTTATTTCTCAATGCCTCCTTAGCATTGGATGTGCATGGATGATTTCCCATATCTTTTAGTCTATTCCAAAAACACTGCATTGGTTTTTTTTTTGATATTTCTTCTCTAATGCCTTTACATTAGCTAGGTGTTGATTATCATTATACCTATTTTTGGTTCTAATCAACAATTTTGTCATATGGTTTTTCCATATTGGCTAGCAATAACTATTGTTTACCCATATTTTAATATGTCTAACAACCTCACATTGTTTTTTTCTATAAATGGCAAGTTTCATGAATATTATAGGTCAACATTCCATGTAAAATAACAATGTTGTTACAAAATACATTGGCACCAAGTTTAGGTAGTTAATCCCGTGCCATACACCATGTGTCCTTGACTAGGTTCAATGTCATATGCCAATGCCATATGCCAACACCATAATACCACACAAAGATAGACAAACATATAGCTCTTGTTAAAACAAGATTACCATGCTATAATTTGGATAACTCATGGTTAAACTACCAAAAATATGACTTGATAAATATGTTTCATGCATAAAAGTTTACTTTGAGTGGTGCTAAAAACAAGTATGAGTTGACACGATGTGGAAATGTATCTCTTTTTAATAAATATTAATGTTATGGATAATAATATCCATTTCACTTGAGCTTGATATGGGTTATCAAAAAGTGGATATGGGAATATATATAATGGAAATATATTAAAATAAATTGGGGAAATCAATATATATATTGGTAATAATTTAATAAAATTATTTATAAATATTATGGGTGCAGATGTGGTATTATTGTCTAGATAATGCCACAACTGCATTAATAACAAAAAAATCTAATATAAAGAGTGATAATTTTAATCTCCTTATATATATTTGCCATGTTCCACATATTGTCACATTATCTTGGAAGTTATTTGATCAAAACTTGTAATGGAAATCCCCTAGATCGTTCCTCCCTATTGAGAGATTTTGAACCTCCAAAAGGTGATTTAATTATCAACTAGGTGAGGGTATTTTTCCCTCATTTTTTTGATTTCCATCCATTTTGCCTTATTTGGATGCATTTATTTCAAACCGACACAAAGATATTGAATATCACCCCTTCATGTAGTCTTAGTTTTCCTATCAATAATAACATCTTCATGCAACTCATGAAGAGATTCAAGAGAAAAATCATCAACATTATTAACTTGAATACCCTCATCTTGATCCATGATCATGAGAGGTTCATACAATTTTAAGCTTTCCACATTAATTATTGAATAAATTTGCATATAAGAAGGCAAATCCAATAAAAAAGCATTTGTACCAACCTTTTCCAAAATCCTAAATGGACCATACCTGATTGGTTTTAATTTTTTACCTTCACCTTTCAGTATTTCTTTGTTGATGTGAAGCCAAAATTGATCATCCACTTTGAATTGATGTTCAACTCAATTTTTATCATGTTTAGCCTTATATTTATCTTGGCTCTTCTCCAACTATTCTTGGACAACTTTCTAAATCATTTGAATTCTTTGAATGAACTTTTTAGCCTTCTTAACATCACTATTTCCATCCACCACTGAGTTAAATTATTTTTTAAAAGTGAAGTCCAAAGGAGACTTAGGAAAATAACTAAAACAAGTCTCAAAAGGAGACTTTAAAGTATAAGAATGTAAAGCATGGTTATAATAATTTTATACATAATATAAATATTCATCCCATAATTTAGGATGTTTACCACTATACCCCCTAAGTAAATCTACCACTATTTTGTTGACCACTTCTATTTTCCCATCAATTTGTAGATGAAAGGCTTTTCTTTTCTTTAGCTTAGTATCTATTAGATCCCACAAAGCTGACCAGAACTCACTAACAAATTGAGAATCATGATTATATATGACAGAAGTGGGTAACCTGAAATGGATCTAAACATTTTTGAAGAATAAATGTGAAGTATCCTTGGCTGTAACCTATTTAGTATGAGGAACCAAAATACACATATTTATAAAAATACCCATAACCACATATAGGTAATCATGTTTTCTTCATGATATAGGTAAACCTCCTAAAAAATCCATAGAAATACTTTCCCAAGGATAGTTAAGAATAGGAAGAGGTGTATATAATCATAACTTTTGGTTACTAGGTTTTAATCATAACTTTTGGTTACTAGGTTTACTTGTAAACTAAAGAATACAACCTTTGATATATTTAGATACATTTTGTCATACGAGGACAATAAAAATATCTTTGTAACTATGTAATTGTCTTAGCAATGCCAAAATGACTTGAAATAAGAGAAGTGTGAGATTCTTTAATCATGTGAACTATTTCATCCTATGGAATACATATTTTTCCAGGATGATATAATATTCCATTATGAAAATGATAGTCAAATACTTCTACTAATTTACCATTTATCAAATTTTCATAGACATCCTTGAAATCAACATCTCTAGCATATTTTTCCTTAGAACTTTCATTAACACAAGGACTATGTTACAAAATAGTAGATGTTATAATAAGAGGTCTAGAAAGCATATCTAAAACCTTATTATGTGTTCCCTTTTTATACCTTATAACAAGATGGAACTATTGAAAAAACCCCATCCATCTTAAGTGTTGTGATTATTGTAGCTTGGATTATGATTGAAGATACTGCAAAGGCTAATGATCCATATGGATGATTGTCTCTTTGCCCATCAAATAGTGTTTCCACTTTTTCACACTTTGCACCAAAGCATACAACTCTCTATCATAAGAAGGATAATATTTTATCACACTTGTAAAGATTTTTGAATGAAAACACACTAGTTTTTAGTTCTATATTAACACTACCCCCATTGCATACCCACTAGCATCAGTTTCTATCTCAAAAGATTGTTGTAAATCAGGAAGTGTGAGAAGTGGGGCTATACTTATCTTTTCTTTTAGAGTATTGAAAGATTTTTCATGCTTTCTTCCCCATTAAAATACTCGATTAACTCCTGTTAAATAATGTAAAGGAGATGCAATATAATAAAAATTAGCAATAAATTTTCTCTAAAATTGAACTGATCCAAGAAAACATCTAACTTCTATTGCATTATTAGGCCTTGGCCAATTTCCTATGGTAGAAATTTTTGCAGGGTCTATTTTTAGTGAACCATTCCCTAAAACATAGCCTAAGTAAGCCGAAGATGTTTTTTTTAAATTCACATTTTAACATCTAAAAAAACATTTTCTCCTTTTTCAAAGTATTTAAGACTTTCTTGATGTGTTTAAGATGATCTTCCCATGTGCTACTAAATATTATAATAGCATCTAAGTACACAATTACAAATCATCTATATTTGGTCTTAACACATTATTCATAACCCACATAAATGTGAAAGGTGCATTAAAAAGTACAAAAGGTATAATAACAAGCCACTAAAAAGACATCGCTTAGTTTTAAAAGTAGTTTTCCAACTATCACCATCACTTATTCTTACTTGGTGATAAGCACATCTCAAATCTAACTTAGTAAAATAATTTTCATTTTTCAACTGATCTAACAAATCATCAATATGAGGAAGAGGGTATCAATTTTTAACTGTTAGTTTATTCACATATTAGAAGTCCACCACATCCACCATGTACCATATTTTTTAGGTACCAAGACAATAGGTGAACCACATGGAGAGGTACTTATCTGAATGACTCCTTTCTTAAGTAACTCCATCATTTGGTTCTTTATTTGTTCATTCTCTAATACTAAAAACCTATACATTCTAATGTTAGGAAGAGAGGCATCACGCTTTAATTGAATCTCATGTTGAATTTACCTCTTAGGAGGTAAACCTTGTGGCTCCTAAAAAACATCATTGTAGTTGTAAATAATCTTTTCTATCTCAAATTGATTTCTAGGATCAAAACCCTCTAAGGCCTTGGTTTTTTCATTATACTTGGCTTTTAAAATCATAAAAACAAAACTCTTACTTGAGTTTACAATTCTTTTCATGTGTTGTACAAAAACAAGACTCAAATTGGCTTTAACATGATTGGATCTTACTATGTATTCAATCCCATCCTTTACAAGCACATATTTATTCTCCTCTCTATAAAAGATTGCCTTTTTATCATATAAGTAAGGACTACCCAAAAAAAAATCCATAGATATCCAAAAGAACCACATCTAACTCTACTTCATCAATGAATTTAGAAGTAATAGTAAACCTCAAGGTGCATGTTTTTGTGACCTACAATTTTGCATCATCACACACCCATACTAAAGGATATGGTTTTGGATGTAATTTAGTTTTGAGTCCTAAATTTTTAACAACCTCTTTAGAAATAAGATTATCTTGTGATCCACTATGAAAAAGATTGTCTATTTTAGTATGTTTAGATATAAATCTTATGTGGAAAATATCATTCCTTTTTATTTAAACATGTTTAGATTTAGTTTTAAAAGAATCAATAACAAAAGGTTTAGTGTTAGATGAGGAAGAAGTTAAACCTTGTAGACCCATGGTAGTCACCTTTATTTCATCACCAAAATCTAATCTCAGGTCCTGTTGAACCACATCATTAGCCTTTTTTCATTTTTATTCTAGAGATTCTTTGGTTTGAGTTATGGATATATTTTTTAACACTTAGCCTCATCATGATTCTTTTTTCAATGATTACAAAAAGTTTTTCCTTGCTCTTTCTTATCAGTGTAAGTAGAATTAATCTTACCCTTTCATTTACCTTTATCTTTATTTTCAAATGGCTTATGAGACTTATTTCTATATCCTTATTTGGTCACCTTACCCCTAGCTTCCATATGGGTAGCTTACACATAGACTTCATCAAGGTTAGAAGGACTAAAAATGAGAATAATATGTCTCAAATAGCTATGCAAACCTCCAATATACTTCAACAATGTTTCTAAACTATAAAGAGGAATGCCTAACATTATTGCCTTCTTTCTAAAATCCTAAGTATAATATTGCATACTCTAACCTTTATTCTACCTTAAAGTTTGCCAATCCATAGTAGCTTGTTGCATATAACCCAAAGGATGAAATTGTTTTCTCACCTCAAAAATAAAATCATTCCAGGAGGAGATCACCTTACCATGTTGTTTGAGATCCTCTTGAATCTTAATCTCCCACTAGATGAGTGTTGTACCACTTATATAAAGAGTAGCCAATTGAATTATAGATTCCTCATTGTCAATATTCTAAATCTTGTAATATATCTCAATCTGTTTGACCTAGTTATCTAATTTTTCTACACCCAACTCACCATTATAAATTGGAAAATCAAATTTAACATCTAATTTCAAATGTGGGATATTTTTACCATCTATAGAAGATGATCCTTTCTTGGAAGGTGAAAGAGGAATTTCTTCTCTTTTATCTTTATCTTCCTTTGCTTTTTCCTTCATACATTCCTCGTACATTTCCTCAACCATGTTCTTAATGTTGAGGAAAGCATGCTAGATTTCCACCTCAGATATATCTCCTCCCATACTTGACTTCTAGCTTACACATCTTACACCAATTTTAGGATCAAACACTATAATTTTTTCCTTCACCATGTCTTGATTTAGACCTAGATAACATACAAGACGATCTTGTAATTTTTAGACAATGTTATATTTACTTGATCATAGGATTTGATACCAAACTAATCTAGTAATCCAAGTTTGTAAAACTTTATAAGCTGATTGGATTGGATTAAAACAAAATAATAAATTCCAATTTCTCATTAATTAAATCCAAAAGATTGTTTTTTTTTAAAATTCTACAATTTTATTATAGAAATTGAAATAAATTTAGATAACAAAGGACAAATAATAAAGACATGAAAAATTTGTTTACATGGTTCACCAAATGGCTACATTCCCTAGTCCACTCTGTGAGTGTTCTGATCTATTAAAAACTTTGAGAATAATTTCTCTTTGAGTATAATTAAAATACTTATGTACTAGATAATTTGTCTATGCAACCAAAATAAACCTCATTAATTTAATGAAAGTTCTTACTACATTTATAATATAGATATTTCTCTATCTGTATCAATTATTTAATTTTCCATGCTCTGTGTAAAATCACATTGCCCTACAAAAATAACCTGTTGGTTTTTATTTATCAATGCCTCCTTGGTATTGACTAGGCAAGGATGATTTCCCATATTTTTCAATATATTTTAATAGCACCACATTGGATTTTTTTTAATATTTCTTCTCTAATATCTTTACATTGGCTAGGTATTAATTATCATTCTACCTATTTTTGGTTCTAATAAATAGTTTTGGCATTTGGGTTTTCCATATTGGTTGGTAATAATTATTATTTACTCATATTCCAATATGTCTAATATCCCCACATTGGTTTTATCCATAAATGCCAAGTTTCATGCTATATTCTGGTTGATGTTCCATGCAAAATAATACTGCTATTATAGATTACATTAGCACTAAGTTTGGGTGGTTAATCCCATGCTAGACACCATGTGTCCTTGACTAGGTTCAATGCCGTAATCCAGTGCCATTCACCAACACAATAATACCATGTAATAGATAGACAATCATGCATCTCTTTTTAAAACGAGATTATCACACTAAAATTTAGATAACTCATGGTTAAACTACCAAAAATATGACTTAATAAATATATTCCATGTATATAGTTTACTTTTAGTGGCACTAAAAACAAGTATGAGTTGATGCCATGTGGAAATGTATCTCTTTTTAATAAATATTAATATTATGGATAATAATATACATTTAAACTAAACTTGATATGGATTATCAAAAAGTGGATATGGGAATATATGATAATGTAAATATATTAAAATATATTGGGTAAATCAATATATTAAAATATATATTGGTAGAAATTTGATAAAATTATTTTTAAGTATTACGGGTAAAGATGTGGTATTATTGGATAGATAATGCCACATCTGTATTAATGGAAAAAAAATTCTAATATAAAAAGTGATAATTTTAATCTCCTTATATATATTTTCCACATTTTGCATATTATCACATTATCCTAGAAGTTATTTGATCATAACTTGTAGTGGAAATCCCCTGGATTATGTAGGTGGCTCAAGAACTCAAGTAGGCAATGAATCCATCATTGTTCCCTATGTGAAGTACATGCATCTATAATTTTACTATACAAAGTTATGAAAGTATCTAATTGAGTAATATAACTATGTATTTAACTCCATGTCCACTTGGGTATATTAGGTAGCTCTGGGCCACTCAAGAATTCCAACCACTACATATGGAGTAAGACATAAATCTGATGATAACGTAGAATGTGATAGCAAGTGTATAAAACATAGATGATTACTTGTGTTTGTCATTCCATCTGATCAACCTGTCTAAATCTAAGTATATGAAAACTTTGTACTACACACATGCCCCCAATTTGGTATCTGAGTATACTAAATCTAAATCAAATATGTAATTTATAAATCTATGTAACTAATCTGAATGTATGAGTGATCATGTCATGCATGATGCCCACAAATCTGAGCAACTAGTATGAATTTCAAATGAAATTATTGAATCTAAGCTAAATGTAAACACAACTACTAAAATTATTACTATATCTATGCAAATATATATTGTGCTTGGTGTACTAGTTTGAATGATTTAGACTATCTTGAATCTAAGGCTACTAGACAATAACAACCTTTAATGGATAATAGTTCCCTATAGTTCTAGTGTCCCAATCTAGGTGCTAATGACTACTTGGTCTAATCTTTATGTTGTCTAGACTAACCACTAAACCTATGTTCTATTTTGTATCTTCCTTGAGTTTGATAGCTAAAATTGACCTTGTGTGCTAAAATGTATTTATGAAAATCAAGGAGCCTAATCTCTATAATAACCCCTATAAATTCCCCCTCTTTTGAGGGTAGTTGTGAAACCTATGTAATAACTACCCTCTAAATAAGTATCTTTACAAAATTTATTAGCGAGAGAATGTGCATAAAATTCTAATATAATGTATAAACATAACATGAGATTGTAAATGTATCTGAGCAATAATAGGAAATGTAAGATGTATGTTGTAATCTAGCATTCAACAAGGGTGTTAAGATATATGTAAGCAATGTATAATAATAATAAATCTAAGTAACTAACTAGGGGGATGGAGAATTATATCTATCAAGGATCTCATGTATGAAAGGTAGATTCATGAGATTTCTCATGGCATTAAAAACTAGTGTGTGTGTGTGTGTAACAAGAAAATACAAGTGTCATGGTGTAGAAATGTACATAGAAGCAAACATCCAAACACATGAGGCATGAAAAACATAGGCCAAGGGGATATAATACAAGGGAAATGGAAACATGTCACTAATACTAAGAATGAATACATACAAAGACATGTTCAAATGTCCACATATGCAAACAACAAACAATTTGGCATAAATCCATAGAGAAGGACATGTTCAAATGTTTATATAGAAACTAAAAAAACAAACATAAGGGACATGGGTGCATGTCCAAGGTATACAAAAAGATAAGTGGCATAAAATCCAAGGAACAATGGCATATTCAAATGTCCTTTAAGATGTAAGAATCATAGGAACACAATCAAGTCTAGTCTAGGAACTAGAAATGAAAGCATGTATAACTATGTAATACAAATCTATATTAGTGCCAGGGTGCATATATACTAAAGCTAACTAGTGATAGAAAAAAATTTGAGAAATAAATAATAATGATCAATATCAAAATAAATCAATGTGTAACTAGAATGTATAGTATGTAAAGAGAAAACCTAGTTAGAGAAACTATGTAGGAGATGCCCTCGAGTGGGTAGATGTATCAATATATAAACCTAGATTGGTGTAAATTCCCCCAATGGGTAGATAAGAGTTGATCAATATCAATGTAGGGGACCAAAGTCCTATCTAAAATCTATAAGCACTCACTAAGAACAAGTGAAGCACACATGTATGATAAAACCAACTACACTAGGATAGCTAACAATATGCTATATCTAGAAATTAGTATAAATGTAAACATAAAAATGCATATAATTTGTAATTTTTTTTGATTTTTGACATAGTTGAATGTTTTTTTAATTTTGATATATTATATTATTTTTGTGTTTTTTGAGTATAATCTATGTTTAAGCATATGAAATTAAACTATGTACAAGGAGAGAGAAAGAGAAGGAAGTATATACAAGGGTAGAAACCATACTAACCAATGAATCTCATAGGAGACTCAACATCACCATGAGCTATGTTGAAGAGTGGAATAGTGGTCATGTATGCAATGTGAAATGGTAGTTGTGAGCTTGTGATATAGTGTGTTATAGAATCTAAACTTGAAGATGATTGAGTAGTGATGTTGTGGCACTAATTGTGATGCCATATGAAATGTAGGGGTCTTGAGGACCCATATGGTAGATCTATAATCTATAGATGATGCAATTCCCTATGTTGAGAACCCTTATAACCCAATATAATTGATCTATGTAAACTATGTAAAGGAATGCCTTTTATAATTCATGACATATCTATGATGCAATGATCTATCTAGTAATAGTCTCTAAGGGAGAGTATGCATGCATGTAGACACTGTATAATTAAACATGGATTATTGTGAGGACTCTACTAAACACTATGATGTATGCATAGGATCTGTACTCTCTATTTTAATGGATAGCCATGTAATAACTAGTAGTGGAACTAGAACTGTAACTAGTATTAGTGCTGAAAGTGTGACTAGAATCTTTGTTGGAATTGCCTATGGGATAAGAAGATGATACCCATATGGGACAACCTCAATATGAACCACCTAGTTATCATGTATATACTTGAGGCATTAGTGTACTATATATGGGACGGCTCTGAGATGTTATAACCATAGCTTGCCTAATAATATGTTGAATACACTCACACTAGGTACTACTAGAAACTAAGTGGCTATGTGTATTGGTCCCACTTGTAATGGAATAATTATCTCCTTGACCACTAAAACCACTAATAATTTTATCTATAGGGAATATATCCCAATCTATGTATCCAAAGTTCTATATGAGTTTCATGTTGTACATGCTTATGCTTAACCTGTTGTCAACCATGGCACTATGAACATGATGGTGGCCTATTTATGCTCGTATGATGAGTGCATGTAAATTTGTGTCATCATCCATAATTTCCTATTCTAAAAATGTGATAAGTGTTTTAGGTGGCACTATAGTGTGATACATGCCAATAATATTATGCAAGGGATGTGTACCCTTTGTAATTGTGTGATAGGTGTATATACATAATATTTTTAACTTTTATCAAATACTAATGCTTTTTATCTTTCATTAATCTACCATGAATCAATCTCTCTAAGAACATACCTTAAGGGGTACACCAAGAAAGGGGTGGGTAGACATTTGGTGCTTCACAAGATTGTTGTCCCTTATTGCCACATTATTCCCAATCCAACTAGTTCCTAAAACCTTTCCTTAAGTTGTTTCTCCTCCCTTGCACATTCCTATGGTCTTTTACTCTTTTTATCATTATTATCCTTATTTTACACCCTTTTAACCTATTCAGTACACTAGGTCAAACTAGTTGATTTAGTGTATTCTAGGGTTACTTTAGCTTTTTTGAATTATTCGCCTTTTGGCTAACCGAGCACATACTTCAGCATTAGCCCAAGAATGTACTAGGTCAACCTGATCAACCTAACATAGTCAACATGTCTAAATTATTTTTGGGTGAGATACTCCTATATATACAAATTCATTTCAGTCATTATTAAGGATATGCAATAAAGAGTTATTATTCATTTACGCTTCTTCACAATATGCTCTTCCACCATTCTACTTGAGGATTCTTAGCTTAGGTTTCTTATTTGGAGAATCTAGTCTTGTGGATATGTCTTAGATGCTTTAGCCTAACAAAGTGATCCTTACAAACCACAAAAAGCTCTTGTGAATCCCTATTGGCTAAGGGAGAGATTGAATCATGATGGTTTCACACTCAAGTAAGTATATTCTAACTTTGTTCTGCTCTTTTTTAGTATATAGAAGTAACATAAGTGTTATCTCAAATAATATTACTCTTCATAATCTATTTATTAGGGTGTTAATCATAATTTATTTAAATTTATTATACATATTTGATTACTTTGCATCTAACCCCTCACTTTGTGCCACAAGCTTTGGTGTGCACTAGATTAGTTTACTTTTATTGTTATTAGAATACTTTAATTTCTTGTTTATTATATAAGTGAACATCAAATCATAGGAATATTTTAGGGTTGTTATGTGATTGTGTTAGATTTTAAGATTTAAAACTCTTTCTAGCATGATGTATTGTGATAATTGATACAAGTGATCCCCTAATCAGGTCTAGTGGATCCCCATATTGGTCATACTCCTACTTAACAAATGTATCCCCAATCAGAAGTGTAGGTGTGATCTATATTATTTGATATAGGATTAATTAATATACATCATATAATTTTGATTGCATACATTATGGTGAACTAGATGTGAATCAAATCTTTGTTGAATTTTTTCACTTTTATTTCATTTATTTCATTAATTTGTCATCATTTGTATCATATATTTTGATATATTAGTTTGATTTTGTCAACCCAATTTTATTTTTCTTTATGCACAATAATAGGCAATTGGATTGACCAACTTGATTCAATATAAGTTTTTAGCACTTTTTAGAATACCAATTTAGCTTACTAGGATGACCTAATCAACCTAGTTTATTTTTAATCACTTTGCAGTAGTATTTATATAGCTTGATCGATCAACTTGACCTAATATAGATTAAAATTTCCAAACTTTTATATTATCTTACTAGGTGGACCATTTTGACCTAGTACTTTTTCATATTTCAAGTCCAACCAACTAGGTCGACTAGGTTGACCTAGTGCATTTTTAGCACTTTTTTAGTAGATTTTTATATTTCTTGGTCGACCAGCTTGACCTAATATGCAAGTTTTAGATCAATAAATTTTATCTCTAAAACATCAAGGTGAGTTTATATTCTTTTATATCTCTTTATTTCTATACTTTCCCTTCAAGTTTGTAACCTTCAAAACTGCCTCTGCACAACCAACTAGATCAACCTGGTTGACCTAGTTCTATCTTATTTGATGTCTAAAATAACTAAGTTTACCTATTCAACCTAGTAAGTTGTCCAAACCCTATTTTCAATAGTGTTAGATTGACTCTCTTGCCCTAGTTCTATATATTGTGCATATAGTGTTTTCACTATACCTTATTTTAAAGTTGGAATTCACCTTATATGTTACTCATATATTTTCATTTCAATTGTTTTCATGCTTATAATATTTCACATATTCTAATTAGGAGGTTTATAATTAATCACTTAGTTGTACTATTTTTATTTTATGCACACATAGCCAAAAAAATTTAACATCAAAAATCATTTTAACATTTGACTACCCAAACCAACCTATTTGGATTTCATCACCAAGGGGGAAGTTGACTTGATACTTTGGTCAAGTATAAATCATGGTTAATGGTATATTTTAGCTAAGCACTTGACACTCTTATTATTGTGGTGTGTGAAGGGGTAGGCCCCAATACCAAGCATGTATCATTACCACTACAGTCCCTTTCATCCTAAACTCACCTAAAACCATCCATAGACTTCCATTTAGTACCTTATTTACATCCAAATTTTTATCATTTAAAATCATTATTAAATAATCTAACATTCTAGGTTGACCAATTAGCTAGCTTTACTTTCCAAGTTGTTTGCTTGCTCTTTGTTCAATTATGTGCACAAGAACTTACACTAGCTCATATTGGTGCAAGATTTTATTTTAGGTGCATAAATTTGGATTTACTAACATCAATTCAATTTATTGTTTTCTTAATTTCAACATTCACTTTCTTAGATTAGATGTGAATTATCTTATTTTATTCCCTATCTTACTATCAATCCATTATCTTTCCCTATCTATCGTACTAGGTCGATCTGGTCAACCTAGTTCTATTTCAAGCCTTATTTTTTGCCCCTATTCACTACACTAGGTCAACTTGGTTAACCTAGTATAACTTTTACGTTCTATTTTTACACTAAGTCAACTTGGTTGACCTAGTTTTATTTCCTACTATCCCTATTTATTAATCTAACTCTCCATATATTTTATTTTACATTCTATTCATTTCCTTTTAATCATAATGAGGTATCCTATAAGAGTCTTTTTGGATAGTCTTAATCCATTTAGATCGTATATGGTATTTTCATTTATCCCTTTATTTTATTCCCAAGAGAACTATCACTCTTAGGGCACCTCTTCTCCTTCATCTTCAAATTGTCACATGGTTCAAATAACACCTCAAGATGAAGTTTATGAATCCAATCCTTTTTACATCTATCATGAAACTTCTTAAAATCTTCAAACCAATGTATGAGTGATTGAAAATTTTTTACTTAATAACTTCTAACAATCCTCCCCCCAACACTAATTTGGGGAGTGCTCCTTATAACAACAATCACCACCTAATACAACCCTGCTATTAGCTCAAGTAATTAAATAAATGAACATTATGAAAAAATCTAATACCAATCAGATGATGCACTTCAATAACATTTAATTAATGTAACTAATCAACCTCCAATCATGCATCCTCAAGCTAATCCTAACTACATTCCTCTACCTCTTAGAGATGCCTCAGGTAATGTTATTACTAAAACAATAATGAATAAAAGGATGCTTAAAAACATTAAAAATGATCCTTTAACTCCCTTAATTGTAGCTATTAACATTGGTAACATATCACCAACTATCAAATATGATGGGACTAAATACCTTGCCTCATTTATTAAAGCTTTTGGTAATCTCTGCAAAGAATGGATTCAAACTAATACATTTGCCACTATTAAACTATTAGTTATAAATTTTACTGGTGATGTATTAGAATGTATAATCAATTACGTCAACATTCTATTTGGAAACTTGAAGATTTGGTCAATCCTTTAGTTAAATTTTAAAATAATAATCTTCCTAAAAATTATCTTAGTCATTTCATAAATGCTAAGCAAACTTCTAAAAAATCAGCTCATGATTTTATTAAAAGATGGAAATCCCTAGCTCATGGAGCCAATCATAATATGTTTTATGATAACTTATTCAAACTCTTTACCACCACTTTAATTCCCACTCTTTAATTCAAGGTTCAAACCTTTTCTCCTCAAACTCTTAATGAAGCTCTTGACCAAGCTAAATGGAAAGACCTTCTTATGACACAATTCAAACCTAATTCTAAGATTCTTAAAAGATCTTTCCAAACATCCAATATTATCACTAATAACACTTATCAATCCAAATCAGGAGCTGATAAAAATGATATTCCTTTACCATCTCACATACCTCTTTTGGTACATCAAATGAGACAATTTTTACCTCCCTCTAAACCTTTCATATATCCTAATGCTCCTCCTAAGTGGTATGATCCGAATCTCTTTTGTTGATTTCATGTTGACATTGGACATTCTCACAAATATTAAAGAGGGATTTCTAAATGTGTTATTTCTTACATGCTTGGTGATTCATTTGACCATGAAACCATGATCAAACATCATCATCAGGAGTATACTAAATCTTATCAAAAACAAAAATCCTATAAAGATTCTACATATAATAACCAAAAATATTCCTCCCATAATTAATCAACTTCTATGGATGTTTTTGAAATTGACATCAATTATAATCAATATTTTAACAACTCTCAATATGTTAATATAGCTAAAGTTAAATATCATCAAAAACTTGCCCACAAAAATTCTATTACCAAGCCTAAGAAACCTTCTTTAGATGAACAATTGCTTAAAGATACCACCACCATCAATATTGAATTAGAAGCACTTGAGGAACAACTTCCTCAATATAATCCTCCAACCACATCTATTCCTCCAAAGTCTAATGTGCCTTCTAAACCTCGTGCACTTCTTCTAAATCTCATTGGAATTTTCTTGAATAACTTAACTCTATGCCATGCAAGATTCATCTTATGGAGTTAGTTCACACTTCAAATTATCATCAAAAATTCCTTATGCAATAACCCTAAGAGATTTAAGATCTATCTTTTTTAGAGGAAGAATCACCTTCTATTGATTCTCAACCAACTTACATTAATACCATTGAATCTATGTGTCCTTCAAAACCTTATATTGAATTCCTTGAAGAAGACATGATTAATGATTAAATGCTCTTTCATGTTGATGATCCACTTCTCTTCATCAAAATAGCCATTAATACCACCCTCGTTCAAAACTTTCTAGTTGATGAAGGTTCTAGTATTAATGTAACCTCTTTATGGCTTCTACAATAACTTGGTTATAATAAAAGTCATCTTAAACAAACCCATCTTATTTATTGTGATTTTGAGAAAACTAATCTAAAGCCACTTGGTTATAAATGGCTTCCCTTAAACATTAGTCCTAAGAGACCAAACTCATGGTTCTTGAGCTTCCTTTATCTTATAACATACTCCTTGGTCATCCATGGACTTATCAGATGAGGGCCATTGCTTCTTTTGATAGTCAATGCATTAAATTTCTCCATAAAAGAAAATGTTATAAGCATGAAGCCAGTCCCAACCCATAGAGTATCCAATTACCTAATATTAAACCATAATATCATATTCCTATGATCCCTAAAATTAATAATGCTCCTTTACCTAAGTTCATCAATATGAATCTTAATTTATAAGTTACTCTTGAAGATTTTGATGATGATGAGCCCAATGAATTACAACATACTTGAAACACCACTAGATTAGCTCCATATATTTCAAAATGGATTCTTCCTTCTCATTTAGCTAGGGATCATACCATTCCTCTCATGGATGATATTACCAAATTTACCCCTCCATGCAATGCTCAAGATCCATTTTTACTTGAAGATTCTTTTACTTGCAATGATTTCAGAGTGGATAGATTATTTCACGATCCTCTCACCATGTCTCTTAGAACAATTATTAATCTTAGGATTTCACCTTCTGAAGATCCTCCTAAATCCCAAGCATGTACAATTTCTCTTACATATGATGACAACTATATCATGGTCTAAGCTCAATCAAGAGACTTGGATGTCTTCCATTATCAAAATACCTTAGCCCAAATTCATGCTTTCAATCAAGATGTGCATACCATTTTTGTAGCTAAACACTTAGAACTTGAGGGTTATGTACTTCTTATTAACCCTCCTCTTATCCATTCCCCTTGGGTGGTAGAATAACTTACACCTTCTAAACCTATAGAAACACCTTCACCTTCTCTACCTCCTTTGTATCTTCCCAAGAAATCTACTCCATCTACTTCTACTCCTAAAATCACACTTTATGCCAAGGAAACTAATGTTCATCAAACTAATTCTGAATATGATCATCATGGTAACCAAATTATAGATCTAGAAGTATATGTTGAGTATTGTGGTCCCCTTCATGATTTTCTTAGTGATGAAACTATTATTAAATTACTTTATGCTTAGGAATCTCAACTCCCCTAACATCATAAACTTGGAAATTTTAAGACTAAAAATCCTTGATTCAACAACTTTATTTCTATAATTAATCCTATAACTAACCCAATTTCCTCCTTACCTAATGCACAATACCACTTTCAAGATGGTAATGCCATGCGTATTGAAGAAAAAATTCACATTGAATATGGTATGCTCTCATGACCTTGACCAATCATAGTTTCAAAATAACTTTCACCTTCTAAACATGATAATTTAATCCTATTTTTTGATAAGTATCAAGAGGAATTAACATGGTCTTACCAAGACATGCCTATCATTGAACCTATCATAGTGGTCCATAACATCATTACCTATCTTGATGCCAAACCTATGCATCAGAAGCAATGCAAATTTCCTCCCAAAGTTACAAAATTATGCCATAAGGAAATCATTAAACTAATTAATGCCAAATTTATTAAACCTATGGATTATTTTGAATGGGTTTCCAATATTGTTCCTATTCAGAAAAAGGTCGCTATGGTCATTTGTATTTTCATTGATTTCCATAATCTTAATCTTGCTTATCCTAAAGACAAATTTGCTTTTCCTTCAATAGATGATATTGTTGATTCCATAGATTGATATGAAATGTTATCTCTTATGTATGGCTTTTTGGGATACAATTAGATTCATATAGCTCCTGAGGACCAACATAAGACTACTTTCATAATGGAATGGGGAACCTACTGTTATGTAAAAATGCCCTTTAGTCTCAAAAATGCTAGGGTCACTTACCAATGTGCAATGACTCATATATTTTATGACCTCATCCATAAAATTTTCAAAACATACGTGGATGATCTTATCACCAAATCCAAGCATCATAAAAACCACCTTTCCAATCTTGCCATCATTTTTAATTGTCTCCTTAAATATAAAGTTTGACTTAATCCTTTCAAATGTGTTTTTGAGTTTACATCTGGAAAATTGTTAGGATTATTAGTCTCTCTCCATGGCATGAATGTTGATCCAACCAAGATTAATTCTATTATTAACATGCCCATTCCTTGTTCTATTCTTGATATTTTTACCTACTTAGGCAAACTTGGGGCAATTAGATGATTCATTCCCAAGATGGATTATCAAATTTACTATATTAATTCCATTGTTAAGAAAGGTACAACCTTAGAATGGAAAAATCCATGTCAAAAATAATTTGACAATATGAAAGAGTCAATAATTCATCCACCTACACTTCATCCCCCTTATAACGATAAACCTTTAATTCTTTATACTTATTTCACACCTATTTTAGTTGGGTCAATTATTTCCCAATAGGGTGATATGGGCAAGGAGTATGTCATATTCTATATTAGTTGAAGCCTCATCGATTATGAAACATGTTATACTAAAATTGAGCATGATTTCCTCTCTATTTATTTTACCACTGAAAAGTTTCGTCACTACATGCTTTACCAAAACACATATGCCATCATTCATTTTGACCCCCTTCATCATTTATTCTCTAAATCATTTCTTCTAAGAGATAGAATTGGAAAGTGGATAGTTTTACTAATAGAATTCAATCTTCACATTGTCTTGTAAAAATCTATCAAAGGGCAAGTCATAGCTGACCAAATTTCCATAGATCCTATTCTAGCCACTTCTTCTCTTCAAGATAACCTTCTAGATGATAATGTCCTTTATATTTAATGTCTTAATTAAGCAATTTCTCTTAAAAATTATTTTCATAACTTTACTATTGATCTTGCAGCTAATCAACTTGATGAATTTTCCCCTCCCTTTGATACTATTAAATCAAAGGTAGTTATTAAGGATATTCCTAAAATTAATGTTGACTTGTATGAGGATACTTGGACCCTCCACTTTTATGGTGATAAATGCCTTAAAGGGGTTGGGGCAGGTTGCATTCTCACTAGTCCTCTTGGAAAGATAATTCCCTTAGCTTTTCATTTTATCCACATCAAGTTCTTTCTGATCCTTCTTTTATCATACAAATAATCAAATACCCATCATCTACTCACCCTCATGATTTACTTAATTACCACATCAAGGCTATCACTATTCGACAATGCCCATGGTATTAAGATATCATCCAATTCTTAAAACATCAAACTATCCTCCTAACTTGGATTCTCGTGAAAAGACACATCTCCATAAATAAGCTTTCAAGTACATATTTAGACATAACATCCTTTATTATCACAACACCAAAGGTACTTTGCTCTATTATATCATGCAAGATGATCCCTCCTCTACTTGAACAAGAACATGGGGGAATTTATGGTGGTCATGGGAATTTACTATTATCCTACTATAGAAAAATATGTTATTGAATATGCTAAAAAGTGTAATCCTTGTTAGCATAATAGTGATCTAATTCATTCGCTACTAACTGAACTTCAAATAATTGAATATCCTTGGTCATTTTCCACATTGGAATTTGATCTCATTAGTAAACTTCCTCATTCCAAAGATGGGTACATCTTTATTATCACTGCTACCAAGTACTTTACCAAGTGGGTTGAAGTCATGCCCCTTGTTAATGTTATTGGTCCTGCCATTTCCAAGTTCATTCTTAACCAAATAAATTTACATTTTTATGTTCCTCACATGATCATTTCCAATAATGGTGATAATTTCAAAAATAAACATGTTCAATAACTTTGCACCAAATTTAAGATTAATCACAAATTTTCCACTCATCATCCATAATACAATGGTCAAGCTGAGGCCACTAACAAGATTCTTAATAAAATCCTTCAAAATTTAATTGGTGAAACCTGTATGGATTGAAATGTTCATCTTTATCCCACACTTTGGGCCTATCAGACTAGCATTCATACTACCACTGGGGTAACTCCATTTTCTCTGGTATATGGTTCTAAGTCAGTTCTTCCTCTTGAAGTTGAGCTTCCTTCTCTTTTCATATCTTTTCATGGCATCATTCTCAATGAGTTAATTAATGAAGCTCACCTTCATTATCTTTATCTACTTGATGAACATTTCCTCTCTACCTTATAATACAATCACCAATATAAGGCTCACATTTCCCAACAACATAACAAATGTGTCAAAATATGCACATTTACTATTAGCCATCTTATCTTTAAATTAGACTACACTCATGAAAAAGAAGGCAAGTATGCCTAAAAATGGTGGGGTCCATACTTAGTTAAAGATATTCTTCACCCAAGTACCTACTACTTTCAAACTAATGAAAGTTGCGTTTCCAAAGAACCCACCAATACTCAATTCCTAAAAAAAATACTTCACCTAATCATTTCCTTCTTATTTATTATTTATATCTTTATGTATCTAATACTTTTTTCAAGTTACTTAAGCATAGGTCTCTCCCTCTACATTAGTTCCCTCTTGTTCACAAACCTTTAGTCCTCCCTTTTTGGCATTTTGGTTTCTTGATGTATCATAGTCTTCCTTATTCTCTTGCATTTTACCTTATTTTTCATTCTTTTTTCTCTCTAATTTTGATTTAGTGCCCCTTGGGATTTTATTTTGTTTTTTTCTTTGTAATACCATAGATAGAACCTAACATCCCTCACAAAACCACCATCTTTTACTTATTTTCCTTCTCTTTTTGCTGCTTACCAATTTTGTTTTGGCATCCTTTGGGTTTTTCTTTGTGAGGTACTTTGTCAAAAAGCTCCCTCACTTTTTGCTTATTATCACCCTCATGAGTCTCTCTTTTATAATTTTCTTTGTAAGACCATGGATAGGACCTAGCCCTCATAAAATTACCATTATTTTCTTATTCTTGATCTTTATTCTTAAACTTTAGCTTTTACTTCTTTTGCAAGATGGAATTTGCAAAAAATCTATGTTCACATGTTTTCCTCAATTTCCATCTCTCTTATGATAATGAATCACACAATTGTTGTCATTGTATCCTTATTTTTTCTCTTTCTCACATTTTTTATGATTTAAATCAATTCAAATTATTCCATGTGTTATTCCTCTTGATTTCCCCTTTCTTTCATCTTCTCATTGGATAAAACAAGGTCAAAGTCAAGATAGAACTTTTATTTTACCTAGATTTATGAGACTCTTAGACCCCATTCTCTTTAAATTTTCTCTCTCTTAGCAACCTTGTCCAAAAATTTTCAAATTAAAGTCATCTTTAACACCCATGTTTGGTTTTCCAAATCTATATGGAGGAGGAATAGAAAAATACATCAAGAAAGTTAAAAGCTAAATCATTTAAAAATAAAAGGCAATGATCTCTAAAAGGAAACATATAAATCTCAAAAGTCAAGTCACACAAAAAGATGTGATTATAAGCACATCTCCTATCTCTAATCAAAGCTCAAACTCCATAGTTGGCTTCACATAGAGCTAAAGTCCTTTGGGTTGTGGTAGGCCAATAGATTGAAATAGGGTAATTCAAAAAAATCTATGGTGTTACCTAATTTCTCATACAAGTACCCAATCTTCATAGTATATCAATGGCTTTGTAAGGGGTCTTGAAGAATAGGTAACACGTCATGGGATGGTAGGTCCATTTTACTTTTCATGCATATAGCCTTCATGGGATGATCTATATACTCCATTTGTTGACCCAAGACTTGTGTAGCTAAGAGAAGTTCTTCAGAGTTCCTAAGGTTGACAATCCTCTTGTTTTGACAAATCAAATTTGAGTGTCTTGACTTTGATAAAGAGTTTATCTACCTTGGTTTTTCCTTCATTCTCCCCTCCACCCATTTGATTATCCCCCCTTGATATCTAAATTATGATTCCAAATTTTTTTATATCTTCTTTAAATTCATTCTTATTCATTTCTTAAAAACATGTTACCATTAATTTTTTTTAATTTTATCTATCTTTAGATGAAAAACAACATATTTGAGCAACTTTGGATCATATTCTTCATTTTACATTTACTAGACTTACTTTACCTTCATTTTTTATTTATCATGATTTTTATATCTTGCTATTATAAACACTTGAGTTTGTACCCTTTTTCCATTGTTGAGTGAGATGTGATTTGTTACTGCTTACTCATAAATGTTGTTTTCCATTTTATGCATCCCCTTTTTCCATTGTTGAGTGAGATGTCGATTGTTGCTACTCACTCATCAATGTTATTTTACCACTTTTGTTTTTCCTTTTACCATTGATTTGTCTTGATTATTATTCCTTTTTAAACATTTATTCTTGGTTTTAATTGGTGATTTTGCCTTTTCTTACTTTTGGTTTACTTGTTTGCTTTTTTTAGTCTTTAGTAACCTTGGATTTTTGGTTACCTAATTTATTTTTGTTTGACTTGGTAATTTAGTATAACATATCACTTGTCACCTAACTTGCCAAATTCCCAAGTACATCTTATCCACATATCACTATTTATCTTGGCTTTTATTGCTTTTTTTTGTTTTGGCTCTTTAGTTTTGTATTTCTAGGTTTGTCAAAAGTAGTCTCTACATCCTACATAATCAAAACTAAAAACATAGCTGACAACCATCCTGTGATAAAATGTAAGTCAAGGTATGCATCAATTTTATCTTTTTATAGTTATTTAATTTTTTATATTAGTTTCCCTTTCAGTCATTACTTTCAATTATTTTATGCTTTTTAAAATACTACAACTTTTATTTAGCATCAGTGTTATGTGTATCCTTATGTTCTTTCTTAAAGCACCATCCCCTGTTAAATCTTAGTGACACATGACGAGCTTTGCGTAGGGCATATGTATACACATAATATTTTTAACTTGTATTAAATACTAATTCTTTACATCTTGTAGGAACTCATTGTGATTCAATCTCTCTGAGTGCATGACTAAGGGGTGCACTAGGAAAGGGGTGGGTAGACCTTTGGTGCTTCATAGGATTATTGTACCTTATTTCCACATTATTCCTAATCCAACTAGTTCTTAAAACCTTTCCCTAAGATGTTTCTCCTCCCTTGCACATTCCTCTAGTCTTTTCCTCTTTTAATCCTTCTTCTCTTTGATTTACACCCTTTTTACATGTTGAATACACTAGGTTGAGTTGGTCAACCTAGTGTATTCTAGGGTCACTTTAGCTCTTTTAACTTATTTAATTTTTGACCAACCTACCATATACTTTAGGCATTAGCCTGAGAATGTACTAGGTTGACTCAGTCAACCTAGCACAATCAACATGTCAAAATGATCTGTGGGCTGAGATAATCATATATATACAAGGTAATTTTGGTCATTATTAAGGATATGCAATAAAGAGTTATTATTCATTAGTGCTTCTTCATAATTTCCTCTTCCACCATTCTACTTGAGGAGTCTTAGCTTAGGTTTCTTATTTGGAGAATCTAGTCTTGTGGATAGGTCTTGGATGATTTAGCCTAATAAAGTGATCCTTATGAACCACAACAACCTTTTTTAAATCCCTATTAGACAAGGGAGAGATTTAATCATGATGATTTCACATTTAATTAAGTATATTCTAACTTTGTTCTCCTCTCTTTTAGTAGATTGAAGTAGCATAAGTGTTGTCTCAAATAGTATTACTCTTCATATTCTATGTATTAGGGTGTTACTCATTATTTATTTAAAGTTCCCTATACATGTTTTATTACTTTTCATCTAACCCCTCACTTTGTGCCATAATATTTTGTGCACACTAGATTAGTTTACATTTCTTGTTATTAGAATAGTTTAATTTCTTATTTATTACATAAGTGAACATCAAATCATAAGACTCTTTTAGGGTTATTGTGTGATTGTGTTAGAATATAGGCTTTAAATGCCTTATTAGCATGATGTGTTGTGACAATTGATATAAGTTATCCCCTAATCAGGTCTACCAAATCCCCATATTGGTCATGCTTTAGCTTAAAAAGTGTATCCCCAATTGAAAGTGTAGGTGTGCTCTATCTTATCTGATCTAGGATTAATTCATTCACATTATGAAATTATGATTGCATACAATAAGAAGTTGGTAGTGGATTATCCTTATATGTATAATGAACACCTTATGTGCCCCTTGCCTCATTAGCTAGATGCTTATGAAAAGGATCTAAAAATATCTTAAGTACCTTTGCCTCTATTTATTATTTTGGTACCTAAGTGGGTGGGCCCACATAATTAATGTTTATCTCAATGAGATCTTATATATTATGTTGTGGGATAATGAATCTATTCATCATATGGCTTGGTACCCTATGATACTCATAGAATGTATTTGAATCATAAATATTTGGAAGAGGCCATGTTGTATCAACCTATTTAATTAGAGGGAGAGATATGACAATGCATTCCAATAATTGTTTTAGAAATTGTGTTGGTGACTCTGGTAGATTAGTGAAAAATCTATGCTAAGGAGATGATAAAACCAATCTTAGAGAAAGCCTTGAAGCTATGTTGATTGTTGTCTTTATATTTTATTTGTTCTCTATGGCACTGACCTTGTATGAAGGTTTGTTTTCACTCTTAATAGAGGATTCTAATCCATTTTATACTTGATTTTTCCCATTACTAAGAGCTTAACCTATCTTTCCTTGTCTATGTGGCACATATCTATAAATGTGGATTTTTTTTGAATAAGATTGATTTGTGAAGTGATGGTAAAATACTCTATTTGAATATATCTCTAATCTCTCTATCTGTCATGGGGCCATTCAATTTTGATAAGATTCTCTTGTATCATAAGACATAATTGGCTATGTGCTCATTTGAGTTTTGCTTTAGCTATGCCACTTGTGAATATGAATTATTATCAATTATATTGATAGAGAAGTGTGATAAGAACATATCTGCTAAAGGTTTGAATGTTGTAATAGAATGGTTTTGAAAATCATAGAACCATTATAAGGCATAATCCTTGAGACTGTGTGGAAATAAATTCATAAGAAGTTAATCATTGGACACATAGTCCAATAATGCTACATGAAAGGATCTAAGGAGATGATCTAGGTCACCCTTACCATCATATAATTTGAGCTTAGGTGTTTGAAACCAGATGATAAAGGAATTGTTATAATGTGATGTGTCAATGGTGTATGCAATAGAATTTTAGAATACAAGGCATGTAAAGACTTAGTTGATCCTTTCTCAATATGTAACACTTTAAATTATAGATAAATAACTTGATTCATAATGGATTATACATAAAGAGGAGAATAAATAGCCACAATTGGAGTATTTATCATTGATGGTCGAATAACAATCTTGGGTTGTGCTAGTAGAGTTAGTTGATTAGGCCCCACTGAAGGTGTAACAACATCATTAACTGGAGGGGTTGAATATTGACCACTATTGTTATTATTCTTGGTTTATAATAGGGCATATAAAATATATGCATTATCATGGCTCTATCCCCAAATTCTATCTATGAATCCATGTAATACCTCATCTTTGTTCACAACTATATCATTAAGTGGAGGTAGTGTGTCTTGATCCTCAATATGGACCTGATCTTGTTTTTGGTTATATTGTTCATCCTCAGATGCACTATCATTTAATTCCACATAATAAAGATGTGAAAGATTTATATCTAGAGTTGTAATAGGTTCTTGTCCTTGTTATAGGGCCGTATAACTAGAATTTGAATATGCTCTATAAGATTACCACCTAGTCTAACACTTCTTAAGGGAAGAGAGATATCTTTTTTAGATGGAATATATAAAATAAATTAAAATATATATACTACAAGAAAATATATTAATTATTAATAATTAATAGAAACTAATAAAAATAAGAGGAAAAAGGATAAAAACCCTAAGAGTATCTAGGGTTAGGGTTTTGGAAGCTAGGGTTTATTTGTAACAATTAGATGAAAAGTAAATTGAAACCTTAATGTAAAATTGATTCTAATTAGCTAGGTTATCAAAATAAAATCAAAAAATTAGAAGTATGTAGATTTCAATTTATTACATAAAAATAAGAATTAAAGCAAGCTAGGGTTTTATGCAATTATTTGAAGTAAGCCAAGTTCACCAAATGATTTAACCTTTTAGGGTTTTACATAAGTAATTCTTATGTTTGATTAAAGGGATAAGATGTCTAAATCACTTAAATAAATTGAAATAATTAATCCACCAATTTGTATATGATTTTAATCTTGATTAAATTTATATAAATAACAACAAATAGGGTTACATATAAACTTAGCTAAAAACTAAATGTTGCTAATGATTTGGGTTCTAAAACTAGAGTTTTGGGTAATAATCTATGTCATCAATAGGATTCTAATGTTCATATGTTCACTAGATAATAGATCTCAATTTGGATAGTAGTGCCATTTTTGTGTAGTATCCCAAATGTGGAACTAATGTCCCTTTTGTGGGGTTCTTATTTTTTAGGAGTACCTATGCTTGTGTCTATAAGTCTTGTGCCTATGTGATCTAACCTAATATCTATGTATTATACATGGAAATATTGATTTGATGTGAAAACCCTAATTATATTTACAATTATGATATGACAAATAATTGAGCGTATTAGTAGGAAGGACTAGACATCCTCACACCTTGCTATGTAGAGACTTCCCTACATACCAATACTTTTAAGAAGGATCAAGTCTAGTATAGTTCTCCCACCTAGTGCTTGATGTATGTGTAAGTGAATGCTAGAATGAGAGTGGACTTGGATGCCTTGAATGTGGTTGAGATTTTAAATGCTTGAAAATTGGACTTAGGGATATTATAGATGGTAGTATGCATAAAGTAGGGCAGAATAGGGATAATGTACCTTGATTTTGTAAAACTTTGTCTTTGGTTTGAATAAATTTTTCCAAAAAATTTCATATAGTGAATAGAGGTGGATTAGACTTGTATTTTTAGGCCTTTTTTACTTGTGTGGATAATAAAATGATCTTAGGCTGATTTTAAGAGGGGCACACATTTGGTAAACTATCTACTAGGAAGAGTTGGGGCTAAGGACAATAGTGCCTAGTTGGGGACACTAGTGTCATATCATTGTAGTGTCCCAAATGTGGCACTAATGTTCTTTTGCCATACTGCTAAGGAATTTGGATTGGGGTTAGATATGATAGTTTAGGGACTATGTCTTGACTATTCGTAGGTGACTATGATCTATTGAATGACTAGAAATGTAAGTCTAAGGATATAGAATAGTTTTATGGATAACCTAGGGATAGGGTAACTCAAGTGACACTCTTAAGATCCAATTACCACTTTAAGTGATTATAATGTCAAAATTATATGATTAATAAGACCAATTATACTATTAACACATAATCTACATGGGAGGATTTAGGTTGTGATATAATAATATCCATGATGATAATAATAGATGGATATTGTGAGGAGGGTGGTCAAGTGAGGGATGGAGGACATGGAGGAGGAGGATATGGAGATATAAGATATGGAGGAGGGACCTATATTATGATTATAGACCCTTGAGTGAAAATAACCTAAACAGTTCCTTCGATAGTGATGATAATGGTTACCCCATAGGTACACACATGATTAGACCCATAGTGACACTTTCTACAACAATATTACTAGTATAGTGGATGGAGTATAGGGGATATATTATAACCATCCCAAATATCATGGTCTGACACACATGAGGCTCTAATTTTGAGCCTTTATTAAGAGATAACAATTAGGGAGACTAAAATAGGAAGGTTATTAGGGATTATCTCAAGCTAAGACAAAAATATAGTGAATCTATAGGCACAATTGATAGTTAGGGATGGGTAAATATCCTCCTTATAGGGATAGGTGATATGTAAAGATTGATATTTGGAAGCTAGTGAGTGTTATTTATCACAAATGTAGGCATAGGTAGTGGCTAGAGATTATAAGATTATTTTTTTATGGTTGAGGTTACATGATTGATAATTGAGGTGACTCAACTAACATGATAACTAGTAGGGGATGGGGATGGCTAGAGATTATGCATAAAGAATAATGTGACATGTGTATAGTCATTGAGTCTTTATGGTGAGTGAGTTTTAGCTTTTTATATTGTGACTCAATAGGGCCTAGCTAAGGAATTATTAGATACCATGATATTGATGAGTCAAGTGACTTATTATAGGAGCCTATATAAGAGCAGAGTGATATCCAGTTAGAGGGAACTTTAATATGATGAACATGCTAGTTAGAGGTCATAGAGATATTCTAAGACAACAAGGACTAAATCCTCATAGAGATAAGTTGAAAAACCCATTCAATATGCAACATATACTATGTGATCACTCCATACAACACCACCTCATAGAGGTTAGCCACTAGCTTCAACCAAGACAAATCATCATAAGGGAGTCCACCCCTAAAAGGTCATAGTGAGAACTAATTATAGCATTATGTTAGGCCCATTTTTAGCTAAGTATAGATCTATGCCAACTCAATAGAAATCTTGATGTGAGGTGATCATTTAGAATTATTGCTATTTTATACCCTTTTGTGCCAATTGGAGGAATATTCATAGATCTTGCACCAACTAGTAGGTAGTTACTTGTCACACAAGTTTTTTAAGGCATCATCATAAGTGGATATATGTGGTGACTAGAGAACAAAAGGTGCAAGGTGATGAAGATGGAAAAATGATCAACCAAGGCTCTATCTCAACACCTAGTGTACACCCTCTACATTGAGATGAATATGCTTCTAAGTTATATAAATCTAAGATTAAACTAGTATGTAGGATATGTGACTTTGAGATAGTGAAGCTTTGTAGAATTGGTTGTAGACATAGAGAAGCAACTACCATTAAAACTTAGGACTAGTATGGATGCCTTCAAGGTTCCATATTATAGTTCCTAAGCTAATCTATGAGCCTTTGGGCCTTTAGTATATTTAAATAAGCATTTTATCTATTCCACTTGTTGTGTACCCTATTTATCTAAACAATGTTTAATGAATAATGGCATTGTCCTAAAGTGTTGTTCTAGTGTATATGGTTATGGTAGTGTTTTATTGATTGTGAAATGTTTGTAATAGTTGTAATTCTTAAATTTAATATATGAATATGAAGTTTTAACAAGCTAATAGTTCATTCCATTATTGGTATCCCTGTGTAAATGGTAAATGTCAACATATTTTATATAAATAATCTAAGTGTAGGAAAGACCCTATACCAAGAGATGATATAGGTGCCAAGAGTGTGAGCCTAAGTATGACCCTTCAATCTAAAAGTATTCCATTAAACCTTCCAATTGCCTGAATGATGCTAAGCTAAGGAAACTAGAGGCTTGAACCCATGAAACTATAGAGCCAACCCCATATAGACTTTATTCCTACACACCATCAGACTCTACCTAGAATGGCTTGTGCCAATATCCTTACCAATGTCATTGTTTTAATTACCAATTCTCTTGAAGAAAAAGTTTTTCCATAGAACAAATAGCCTAATGTAGTCCTTGGTTCTTTATCTACTATGCTTCGAGTGAGTGCATAAGTATTATGCCTTATGTGAATTGATGTTGGTGTAGTCAAGTGACAAATGTTGAGTGCTATAAGATTAATCTAGGTTTGTGCCTAGTTATAACAAGTCTATAAATAAATTAGATATCTAGGTAAGCACCTAACAAGGTAAATGACTTAACAACTAAATTTTCTATAACATTTTGGCTATATTACTAAGAACCATGTTTAATTTTATTACTACAATGGTGGAGAATAATGATGCTCTAACTCTCCCTTGAGAACATTGAGCACTATCTAGAATAGGTAGAACATAGCTTTATGCTGAAGCATCCATCTTGTAAGGAATAAAAGTCAAGGAAGTGGGTCTAGAATAACCTATATGATTTTTTGTATGACGTTTTGTTTTGGAAACTACTTGAGCATATGTACTAATGGTTGGTTGCTTATGTGACCCATAACAGATGGAGATATGGACAACCTTTAGTGGATGAAGGAACACTTAAAAAATATTAATAACCTTGATGCCACTTGGACTAGAGATTTAGAGAAATGATGGCAAGGAGAATTAAACAATTATGTGCTTGAGTTTGCAATATCAATGTACTCCAACCCTAAATAAGTAGAGTATCAATTCTTGTGTGAGCTTAGAGGCACATTTGTGAAATAATTTGGCATAGAGCTTAAAAAATTGATGGTGGATTATGTCTTTGAAATCATAATAATAGAAGGCTAAATTCCTTTCATGTATGAGTAGTGTAATGGGAAAGAAGGGGATGTGTAAGTGAGTGAAATGGAAGGGTATGAGTAGATTGATATATGAGAGCTTAGGCGATAGACTTATAATAAGAGAAAACATAGGCTAATAGAATATATAGAACCTAAAAGTGTTAAGAGAACTTGTAGCAATTGGGATGGGCATGGGTAAGGATCTCTTAAATTGTGACAACATGAGGATAGGAAAAATGAAGCCATAAATCAAGCTCAATTATTAACAGGTGAAGAATGCACTAAGTCCCTATAAAATTTAACCATTTAAAATACACTAGAATTCCTACCCCCTTTGAACCTATAGTGTTAGCTCATGTACTAGATCTACCATGATAAGAAATAAGAGTAATAAATGACCTTATTATCCATATTGGCTTTGATTAGTTTGCATATTTAGAGTATAATTTTTTTGATTAAAAAATTTCTCCCTTACTAAGAGATAAGTGAGGATACCTCTAGACCTTTGGGTGATAGCTTAACAACATAGAATGTAAGAGCAAAAATTCTATTTTATCAAATGTCAGTTGTGTAAATTGGGCAATAGCCTATAAGAATTGGCTGGACACCACAAATGTTTAACATCTTGCCATTGAATTCAATGATGCTAACCATAATAATAGAGTTGACACCTAACCTAATGACTGAAGATATTGGAGGACCACCACTAAGAAATGTATTAGGGGGAAATAACCTTAGATGTTAGTACCCCCATTATAAATATGTTAAAAGATAACAATGCACCTGATATAATATCATGTCATGAAAAATGTTACAGAGTATGTGTTAAAATGTGAGATTCAATGGTGCACTTGGGGTATAACCTAGTTAGAGCACAAGGAAACATAATTTGTGATAACTCTACTTGATTGCACTCATACCTAGTATAGGAAATTTGATACTAACTAGGCTATGATTGATTATAATAATTTCAAGGAAGTATTCCTAAAGGAATTCAACATACCCAAGTTTGAATAGTAGAGCATATTCATGATCAAAGAAATTAGCCAAATGATATTATAGAGCATGTGCTTATATGATGTTAGGTTTAAAAATATTATTTTTAAGCTTCCTTATGACATTCACCCCTCCTAACATGCATAATGGTTTGTTGGAGGATTATTAGTACCATTTAGAAGAGCACTCTCTATGAATACATTCAAATATCCTTGAGAATCATTTGAAGCTATTCTTAGAGTTGAGGTAGTCAAAATCACCAACATTGGGATCATCCCATTCATGACCAACCAACTCAAAAACCTAACTGTTAGTTTTTTGTATGACATATGAATCAGATTATGGTACACTAATTGTGAGATAAAAGGCCATAACATGAATAACTACCCTTGAAGGAATGTGTGCACATTGAATCAAACCTATGAGGTTTATCATGAGGTGTATTATTTTTGCAACTACCCTTTTTTGTAACATACTAGTCAGGTTAACACAACCATATATTGTCAATGCCTACACTTGTACCATAACTAATTGCCATATAATCAATGAGATGCATGAAAATATATAGAGAGGTGCATGATAAGCAACTATAGTATTTGGAGGGAAATAAATCAAAGTAAATGAGGGATATAGTCAGCATAATGTAGGGTATGGGATGAAAAGAGGCCCCAAAGGGTGAGGTGACTGATGTGATGGAGGAAGATTTCCATCATGATCATGTTACAAGTATGGTTTGACTTAGCACTATCAATGTGACTACCTTACACATCCAATGTGTGGGTATTATCAAGAAACACATAAGGTCAAGGAATGCCCTAACTTGTATAAAAAGTTGACCCAAGGCTCACCTAGTGTAGATAAAGGCATATGAATGATCCAACATTAGCTAAAAGTAGAGAAATGGGCTTTGAGGGCATAACCAACTATAATCAAGAAAGTTAAGGTGTAGGTAACTACTCATAGTGGGCTCACCACTTAGATACTAGTAGTACCATAGTTGTGCTTAAAATATGGGGAACCAAGCCATACTAAGCACATAATGTAGCTTAAACCCAAAATTGCACCTTACTCACACCCTATGCTCCATAAAGATGTTTTGTAGTAGGTTATGAGAGTGATTTAGAACCTATAAGGAGAGATCCAAGTAGTGTGATACCTAGATGTGCAAGTTAATACCTCTCATAAGAAGCAATATGGTCAAGAGACTGAGGTATAAGAGCTAACAGAGATCTTGTAACTCCTATAAATAGAAGGGATGTTACCCCTATTGAAGAATTTTCTTTTAGAGTATGCATGGTAGAATCTATTTGAAGTTGTTATGCCATGCATATAAAGGGCATGAGAAGTTAGGAATACCAAAAATATTGAGTATGATCAAGAACTCCTAGTGAATTCCACTATTGATGGATGGTCTATGTGTGAGGTCCTTATTGACATAGGGACTAAGATCAATATATTGACAAAGAATGCATGTGATAATATGGGTAGGATAGCTTTGAGGCCTTCCCTTCATGTAATTTTCATGGCCAAAAAATCCAAGATGTAACTAATAATAATTCTAAAAGGCACCATTATAGATATTATAGGTGTAGAGTTTTTTATTGATTTTGAAGTGATCAAATTGGATAAACAAGATAATTATCCATCACTCTTGGGTAGGCCATGGTACTACATAAATAATGTTGACATGTGATTTAAGATACATGATATGACCTTTTAAAATGACAAGAAGAGGGTTGTGATCCCCCTTTCAAGTGACCAAGGACCCCCTTATGTATAAATATTTGATCTTGAGGATGAGATCAACTATATCTACAACATTTTTTATTATGATGCAAGGTGCCAAAATTATCAACCCAAATGACCAAGGAGTGATTTCTTGGGATGATGGATAGTTAGCCTCAAACACTACCAACATATATTATGACTGATGGGTTGAAGAAGCTTATGAAATCACTATTCAGAGGTGTCATTTAGTGAGTGCCAAGGCACCAAAACCTATGAGGACTAGTTAGGTCCAAATCGGTCATACTTCACAAAGAAGGGTCCCTTGTAATAAAAAAAGGGAAATAGAATGTTTCACCTGAGCAAAGGTAAAATTTTATTGCTCTCATGATATTATGAAAGAAATAATATGGAAGAATACATATGCAACCTCAAGTCATGTATCCCTAAGGAAGTAGATAGGATGGGTGCACTGGTGTATACTTTGATAAGAACTACCACTCACTTGTGGATAGTGAAGATACCTATCTTGCCAACTTGGAAAGATGTAAAAGTAGCCATTTACACTAGATTTGGAAAAAGTAATGAGGACTTGGACATTTTTACATACTCTATATATTTAGACCCAATTATGCACATACACTTGTGCGAAGAAACATGGATTGACTATGGTGAAAATACTCAAGGAACTTATGGGTGCATGCCTTCTACATAACCTTGAAGACATAAGAGTGATCTTGGTATGTGGTTGATAAAACATGTCATGAGACAACTAGTTAGTATGTATTAAATAAGAATTTTTTGCACACCTTATCCTTTTCCTCACATAACCTAGAATTGATCAAGCCATTACAAGTCATTTAAAGGGTAGTGTTTGAGGACACTTTAATCTTAAATGAGAACCTACAAAATATGTTTGTTGAGAAAGGATTAGCACTCCCAAATTTATTCAAGGAATAGGCACTAAACATGACTTGAGTGATGAAGATACAAATGTTTGGAAAGCATGAAATTGGATGTCCTTGATACGAAAGAGGAAGTTTGTACACCAAGTGGATGATAGTGCTCCTAATAAGGAAGACCCTTCTCATCTCCACATTAAAACAACTAAGGGGAGTAGGTAAGTTTAGGAAACAAATCAAGAGATAAATGAGCCCTACCACATGCCACTCAAGACCACCCAAGTTAATATTAGCATGGAAGGAGAACTAAAGGTGGCTACTCTAGGTGCATATTGGTTCGATGTAGAGCTAACACAAATTATAGATATCCTCAAGGAGTTTTAAGATTTGTTTATGCATAATTATTTGGAATGAAAGGCACCCACCCATCCCTTATAAAAATGATTATAAAGTTAGTGGATGGTGTGTGATCTATCAAAAATAACCTCTACATAATGAACCCCAATCTCTATTCTATTTCAAAATGGAGATTGACAAAATGTTGACTATAGGAGTGATCTACCTAGTGAAAGAGTCAGAGAGGGTGATCCCCATGATTATTATCATTAATAAATATGGTCACATCCACATTTACATGGATTATATACTATTGAATACCACCTATGTCACTAACCCCTTCCTAACTCTATTCACTGACAAAGTCTTGGATGGAGTCATAGGCTATGAAATCTATACTTTCATTGACAGTCTCTATGGTTACCATTAAGTCCAAATTGAAGAAGAGGACAATCCTAAAATAAAATTTAAAACATAATGGATTTATTTCACCTATAATGTGATACCCTTTGTGATTAAGAATTTACCTACCATATTCTTTAGAGTGATCATCATTGCATTTAAGGATTTTATTCATAAGTTCCCCCAAGTGTACCTTGATGATTAAACTATGTATGGGCTCATGAGAGACCATTATGATAACTTGTGTCAAATGTTTGAGAGGTGCCAATATATATAAATGTTATTTAACCTTAAGAATTTCATCTTCATAACACCATTTGGAAACTTGCTTATGCACATCATCTTTAAAGATGGTCTGCTCATCAACCTCACAAAGATTGAAATAATCATTTAGCTCTAGACTCTTGCCACATAGAAATATGTTCACACCTTTCTTAGCCATTGTGGCTATTATAGAAAGTTTATAAGGAGCTATACAAGGATCACAGTGTCATTAAAAGAACTATTGCGTAAGGATGGCCCATTATACTAGGGTGAAATGCAAGAGGATGCCTTTGAAACTTTAAAGCTCAAGTTGGATACTGTGCTTATCCTTCAGTTTCTTGACTAGATGACTCCATTCCACATTCATGTTGACACATCTAGATCTACAATGGTGCCATTATAGAATAACCTAATGAAGATAATTTGGATAAACCTATCAACTTTGTAAGTCACAAATTGACCCCAATAGAGCAAAATTACATAACTATCGAGCACAAGGCACAGGCCATGGTTTAAACCCTCCAAAAATTTAGGCAATACTTTTTGGTGACCCCATTCATCTTTTTCATCAATCATGAGGAACTTAAGTACCTTATGAATAATCCCATTCTCCATGGGTGAATTTATAGATGGATAGTTTTGTTTCAAGACTTCTAATTTTCAACTATGGTGAAACCTAGGAAGTAGAACTTGGGATCAGACCATTTGTCCTACATCAAATCTAGAAATGAAATAACACCCATTAAATATATCATGATAGAATCATAAATATATAGAGTCTAATGAAATTTTGAAGAATTGGAAGAGATATCCACATTTCTAACATCTAGGTTTAGGCCCTAGACCATGACAACCAAAGAGAAGAAATAACTCACCATTTGTGTTTCCCCCTTTCAAATCATTGGTGGGTAGCTATAAAAATTAATTCAAGATGAATTATTACATTGATGTGTTTTGGAACATGAAAGAGAATATATTTTATGTGAGGCACGTGAGGGGATTATAGGAGGCCATTATGCTAGAGATGCAATGGCATGTAAAATGCTATAATCAGGCTTGTGGTGGCCAAGCCTATTCTAAGATTCAAAGGATTACACTAAGGTATGTGAAATATTCTATCACACATGTAATCTAAGCCAATGAGATGAGATTAACCTCATCCCCATTCTTTCCTAGGCACCATTTTAAAAATGGGCCATTAATTTTGTTGGGATGATCACTCTTGCATAATACGCACAGGTGCAAGGTATATTTTACTAGCCACTAATTATTTCACAAAGTGGGTCAAGGTAGTGACTACTAAAAATTTCATAGTCACCACAACCACAAGGTTCTTATGGGATAATATCACAAGTTTTTATGATTACCCACTCAATTTAACTAGTGATAGAGGAACACACTTCCTCAATGAAACTATGAAAATATTACTAGTCGAGTACATGGTGCTGTACCATAAGACCACCCCATATCATCCCAAATTAAATGGCATAATTGAAGCATTCAATAAGATATTGGGAATTTTCCTAAAAAAATATGTTATATTTGTTTTGAAGATTGGGATGATTGAGTGTTAATATTTCTATGGGCATACCACACAACCTACAAGCACCTAAACAAGGTTACACCATTCCAACTAGTGTTTGGAGTAGAGGCAATTATACCAATGAAATTTTTGGTGCCATCATTTATCATTGCATGAATTAGTCATTTAGATGACCAAGAATCATTAAGTATAAGGTTAGATGACTTATAGTGGTTAGATGAGTGCATGTCCAAACAATATGGAGCCAACAGATTGAAAAGACATGCCAAAAATTATGGCATGATAGGCATATTAAGTGCAAGGTACTAAATCAAGGAGCATTGGTCTTGATCTATGAATCCAAGTACCTTAAGAAATTGATAAAGTTATAAATTAGGTGGATGGACCCATATGTCATCCATAATATATTGGAAGCTGGTACATGCAAGCTCCACACATTATGAGGTGAAATGCTCCTTGGGAATTTAAATGACAATAGATTAAAGTCGAATAGACAATAAGATGGCACTTCAGACATTAGACATCAAATTATTGATCAAAATTTAGTAGTGTTGTGTTAACCCAAATGACATTTGGTCTAAGACAAAAAATTATTTGTATTTCATGATTATTGTTCTTGTAGATTAAATCCCACAAATGCCAAAAGTGAATGATTTAATAGAGAGGAATTACATTCCCTTTGAGATTGATGTAGAGTAGCATGGGGTAAAAATTGTGTAAGAACTAGGTAGTAGAAAAATAGAGTGACATTGAGGCCACCATTAATGATAAGCAAAGCTCAAGATATAAATTCATAATTGTATATCTCATGAATGTAAGAATCATCAACAAAAATTACAGGCTATAGTAAAGTAAATAGACTGCATTTCAACACCATATGATTTAAAATGGTGAAGAAGCACATGATTTTAATCCTACTATTGGTGTATAAAGATGTCAAGAGGGTGAAAATAATAGAATAATTGGCCATGAAAAATAAGAAAGAATATATAATAGAGGTAGTTAACATCATCGAGGTTGATTTAGAGGTGCTTGAAAAAATGTCCTACTGAGAGATGTAGTTTCCCAATGTAGTCTTGGTAGGAGAGAGATTGGCATCTTTCATGCACACCTAATAACTCAAAGAATACAACCACTATACTTCAATTAATGCACAATATCTAATGTAATACTAGGTGGTTGATACAAGGTCTAAGACTAAAGTAGGCATGACATTATTTGATGTATCCATCTATGACAAGCTTGAAACCAATAGTACAACTCAACTTT
Organism: Torreya grandis; assembly: GCA_037957365.1. NCBI lineage: Eukaryota > Viridiplantae > Streptophyta > Pinopsida > Cupressales > Taxaceae > Torreya > Torreya grandis. The sequence continues at coordinate 119,960 of JARHVA010001089.1, read as the reverse complement.
ATGAGTTACCATGTTTTGGGAAGCTAGAGGAAATCATGAAGTTACTCCTCCCATGTTTCCATGGGGATCACATCTAGTTTAAGGGAGGTTTATTTGGTTATCATCTAGCCTCATTGGTAAATCACTGGGCTCCCAAACTTTGGTACAGACATCCACTTGATGATGGTGGATGATGCTAAAGTTGAAAGGGTTGGGAAACTCCTAGGGTACTAAAAGGGAGGGTTCATGTTATTAATCAATGACATCAAGGACCTTATAATGAGGGTAGTTATATGACTCATAAGATTGTAACTTTTACCCAGTGATTAGTGGATAGACATCACCAAGGCCTACTTGTGCATCACCCACCACATGGTGCAAAGGGTAAAGTTTAATATAGAAAAGTTTATTATAGAGAAAATGGTGAAGAATGCACTAGAGTGTCATATAACATGAGAGACATTTTACTGGGGTCTATGTAAATTCTAATTATGATGGAGGAAATCAACATAAATGATGGTGATGAAGATAATATTTAGGTCTTCTCAGTGTTCCAAGACTCCCTAGTGTAGAAATATCAAAACTTCACCTACCCCCTACCTTCTCCAAAAGTACAAGACTAGATTAATGGGGTGGTACTCCTAGTATATTAAATCATTATAGGAGGAATGGTGAATCCTAGAGGAGATCCCTCAAAATATGTTTAGAATGATAACCTTCACCATTATAAAGCATTTTTGTGTAGTGAACCTAGCATTCATAAATGGAAATCAATCTGGATAGCTAAATATCCCCTATGAATTTTTATCCAAATACTTTAGGGATGTGCTTAGAATAATTCCTAATACATAGTAGTTAGACATATTGGTGAAAATTATGGATTTATAATGAAGCAGGTTACAACACCAATATGTGCACCCAAGAGGGAAAGTGACCAAGGATGAAGAGGATGACGCAAACCACATCAACATCCATCCCCTCAAAAATGAAATCATACTCAATCACATCCATGTGCTATAATATGAGATGAAGCTGAGAAAGAAGGGCATGAGCATCAAGAAAGATGATGACCTATCCCTCTAGATTAGTGATGAAGGGAAGTTGGTACTAATAGTGCAAAAAATGTCTCCCCAAAAGAAAAGGAGGAGACACTTAAGGAAATGTAGGAGTGCATTAGATTGAAGATCACCTTCAGTGATGAAGAAAGTCCCTCTACACCAAAGAAGAAGCATGTGACCTTCATGCCAAGGATTGCTTCACCCAAGCAAAAGGAGAAGAAAAAGAAGTCCAAGGGGATAGTTGTAATGCCCATAATATCCTTGGTGGATATGGAGGCACAAGAGGCACATGAGTAATTGGAAGCATAAGAGGCACATGAATAGATGGAGGAGGAAGAAGGAGGGATGAAAGTTTACATCATCTACGAAGTAGTAATAAAAGAAGAGCCCAATGCCAAAGAATTTTAAGAGACCCTCCAAGGAAACACTACTACCATGCTTAGAGAATAAAAAATACACCCAAAACCTCATCAAAATAACTCTCCACATAGCCTCTACAAACTAAGGAAAAGATAAGCTGATGAAAGAAAATGGGCCTCAACGAGGAGGAAATAGAGATGGTGCTAGTGTTAGATAAAAAAAGTAGCCACAAAGGCAAATAACATGATCTAGGAATAGATTGATGAGGTTGAGGCCAATGAAATAAGGGACAAGGAATAAAACACCTTAGAAATAATAAAGAATGTAGAGAAAAATAATCCCCAAGAAGAAAGGGCCAAGAATGAAAAAGAAGAAAATAAGGTTGTTTCAAGCATGGAACTAATGGAAGAGAAAACAATAAAGGCACCTAGTACCCCCACCAGCATAGCAAAAAAAGTTGCACCACATGCATGCCCAAGTAGTGAAGGGGTGCTTGAAGATAACGAAGGTGATATTGGTGCCTTGCAATAACAAACAAAGAGCACTAATGAAACCTAACATAAATATGAGGGCTAAGTTGGTGCCAAGGTAGAAAAAGAAATAGACCAAGGGGACAAGTTCAAGGTAGAACCCCTATTAGAATAAGAGGAACGTCAGAGGAAAGTCTTAGAAAGAGCACTAGTTCCAATGAAGAAGAAGGATAATAGATGGATTTGGTTATCACTGAGGAAGAGGGAATTGAGCCAAGCCTAAGAAAAAAAGTGCATAATGGGGGGGATCAATGAAGATTTATATATTTTCTAGTGCATGCCCCTTGGAGCTACCATAAAAATGATGCAACAATAACTATCATTCACTTTTGATATTTATATGGATGAGACTCATTTTGTGGTGCCATAGAATGACATATTGGGTGTAGAAGAACTAGAAGAAGGGTATGTTTCCTTTCTTATAAACCCATTCATAATGAACCTAATCAAATAAGGTAATGATGTGTAATAACATCATTAATGATGTTAGAGATTAAATATGGAAGAAGATCACACTAGAAGTATAAGAGGAAGTAAAGGCCATGAAGTTCAAATTGAAATAATTAGCTGAGTGCATAGAGGAAGCCAAGCCATCCCTCTTCGATGATGTTAACACTTATAACTTCTTAGAATTTGACAAGGTGTACATGTTAGTGGATTAAATGCTCACAAGGTTGAAGGTAGAGCCAGTGCTAGAAGAAGAGGAAGACCCATGTGCCATGATAAAATAAGAGCTAGATGAAAAGATAAAAAAGGTGGAAGACCTATTCATAAAACTTTAATAAGGCATAGATGATACCGATGCCATTATTTATAGCTTCTCTAACTAGGCATCAATCATATATATGTGCCTAAAAAAGGCAAAAGGGGAGAAGGAGAAGCTAATGGTGAACATATAGACTATGAATAGATAATAACATAGCTAAATAATGAGAAAGGTCAATGCTTTGAGAACTCAAATCAAAGACCAAGAGCAAAGCTTGGAAGCACTCTTCTATGCCTTATAAACCAAGGCCAATGAACAAGGGGAAATCCTAGATGGAGAGTTACAAAAACTAAGACAAACCTTGAGGCCTTTCAAAACGAATTAGAGAAGATGGATGTTCTTATGCTTCGTGCCACATTAACAAAGATAGAAATAACCATTGAAGAACTAAAGATCACCAATAAGTGCTTTGAGGACTTCAATGTTAAACTAAATGAGAGTGCATTAAATTTATACATTCTAAGAGCATTGAAAGACTAGTTCAAGGGTAGACTAGTAATTTTATATGTGGTAAATGTTGGGCCCCTTTTTAGATAAGTATGGATCAATGACAACTTAGTAGATATCTCAACATTAAGTGATCATTTTTAATGATTTATGTTTTATCACCTTTTGTACCAACTAGAGGAATCTTCACAGATCTTACATTATCTAGCAGGTAGTCACTTAGCACCCAAGTTTTTTAAGGCATCTTCATAAGTGATTACACATGGTAACTAAAGTGCAAAGGGTAGAAGGTGATGGAGCTAGTAGAATGATCAACCAAGGCTCCAACTTAGCACCTAGTGTGCACCCTTCACCTTGGCATGAAGATGCTTCTAAGTTTTATAAATCCAATCTCAAATTAGTATGTAAGATATGTGACTTTGAGATAACAAATAACTACACAATTAGTTCTAGACATAGTGAAGCAACCACCATTAAAACTTAGGACTAGAATGGATGTCTTTAAGGTTATTTATTATAGTTCCCAAGATCACCTATAAGCCTTTATGAATTTAGTATCTTTAAATTAACATTTAATCTATTCCACTTACTATATACTCTATTTATCTAGATAATTTTTAATGAATAATGGAATTTCACTTAATTGAGTGTTGATCTAGTGTATATGGTTATGGTAGTGTTCACTAATTGTGCAATGTTTATAATAGTTGTAATTCTTAGATTTAATAAATTTATACAAAGTTTCAACAAGATTCTAGTTCAGTCTGTTAATGGTGTCACTATGTAAATGGTGACATTGGCATATTTTATAGAAATAATCTAAGTGTAGGAAAAACCCCATGTCAAGAGATGAAATCAGTGTTAAGAGTGTGAGCCTGAGTATGACCCTTCAATATAAAAGTATTCCATTAAAAATTTAAATCCCCTAAATGAAAATAAACTAAGCAAACTAGAATCTTGAGCCCATGAAACTATATATCCAACCCCATATAGACTTTGTGCCTACACACCATCAAACTCTACCTAGAATGGCTTGTGTCAATAACCTTACCAACACCATTATTAAAATGACCATTTTTTTTGAAGAATAAGTTATGCCATGACACAAATATCCCAACATGGGCCACATTTATTTCTTTTATGTGCTTTGAGTGAGCACATAAGGCTTGTGCCTTATGTGAATTGATGCCATTGCAATCAAGTGACAAATGTTGAGCACTACAAGATTAGTCTAGGTTTGCACCTAGTTGTAACAAGTCTAAAACTAACCTAAAAAGATAGGTAAGCACCTAACAAGGTAAATGAGATATTATATGATAATAAGGACTACATCCTCATAGAGATCAGTTGATAAACGTATTCAATAGACAACATATACTATTATATCACTCCATATAACTTTGCCTCATAGAGGTTAACCACTAGCTTCAACCAAGACAAATCATCATAGGGGATTCCACCCCTTAAGGGTCATAGAGAGAACTAATTGTAGCATTATGTTACTCTCATAGATTTAATTGTACATATAATTATGATTTATATATGTATAATATATACATGATCATTTTTTTGTATATATGGACATTTGATAGACATTGTTTGTGTATTTTGACATCTATGTGTCATTTGATGTTGGATAGCTATAGATATTGATGTGATGATTATGGTTGATGTATGTTGATTTATTATTCATTTTATGTTGTGATATAATATTTGATGCTTGATCATGGATATGATAAGAAATTTTGATCTAGGACATTATCATTTTTAGCACATGTACTGATGATGATGACAAATGATTATTTAACGTAATTAGTAATCATGGTTTTGATTTGATATTAATGTTTATAAAATTATGTGATCCATTTTGATCTTTTATGTGATGAGATATATTTGATTATGAGGATGTGATTTTGATAGCTATAAATGGTTTTATTGTTTTGATGATCATGTTAACACGTACACTTAGCCATTATGATGTGAATATATTTTGAAAGGGGATACACTACTTATTTAGCATGTTTTGACATATATTTTTAAAATTATTTTTTTATTTAACATTTGACATGATGCATCATAATTGTATAAAAACCATGATAACATCATATCAATTTGCATAAGGACAAACTCAAGGACAAACATGTGAAAAAACACATCATGATATTAAAGATCATGATGATGCTGGAAATGTATATGAACTGAGCCAAGAATAAAAAAATAAAGTAAGAAAACAAATAAGAGAGCACAGACACACCAAAAAAAACATGTGACAAAAAATATCTACATAAAACACCAATGCATTAATATAATCAAGAAATCATGTGCATAATTTTCCCCAAGTAATTTACTTGTATAGGGGAGCAAATGTTACAAGATTAAATTATATGAGTGATCAAATTGATTTGATTGAAATGAATATATGTGAAAATGAGGTTGAAATGGCTTGTTGAAGACGTGTAAGCTAAAAAAAAGGAAAACATGGAAAGATGGGCCGAGTTATACTTAGAAATCCCATATAACTAAGTATTGCCTACATAATCCATGTTAACCTTAGACTAATATATTTCTCCCCTTGGGGAAGTTGAAATAGATGGTCTTAGTAAATGATAATTAGTAGATGAAATACACCCTCATAAAAATGTGAAAATACATGGGAGAGAAATGGAAAAGTAACATGATCCACTAAACTAACAATGATATTAGCCATAACAAAAGAAAGAGATGGGTGTAATGCTAAACAAGATGACAAACTACATGAAGATTTTGTTGATTTATATCTCTTTTTGATATTTTATGCATTTTTGAATTTATGGATTTTATGATTTTATACATATACAAGTAAATTTAGATGCATATGCAAAAGGAATTGGTTGTATATACAAAAAAAAAAGATGTAAATACAAGGGAACTAGTTGGACACATATAAAATTATCCACTAGAAAAGGGAAACCAACTCTAGCAGTGGAAATATAAAGTCATGCAAGATAAAAATATGGGTGATAATGGATGTGAAAAATGATGGAGCTAAAGAAAGATCATCAAGGATTGTAATCTAGGAAAACTATCTATTTTATGTTATGATGTCCTATTGTAAGGATGCTATCACATTCTAACCATGTTAAATATATTGTACCATGTAGTACTTGTAGATCACCATCAAGTTCAAGACAATAAATGAATGGTGGGATAATGAGACAAATGGGTGAAAGGATGTTAAATCACCCACAATAACTAGGGTACTCATAGAAAATGCTTTGATGTGTCAAGCATTAAAGAGATTGAGATACATGATGTTCATATGCTCATCTAAAGCTTTCCCCTCTTTTTTACCCAATAAATAAGCACGTGATCTATATTTAGTTGTTATGATGTACACACCTAACCAATTAGGCTCAAATTTGCCTTTCTTTTATTGGTCTGCATTGATGTTTTCATGATTTTATTTTAGCACAAGATCACCAATTTCAAAATCTTAGGATTTGATGCATTTATCATAGCTACAATAGAGCCAATTCTGATATGATTTGAGGTGATTTAAAGAAGTGATTTGTTTTTCATCCAAGAGTTCCATCTCTAGTATTTGGTCTACACTATACTTATCATCATCATTAATATCATGCAGTGAAATAGGCAAGGAAGGCAACTTGATATCAACAAAGATGATGGATTCTGATCCAAAGATCAAGGAATATGGAGTTGAACCTATTTGGGTATGGATGTTAATACAATATATCCATAAGGAAGGAAAAATTTGAAAGTGCCAATCAGGGCCAACAACATTGACAATTATTTTGAGGATTGTTGTAATAGTTTTATTGGACGTCTCAACTTGGCCATTGCCTTGGAGATAATGAGTTGACCATTTATGTTTGATATGGAATTAGGAACTAAGGGATTTTATATCTTTATTTTTGAAAGACTTGCCATTATTAAAAATTATGGCAGAGGGAATTCCATAATGGTAAATGATGTGATTAAGGATAAATTTGGAAATTTACTTTTGGTTATATAGGTGAGGGGAATGGCGTCAATCCACTTTGTAAAATAATCTATAGCAATTAGGTTGTGCTTATAGATAATAAATAAGGTGGGTTTTATCTTCCTTATGAGATTGAGTCCCCATATTTAAAATGGATAAGGAGTTGTGATTTGTTGAATTTAATTTGATAGTGCATGATTCAAATAATCATTTTTATTGAAAGCAATACATTTCTTGACATAGGTACATGCATCAAATTATATGGTAGGCTAGTAATATCCCATGTGAATGAGTTTCTTAGCAAGGACCATTCCACTAGTATGGGGCCCATAAATCTTGTCATGAATGTATTTGATATCTAAATTAACTTCTCTTGAATTTAAACAATAAAGACGTCTCATCATATCCCCTATGATAAAGCATGCTAGTGAGTAAGGTATATCAATAAGTGTTATTGATGAAGGATTTTTATTAGGTTCAAGATAGGTTGTGTGGAAGGATATGATCATGAAATTAGGTGTAAATGTCATGATACCAGGGATATTAAGACCAATAATTTCACTTACCATTTTTGAATCTAGATGATCATATGTTGGTATAATGAGTTTCTTGATTAGAAACTAACTTTATTAGACATTAGAGGACATTTACAGAGGTGACCCAATAGTGGACATTTCATCTATTAATCCATTATTAGTGTGTGGTAACTAATCAAACTAGATATTTTCAAAGTACTATTTGAGACTATCCACCATTACTTTGTAGGGTACAAGTTTATCATACTTTGTTTAATACTGAATGTTATCTTATTTAATGATAAGATGACAATCACCAAAGATGGACAAGTACTGAATATTCCGTTAGATGGTGAGGCAAGGTCTTGTTATGAGAGCCTCATATTCTAAAATGTTTTTAGTGTAAGGAAAAATAATATGAAATGCTTAGGTGTCCCCTTATTGTGTTATAAAAAAAATGCCTAACCATGATCCTCGAGATGTGAATGTACCATAAAAATAGATATTCCATTGTTATGATTCATCAAGAGCTAAGATGGATTCATTAAGAAATCTCATGACAAGTTGTTATGTGTCAAATAATGGGGCTTTTATAAGTTGATCATCAAGGACCTACCCCTTAATATATTTTTGATTTGTATATTCAATGTCAAATTCAATTAAAAACTTAACCCACTTTTTCATTTGGTCTAATAGGGTCGCTTTAGACAAAAGATATTTTAATGGACATAGTTCCCTAATTTTTGAGATGCAAAGAATACTGATAAGCAATATTTTTTGATGGATGAATAATTATACTCACATACCACCAAAGTTGAGTTCTAATAATAAACTTCCTATTCATTTTCATTTGTATTATGATAAGACAAAAATACCCCAAAAGCATGATGGCTAGTTGAAGTGTAAATCAATAATGGATGTCTTGGTGTTGGAAGGGATAACATAGATGGATTTTCTAAATAATATTTCAGTTGATAAAAATATTTGTGATAAAAATTATTAAACATAAATGTTGTACCCTTTTTAAGTAGATGAGTGACTTTTTGACATTGATCAACTAACTGTGAAAATAACTTGCAAATAACCTAGATCTTTCCTTATAAATTGCATATCTATTTGATATTTGATGGAGGAGGCATGTCAATTATGGGCTTGATCTTGGTTGGATCTTATTCAAGCCTCAATTATTTACTATAAATCCCATGAGTTTCCTTGATGTAACCTGAAAGGCACATTTCTTAGGGTTAAGGCAAACCTTGTACTCTTAAGACCACTCAAATATTTTGCACAAAATTATTGGATTTTCAACTCTTATTTTTTATTTTCCAAAGATTTTGTGTAAATAATATTTCACAATAATGAATGATAACTATCATGGCTCTTTCGTAAGTAGCAATTGCATTTTTAATGCTAAAAGTCATGACTTGGTAATAAAACATTTCCCATGGAGTAATGAACATTGTTTTATGTTGATCTTTGAGTGTTATTCTAATTTGATTATGTAGACACTTAATTTTCACTAATTTTATGTCTAAAATACTATCATATCACATTTTTTTAATCACACACAAAATTATCTAAAAATTATAAATTAATCCAATTTACCTACACAACTACCAATTTTACCCAAATTTGTAATGACACATTCCTAATTAAGTAATGCACCATATTGACACAACAATGCCATCAAGTTCACCCCAAATTAACTTGATCATTTTCAAGTGTTATTTTAGGCAATTAAATGAACATTTAATTGGATAAATGAACATTAAAAATACATAATTCTTCTAATTGTCAATTAATCAACTTGATTAATTAACCTAAACATTCCTCTAATGCAAATTTCCATGGATTTTTGGAAATTTATATTATCTAAAATAAAAAAAACCTTTTATTGTCTCATATTGGTGACATCACATGGGAAATTAAATGGGAAATGATAGGAGTGCAAGAAATTTCTAACAATCTCTTAAACCTTCTTACACACTCCCTCTTATACCCTCTTACACAACCCAATAGTGTTCATGATTATAATTCATTTCCAAATCTCTTCACACTCTACATTTCCTTAAATGGACCCACTTACATTTCTAAACTCCAACATTTATGGGGACGAGGATTCATTCTTAGTTATCCATTTTAAGATCAAGATGGATAATCCTCATTGATTCAAAATGTGTATAAATTAAAGGCCCTCCATCCATTATAGACAAGATCTCTTGAACTAAACTTAATTTGAAAAAATCATACTATAGATTCACATGTATTCATGAAATTCTCAATCCAAATCAAGTGTAGATAAGGGGAAATTCCACCCATGCATGGA